>CM060411.1:168234202-168636264 GCA_030545235.1 Helianthus tuberosus | reverse complement strand
GTGACTGAAGATTATCGATGCCACACAGAACTGATGCAACAGTTAAGGGGGAGACTGTAAGTGCAGTTCCTGCCAGGTAACTGGCGCTTATCAGTTCTGGTCAACCAAAACAGAAGTCCAAGATTAAAGTCAACGATAATGAAAAATTCAAGACCACATGAAGACCAAGGGGAGTTTGTTAGTGCACTTTGGGTAATAAGTGCATATCTTCCAATTTGTAGGGTCTTTATTGTACATGTCTTGAAAGTTAGTCCAAGGTTTATCCTTGGGACATTTTGTCCAAGTTTTGTGTCTAGGACAAAGGTCAGAGGTTTTGGTTAGGGACAAAAGTCAGGGTTTTGGTGTAGATTGTTTGTCCGAGTTTAGTCCTAGTCTATATATATGTGTTGTATAGGATTAGGGCATCATCCATGGATGAGGGATCGATCAAGAAGCTTTGTGCACCTCTCTCACTTCTTGTTCCTCCTGGTGTGCACACCCTAGAGAGAGAGAGACTATGTGTTAGTGAGAGAAAGCTAGGGTTTAGATCTTTGTGATCTAAACCAGCTTGTAGAAGATGATGTATACTCGTTTGGTATGTAATCTGTGATGATTGTATTGAAATGAATGAGTTCGTCTTGCATCTTCTTCTTCATCTACCCTATTCTTGTTCTTCATGTCTTGAATCAAGTGCAATGTTTGATGTTCGTCATCGATCAAGTGCTCTAACAGCTAAACTGACGAGTTTCACGAACTCCCCTTTTTATTTATTTTAAATGCTTTGGGTGAATACATGATTTATAGTATTTTTTACAATTGTGATGTTTACAGGATATACTTTTGATATATTAATAGTACTGCTTGGGGAATCCCTGCGCATAAGGTAATCATTGGGAAACTTAAAATGGAAATGAAACTAAATATTACATATGGTGAGTGTGGGGTCAAGTGGTCAACCAAAATTTGCATCACCATAATTGACCAGGTGGTATTTATTTAAAGAAATTTCATCATTTATTTTCTAGCTATTAAGGTGTGATGCAACCATCTTCGATCACCCACTAGCAAAAGTAGACTAAGATCTGTAAAATTTGCATGGGTGAAAAGTCAATCAAACTAACAATAAATGGATTTGATAAATTGCATAGATTCATGGTGTAGTAGTGAGGAGAGATATTTAATCTTTAATGAGTTGTTGGACATTTAGTGAAAATGAGTTTTTCACTAAATATTTTGGACATCAATAATATTTATATATGTGTTGTATAAATAATTATTTATGAGTTTGTGTTTAAACTATGACCAAATAGAGCTAAGATGAATGAGATATCGAAGCTTGAAGTTGTATGTTAGGAACAAACAAAGATGAGAAAAATGGATTGAGATTTTTCACCTTGTCCGACATAGGTGGGATGACAAGACTTAGTATATAAGGAGGAGCACTCCTTGTAAATTGTTTCCTTAAAGGCAGATACTAGTAAGGACCCAAAGGGTGCATCGCACCCGCACATACACGCACGTGACGTGGGCTATAAGCCCAATGTGGTGCACCTTGAACTTTGCACACCGCCTGTGTATTTTTGCCCATTAGCGCGTGGTCAGAAACATGGCGGGTCCGCTTATGGCGTACCCTTGGGTGGGGTAGGCAGAAGCCATGGCATATGGCATGTCGCATGTCGATACAACACGAGCTCCTTAGGCGCATGGCGCACATCATTGGTGAGCAATGTGGTTGGTCCGCTTACGGCGCACCAGTGGGTGACTTAGGCTAATGATGTGGCGCAGGCCTCTCAGGCGCACGACTAGTAGTGCAAGCGCGCGGGAGTGTGAATGGTGCAAGGCCTGGTGCACGGCCTGGTGCGTAGCGGATTCCATGTCCACTTAGCATCACCCGGGGGCTAACGAGCCGGAACAACCGTGCGCAGGTTTGCAGGAGCAACTAGGCGCACTGGTCTGCGTATCGCGCGCATAGCGCTGGTTCTACTGCAGTGTGCGCGTCTAGCATACAAGCGGCATACGGTTCACATAGGCGTGGATCCGACCGTATAGTGTGCAGCTCACTTGCGCGCTGGTCGCTAGTCTCCGTCAGTTAAGAGATCGTCGTGAATTGATCTGACAGTTACGTTGACCACTTCAATTCCGTTTTAATACAATTAAAACATGTTTATTACAAGATTGATTACCTTGTAATTGAAAATATGAATACCTTTATACCGGTGCAATCTTGGTCGTGAGAGCCATTTCTGGCAGTACACATACTGTTCCGGTTGTTGTACCCTAGGAGATAGAACCGTCTGAGAGGAGGCGCGGAATCTTTTTTTTTTTGGCCCGTGTCAAACACAATCCTCAACCAAAACCGTCAACAATTTTGCTTGTCATGCAGCAGAGTTTCGATCTGGAAGGTGTGGTTACCGGAAGCAAAGCTCTCGATCAAGTCTTTATATATTTCGTTTTCAAGAGATATCATCGCCAATCCATTAAGTCTTTCTGGGACATTAACGATCGCAAATAAGACTTCAACAACTTCAATTTAGAAAACCTTCTCTCTGTCGATGTCATCGTTACCGGAAGTGTCAAAAGCACATGATATGCATTTATAGCATTAGGACAATGATTTCTAGACAAAAACACATGATATGCATTTTTATGTTTTTGACTACCGGATAGGTATTTGTATTTAGGAATGGGTGGCATAATTTCTAGACAAAAAAAATAAAAGAAAATCAAAGTTTAAAACTAGTAATTTTCATCTAACTCTAAACCTAAACAATAAACAATTATACATCAAAGTCTCAAAAGATTCAATCATTTAATTTCAAACATTAAAGATTCATAGTTTCATCTAGTTCTAAATCAATAAATCTAAACAACAAAGTTAAAGTTTTCATCTCATGTAATTGACTAATTGTATAAATCTAAACATAAAAATAAAAAATACATTCTATTAATCGATTTTACAATTGAAAATTACATACCTCAAGGAATAAATCTTGAATATTATAGATGATTGGATGATGATGAAAAAAAGTAAAAAAAAAAACTGAAAATCCCAAACACAAACTACGATCGCAGCAGTTTGGAGGGTTTTTTTTTTTTTTTTGAGCGCACAAGCCCCAAACCACATACATAATGTTCTGTTTGGGATTTGGGCCTTTTACTTCAACTTTGGGGCTTAATGTTCAGTGTTTGGGCTTGTTATATATAACATAACATAATAAAGTTATAAATCTGTTGGGTCCCTAACATCTTTGGGCCTTGGGCCCCTGCCCAGCTTGGCCAGCCCAAGAGCCGCCTCTGATTTTAACGAAACGCTACGGTGTGAGTAGATCTTTCTTTTTCCCCTTTTATTCATTTAAACTTTTTGGGGTGTGTCATATGCCATTTGTTTGTTTCATCATATTTCTTATCATTTTTACACATGCATATTAAAGTTTCATATGTGTTTATGATTCGTTTCATATGTTTCATTACATGTTTCTTACATGTGCATTACGTGTTTACGGCTTTGTGTCATTGCTTTCGTGTGGATCCACCACCCGGTTGACCGGTTCCCCACAGCCATGGGTTGAACTTGGGACGCCACATTGTTTCATAGGTTTTCTCTTCGGGGCTTGAACCGCATCATTGTTTCCTTACTTATGTTTTTTTATGTTTAGTTTCATAGTAGTGGTAGTTGTGTGATTGTTGATTTGATGATTGATGTCACTTATACACTTAAAGTTGCATGTGAAACATATTTTTAGATAAATTAATGAAACTATTTTAACTTAAATAAAAATCAAGATCTATTCACCAACTTATTGTTGACCCAAAATTATTTTACACATGATACATGTACACAAGGTTGAGGGTGGAAGTGAAGACACATAGGATTTGTGCCTTAGTAAAATAAATTGGAAATTGTGTTACGTTTCTTTTCGATTATTTGTATTTGGATTTTTAATGAATTTATAAGTTATGTGCAACAATCAATATTGATGATAATACATATTTAAACTTTAAATAAATGTCAAAAGATATGGAACAATCATATCATGCCCCGTACCATATCCGTTGCGGGTCGGGTGTGACATGTCCGAGTCTAGGAGGGTTTAGTGGGTGGGGGGGGGGGGGGTTGTTTTCGAGTTTAGGTTCCTGGTTTGGGGTTGGGTTCCGAGTTTGGGAATTGTGTTTAGATTTATAAGTTGGTATTGCCTCCACAATTAACCCCTCATGTTCCAACACAGTAAAACTTGTGTAGAAAGTTTGCAATTTAACTTTAAGTGTATGAATGAAACTAGTCCCACTAGTTTATGTTGTTCCGTGTGTTATACCCTACACGTGTAATGTGAATGCATGTTGTAGGTCCCTCGGAGGTTGAGGTCAAACCTATTCCTTGTTATGTATAACACACTAGCAAGTGCGGAATCCAAGCTAGCATGCAAACCGAGATAGAACAAGCACAAGCACAACACACAATCTTCACCGATTAACACCACTTGTATTAATACGAATGAAAGGTTCGGTTACAAGCACAAGGTTTACAAATCTATTCTGCAAACTCTCTCTAACTCTCGTGTGTGTGCTCTCAACAGAATGCTCTCTGCAATACTAAGTTCACTCACACCTCACACACTCACTTCTCTCTTGTCTAGTTTTTTTTGTCTAAAATGAAGTGAGCACAATGCATGGGTATATATACCCAAACACAGATCGTCTGGTCGAAGGATCAGATAGACTGATCGAAAGATCATCTATCGATCTGAAACAGCTCGAAGGATCCACATATACCTCGAAGGATGATATCCTTCGAGGTCCATCCATATCTATCGGAGGTTTATCTTTCGAGCTCATCGAAGGATCTAAACTATCCTTCGATGACACATCCTTCGACCCAAACATCTTTCAACCAATGTGCTAACTGTTTGGTCAAGTCAAACCAGGAGGATGGTTGACTTGGTCAAACTTACATCGAACGCACATAATAACAAACCTAAGACGTAACTCAGACTATCACAAGACATCGTTTGGTATCATGACATAATACAGACAAAGTAAAGACACAAGTGCACCAACAAACTCCCCCTTGGCTGTAGCTTTGTCTCGATCTTAATTCTTGTAGGTCCCTCGTGTCCTCAAGTCTTTGACGTCCTTTCAAGTCTTCAATGTCGGAGGATCTTTTAAAGTCTTCACGTCTTGAAAGCAGAAAGTGTACCAACAAACTCCCCGTTTCATGTAGGAAGTGTGTTGACAAACTCCCCCTTAACATCAGCTCCCCCTTGAGTTATGCTCGTGAAATACTTGTTCTTTATGAATTGAGATCCTTGTGGTGTTGATGATGGTCAGTGGCAACTCGATCATCTTCATCACTTGAGTGCCTTCACGTCGTGTCTTCATTCCAAAGCTTGTCATCGACCATGTTCTCCTTGCCTTTAGAATCTGCACATGCAAGAAATCTAAACGCGTAATGAGAACAACTGCCTGGAATATCATAAGCAAACGACACACATGTGACCATTTGTTCAAACAAACACCGTCCGACATTTTGAAAGTTTAACAAATTGTTCAGTTTTAAGTTTTTAACTTTCAAAACTTGCAAATTTTGACCGTTTATGAAGAATCAGTCATTTCGGTTTTCAATCAGGTTTCAGGTAACGAAGACTCGAGATCCAACATCGTACAATCGAAAATAAGACAGAAATAAAATATTTTTGGCTTTTAGAAAGTTTATATTAAAACACACCTAAAATCTTTTTGGTATTTTGAATATTTCAAATGTAAAGGCAGAAAGCAGTAAATAAATATATACAAAGATGCAGAAACTGAAAGCATTAAATAAATATTTACAGACATTCTTTTTGCGAGTTTCGAGGGTAAGAGAATCATATCAGTGTACGGTCATGCCAAAACGCTCTTGTTGTTCAATTAGTTAACATTAAGATAAGCATCCTATAACAATTATCGGTATTGTTGTCCACTTAAGCTCAACTTATCAGATGTAATCATGGCGAGGGGATACGTTAAGGTATGATTTATACTTACCGACCGGTGTTCATCCACATCACGACACATTCCCGTATCAAGGTATGCACGAGGTTTCATCTTACCGGTGAGTATACCGATTATCATCTGTTTGACCGTATATGATGTGAGATTCTCACTTATTTTGATTTGAAAACAAGCCCTATGTGATAGAATCACTTATTGATGAGGAACTTGATTTTCGATGCATGAAGGGCACAAGAGCAAGTCCGTGAACAGGTCAGTACTTTCGTACAGCAGAGAGACGAACTTGACTCCCGGATAAATGTGATATTTTATCACTTATTTTGGGGACATGTGATTGTTGATCACTTATTGAGGTCGAATGCAGTATGTACACGTATGTATGGTATCATGGAAGATCTAGACTTGCGTCCCCGTTATTTTTCGGTAAAAGATACAACCATGATACCCAGATGATAAGCAGCATAAAGACCGAATATCTCAGAACCTCGGCAATCTCTCAAACAAAATTTCGGTACCAAGACCATATGCCAATGAATGGTTCCCACCTGGTCTTCAGTCGATTTAAGTTTATATCACCCTGCACACTTTAAAATGATTGTGAGTCTACCGATACATCTTATATAGAGCTGCTTATCGTTTTTCATTTAAGGTTTAAAGAGGTTTGGACAGACCACTGATGTACTATCATTTTCTCTTTTGCTCGCCAGGAAACTCATTTTTGTTTTTCTATTGTTTTTGGGTTTTTGAAATTTTTTGATGTTTTTGGATTTTCAAATTTTGGATTTACTCCCCCTAAAATCAACAAACTAAGATAAATTTAAAACACAAAGGTATTTACAAAAATGATTTTCCGATGTTGGTTTTACTCTTGCTTGACCTTAATGCCGTTTACCAATAATAAATAGTCAAATCTTGATTTGTCAAATGCTTTGGTAAAAAGGTCGGCACGTTGGTCATCGGTGTGGACGTAAGCAACATCGATTAGCCTTTTCTCCAAGCAATCACGTATGAAGTGATACTTAATTTCTATGTGCTTAGTCTTTGAATGCTGCACAGGATTTCTAGTGATCTGTAAGGCAGCAGAATTATCAACGTAAATAGGAGTAGTTAGGAATTCAAAACCGTAGTCGCGCATTTGTTGTTGGATCCATAGGACTTGGGAGCAACAACTTGAGGCAGCAATGTATTCAGCTTCGCATGTTGATGTAGCGACGCACGTCTGCTTCTTGCACTGCCATGTGACTAGGCGATTTCCCAAAAACTGACATCCAGCCGTTGTGGATTTGCCGTCGATTTTGCATCCGCCAAAATCAGAATCACTGAATGCGATCAAGTCAAAGTTATTATCCCTAGGGTACCACAGACCGGTGTCAGGGTAACCCTTCAAATAACGAAAAATCCTTTTTACAGCTGCAAGATGTGAGGCCTTCGGGTTGACTTGATATCTGGCAAGCAGGCACGCTGGGTACATTATATCTGGTCTTGATGTTGTGAGGTACATAAGAGATCCGATCATCGCGCGGTAGTATGAGGGGCTAACAGCTTCACCCTTCAAGTCTGGAGTAATTCCGTGATTTTGCGGCAATGGGGTACCGATGGGCGTTGCATCAGACATCTGGAACCGGCTCAAGATGTCACCAACATATTTAGTCTGATGGATGAATATCCCAGACTCGGTTTGTTGTACTTGTAGGCCCAAAAAGAAAGTCATTTCCCCCATAGCACTCATCTCGAATTTATCCTGCATAATGCGCTCGAAATTCCTACACAAAACATCATTAGTAGAACCAAATATAATATCATCAACGTATACCTGTACCAGTAGAAGATCTCCATCTTGTTCTTTGATGAAAAGAGTACAATCGATAAGACCTCTGCGAAATCCATTCTCCAGCAGATAATTAGATAGGGTTGCATACCAAGCTCGCGGTGCTTGATGTAGACCATATAGAGCTTTGTTGAGCAACCAAACCCGATCGGGATGGATAGGATCTTCAAAACCTGGAGGCTGTTCGACGTACACCTCTTCTTCCACCACACCATGTAAGAATGCACTTTTCACGTCCATCTGGTATACCTTGAAACCTTTGAATGAGGCATAAGCCAGAAAGATCCGAATCGCTTCTAGACGTGCAACAGGTGCATACACTTCGTTGTAGTCGATCCCTTCTATCTGACGAAAACCTTGAACGACTAGCCTTGCTTTGTTTCGAATAACGACTCCACGGTCATCCTTTTTGCATTTAAACACCCAACGGGTACCAATCTTCTTGTAACCAGCAGGTTTCTCTACGAGTTTCCAGACACCAAGCTTCTGGAATTGTTGCAGTTCTTCCTGCATCGCTTCAACCCATGAGTTATCTTTCAGAGCTTCTTTCCAAGTTCTTGGCTCTTCCTGTGAGACATAACACGCGAAAGACCAATCATTTTGTTGACCAGATTCTCTAATCGCTGTATACAAGCCTGCATTGTTGTTGTTTCGCAACATGTTTCTTGTTTGAACGCCACTTTGTACATTTCCGATGATGTTTTGTTGAGGATGGGTATTGTGAATCCTTGTTTCTGGATTATCTTGAACTGGAATGTTTGTACCCAGATTGTTGAGATTAAGATCAACAACTAATTCAATGCCCGGAATTGGCGAAGAGGATGATGCGGTAGCTTCAGCTGTTCTAGGGGCGTCCACTGGAGGAGTACCCTCTGAAGTACCATGTACTGCTGTTGTTGGAGCTTCTTGATTTGCATCTAGAAATTCATCATCCTCTGAAGATTCGTTCAATTCGGTAGCATCGTGAAAATCCTCATTGTCGAGAGCATTATTGTTCACTGAAGATGGTTCTTGATTGACAATAATGGGACGAACCAACGGTGAATCTGTTGCATTGTCACTCTCGAAAAACATCCTTGCCGCAGCATTTTCTTCAACTGCTTCAACATTGATCGAATTGAAAAAGTCATCGTACTCAAACATCCAAGGCTGACCAGGATTTCTAACTGGCAAAGTGTGCCTTTGTACTCTGACTTCAGACCATTCCTCGACCCTTTTAGTCTCTAGATTCCAGACTCTTAAGTTCGGGGTGGAATACCCAAGAAAGTATCCTTCAATGGCTCTTGCCCCAAACTTTCCATTAGGATCGATTAGTGTGCACGGAGCTCCAAACGGTTCAAGATATGACAAATCTGGTTTCCGTTTGTTGATAAGCTCAAAGCAGGTCTTGTTGTGCCTTTTGACTGTGAGGACTCGGTTCAACGTATAACATGCAGAGGCCACAGCTTCAGTCCAAAAAGGAATCGGCAATTGTGACTCTACCAACATAGTCCTAGCAGTCTCGATCAATGTGCGGTTCTTACGTTCAGCGACGCCATTCTGTTGAGGAGTATAAGCTGCACTAAATTCGTGAAGAATACCTTTTGAAGAGCAAAACTCCGCCATGGCATGATTTTTGAATTCAGTACCATTGTCGCTACGTATCCGCCTAACCTTCAACTTATATAGATTCTCAATCTGAATGATCAAGTTTTTTATAATACCGAAGGTTTCGCTCTTGTGTGCCATGAACGCCACCCAAGAAAATCTTGAATAATCATCAGTTATCACGAGGCAATATTGATCATTCCTAATACTTTTGTGTTTGACAAGACCGAACAAATCCATGTGCAAACGTTCAAGAGGAACAGCCACCGTGTTGATCTTCTTTGTCGGGTGTCGCTTCTGCGTTTGTTTTCCTTTCTGGCACGAGACACAAATGTCTTGAAGATGAAAGTTTTTAAGAGGAACACCATTCACCAATTCATTTGACACCAAATGATTCATTTTGCGTAAGTGAATGTGACCCATTCGTCTGTGCCAAGAGATTGAGTCTTTTTCTGTGGCTTTGGAAACGAAACAAGTTGCTTGTGCAGACGTTGTGATAGCTTGGCTCATATCAAGGACATACAGATCATTTATCCTTGGAGCCGACAAGAGAATCCATTCTTTGGGAATTTTGAAGCCGGGTTTCAGCACATAACATCCATTTGCATCAAAGTGTACTGAGAACTGCTTATCACAAATTTGAGAAACACTAAGAAGATTGTGATCAAGTTGTTGTACGAAGTTGATCTTATCAAAGCTAACAACCCCGTTAGAAATCATTCCTTCACCCGTAATATATCCGCCTTTATCTCCAGCAAAAGCAACATAACCTCCTCTAATAGATTTGACGTCGTAGAGAAGCTTCATGTCGCCTGTCATGTGCCTGGATGCCCCACTATCAACAATCCAATGACTACTGATAGTTCCTCCTGGAACACCCTGCACATTAACTCACTTGATTAGTTGGAGATGGGGACCCAAGCCATTGTGGTCTTGGGTCTTCCATTTTCATCAACAACAATAACTTCTATTCTTTGATGATTCATAAATTGTGATGGTCCCTCTGAACTTGTGGTCAATTTAGGTTTCCATGTCTGTTGAGTTTTACCAGTTTGATTGTTTGACAATTTAACTTCGTGATTGTTTGAAGTTTTTGAAAATTTTGAGTTTTCTGGTTTAACTGAAACAGATTGTTTTTGAACCACATCAGTTTTAAGTGCCTTTTCAATCACCTTAACTTATTGGCGTTTCTGTTTCTTTTCCCTTTCTCTTACAAGTCGGGGATCTTGTTTTACAGAAACAGATCGCTTTTGGTGATTGCGTTCACGGGGATCATCATCAATTGCTTTCAACTTATGAAGATACGGACAGTTTCGAATTATATGTCCAATTGTACCACATTCAAAACATGATCTTCGTTCAACAAACCCCGAAGTATCATGTGATCGTCTTGCCGATGATGAACTTTGTGATCCCGAGGTACTAGGTTTTGAACTATTTGGTTCATTTCTTTTCATCACAGTTGCTTTCTTGACAAAATCTAAGTTAGATTGGTTTTCAAACGTTGCAATTTTGTCCGTTCCCTTAGATTTCACAAAGTTCACATTCTTGTTCTTCTTTTGATTTGGCTTCCTTTGACTTTGAGTCGTTGCTTTTCCTTTTGGTTTGGTATGATTTTGCTGCCTTTTCTCTGTTGGTAATTTCTGATTGCCATATTGTTTTCGAACTTCAGCCTTTGGAATAGGAGGACACTGTGTTACTGTAACACGTGATCCTGTCTTTCCCAAAAACTTACTTGTTGAATTTTCAAAGACTTTACTGATTAATGATTGATTAACATTCTTAATAGGAAAATCTTTGTCTGAATAAATTTTATTATCACCAACAAGAGTGTACAGCAAATCCACACTCTCCGACTCTTGTGCAGACACGGACTCGATTGCAACAGTCTTAGCGGGTTTTGCAGGAGGATCACACAGAATATGATTCTCAAGAGGTATGTCCTCTTCTTTTATCACCGCATCAGACTTTGCTGAATCAGTATCATCAGATTCATCATCAGAAGAATCAGCATCCTCAATCACAACTGGAGGATCCTGATTTTGTTCAGCAGTTACAAATGTATCTGCTGACGCATCTGAATCTGATGATACTTCCTTCTTGTATCCGAGTCCTGTTGCAAATTCCTCAACATCTAAAGGAACAGGTGGTTCAAAGAAAACTCTATCTTCCTCATCCGGCATGGCATCATAATTATGTCTCACAGGTGGTGGACATTTCTTGTAACCTATGCATGTGACATCCCGTTTCTCTTTCTGTACGTCAATGATGTGATCCAACACATAGCTAGAGCTCAAATAACTGTCTAGCTTAAGTTGGATCGCCTCACTTTCAGTTTTGACACAAGCCATTTCCTTTTGCATTACTTCCAGACGAGTTATATACAAATTAATGTCAGTTTGTTTTCTGGAAACCATTTTAGTTAACTCGGTTTTATCTTTCTTTAAATTTTCAATTACCGACTTAAACTCCTTTTCATGGTTTTCATAAAACATGTTGGCTTCAGTGCACTTCGAAAGATCAACGGTCAATTTCTGATTGTGAATGAATGTCACATCATATTTCTCTTGCAAAGCCTCGTGTTTGCTTTGCAATTCACACCACTTTTCATTCAATGAAACATGTTTGTCTTGCAAGTCAAACAAACTAGCTTGTAAAGCATCATGTTTGCCTTGCAACTCAGACATGTTTGCCTCTAAATCAGCACATTTAACATGCAAACTATCACAGTTATCACAACTAACAGAAGTGGGTTCATCGACACATACCTGACTTGATGAACTGTCGACATTAGCCATAAAGGCTGAATGGAGAGAAGACGAAGAATAAGCAGCTTGATCCACCAAAATAGATCTTCGTTGAATTTCAGCTGTAGCTTCTTCCAATAGCTCATCAATATCTGCATTAACTGACGCACTTGATGTGTCATCTTCCTGATCATTCCCTGAACTCGAGGACTCTTCATCTGAACTTCCACTGTAACCGGAGCTGTCTTCATCTTCAGAAGATTCATCACCATTGGTGGAAGATTCTCCACCACTGGCGTGTTTAAGATCCTTGACAACTTCAGCAAAACAAGCTGTTCCATCTGGAGCATCATTTCCCAACTGGATTGACCAATCACAACCTTCATCTACTTGAACCACAAGTGCCTGGTTGGCATTAGATGGTCCTGCTTGACTCTGGTTATTGACAGGCACCAATGTGCGCTCATTGTTCCTTACTTGGTTCTGATTCGCCATGTTGCCTTGACCTCTGAAAGGATTTTGGTTTCCATGTTGAGATGGCCTCGTACATTCACGTTTGAAATGACCACGTTCACCACAATTGAAGCATTTAACAGCCTGCTTATCAAACCCATACTTGGTGTCTTTCTTGCTTTCCAAGCTGGTTCTGCCAGTTCTTTCCATGAAATCCTTTGCTCGCCTAACAGCACTGGCAAAGGCCCACTTGATGTCCATCATCTCCATCTCCTCTTTATCGATCTGCTGATAGTCTTCTTGTGTCAGATTAATGTTACCAATCTGACCTTCCACTAATCCACAGTATGCGCTCACCAAAGTGTTTAGCAGCTCCATGTGTTCCTTTGCTACTTCCACACTGACTTTAGAAAAGCTTGAGGTGTCGAGCCGTACTGTATTTGGCTTTGATTGTTGACCAGCAGATGATGTGCTTCCATAACACGCTTGCTGTTGAGGAGGAAGTGGATTCCCATACATGTCTGTTGGTCCGGTAGATTGAGGAGGAAGTGGATTCCCATACATGTCTGTTGGTCCAGTAGATCGAACAGGTAATGGATTTCCGAACATATCAGTTGCTCTGACAGGTCGTTGGCTTTGCTGTTGTGGTACTGGTTGAGGAACTGGTTCAAGCGGATTTCCATACATGTCTGTTGGAGGAGGCTTGACCGGAACTTGGATAGTATTGCCATACATGTCAGTGCTAGACACAAACGCTGTTTGAATTGGAGCGTGTGAAGAAGGTTTTGTAGAAGAGCTAGAAGTTCCATAATACATTTCAGGATTTTGTGGCAAGTGAACTCTTTTTGCCTTGAGAGTTTCTTCCTGATTCTTGTTTTCCAGGAGTTGAACAAAGTCATTGAAGTTTGTTGTAGCTAAAGTGCCATTGTACTTCATGATTTCCAAGAAAGTATTCCATTGAGGTGGCAACGCATCTGCAAACTTTTTCACAATCTCTGCTGGAGTTGTAACAACCTCAAAATTTGCCAATTCAGTCAGCAAATGATTAAATCGACTTGTCAAATCTCCTAAAGATTCATTCTCCATA
The DNA here is from genome assembly GCA_030545235.1 of Helianthus tuberosus. NCBI lineage: Eukaryota > Viridiplantae > Streptophyta > Magnoliopsida > Asterales > Asteraceae > Helianthus > Helianthus tuberosus. The sequence continues at coordinate 168,622,595 of CM060411.1, read as the reverse complement.
CAAGTAAAACCATCAAACTCTTTCTTTAGCAACTCACGTCTCAATTGACGTGTCGCTTCATTTCCTACGCCCCTTGTCTTCAATGCGTCCCACAACCTCTTCGTTGTCTTATAACTGACAAATTGATGATAAATATCTTTACTTAACGCCTGAGTAAGAATGGCATATGCCTTCTTTTCCAAATCATAGACCTTCTTCTGATCTTCCGTAAGATCCGCAAACGTAGCAGCAGATGATGCGGCAACCTCTATTGTTTGATCGAAATATGTGATGAACCGCAACCACAATTCTGTATTTTGTCCAAGGACATATGTATGAAATCTGTCAATCCATCCTGGATATTCGTATAAGTGCATCAACTTTGGAGGCCGATTCAAACTTCCGGTTTCGCTTTCGCTTAAGAGAATGCTTTGAATACTTGGAGTTTGATTTGATACGAATGCCCATTGACCGGTAGAAGTTGCATTAGCTTGAGAAGATACCGGTGCGGGAGACGGAGTACCAAAATACATCTCTGTATTTACCGGAGTACCCCATCTTGGATTCATTTTTGATCAAAAATAATAATACCTGAAAATCACAAACTTGTTAAACATAAACAGACTAAGGTCGAAGGATCAAGACTTGTTCGAAGGATCAACAGTGTTCGAAAGATCACTGTTGAATTTCGAACAGAGATTTCGAAAGATTCTCCAAACGAAGGATCCTTATCTTTTGAAAAAGAACTGTAGACCGAAAGATGTATGCTTCGAAAAGATTCCTTGGATCGAAGGATAAGTCACAGACTTCGAAGGATGTTCGAAGGATGATTATCTATCGAACCTCCTTTGATCGAAAGATGATCTTTCGACTTCGAAGGATATCCTTCGATCTGATCTGACACAGTTGACAAAAGTGACAGGTTGGTGAAAAAGTTGATGGGTTGGTAGAAACTTTCGGCAGAAGGTATGTTCAGACCATACTTTCTGCCAAAACAGATTTGAACAACAGAAAAAAATTACCAAGTAAAACAAGGTTCTGAACCAGAAACCGGTCACCGGAGTAAGCCGGAATTTGGCCGGAAAATACCAAATTTCTTAAAAACAAGTTTTTAAGTTACCCAACCCGTCTTTTAACACACCCGGTTAGTTTAGAGCACGTTTTTACGACAAGAAATACGAGAAAAAAAACAGTAAAAACGGGTGCTAAACCATGTGAGTTTTTGTCCAAAAACACTCCAAAGTCTTGTATAAACTCGGTTTTTAACAAGGAAAAGAGCCACGGCTCTGATACCACTTGTAGGTCCCTCGGAGGTTGAGGTCAAACCTATTCCTTGTTATGTATAACACACTAGCAAGTGCGGAATCCAAGCTAGCATGCAAACCGAGATAGAACAAGCACAAGCACAACACACAATCTTCACCGATTAACACCACTTGTATTAATACGAATGAAAGGTTCGGTTACAAGCACAAGGTTTACAAATCTATTCTGCAAACTCTCTCTAACTCTCGTGTGTGTGCTCTCAACAGAATGCTCTCTGCAATACTAAGTTCACTCACACCTCACACACTCACTTCTCTCTTGTCTAGTTTTTTTTGTCTAAAATGAAGTGAGCACAATGCATGGGTATATATACCCAAACACATATCGTCTGGTCGAAGGATCAGATAGACTGATCGAAAGATCATCTATCGATCTGAAACAGCTCGAAGGATCCACATATACCTCGAAGGATGATATCCTTCGAGGTCCATCCATATCTATCGGAGGTTTATCTTTCGAGCTCATCGAAGGATCTAAACTATCCTTCGATGACACATCCTTCGACCCAAACATCTTTCAACCAATGTGCTAACTGTTTGGTCAAGTCAAACCAGGAGGATGGTTGACTTGGTCAAACTTACATCGAACGCACATAATAACAAACCTAAGACGTAACTCAGACTATCACAAGACATCGTTTGGTATCATGACATAATACAGACAAAGTACAGACACAAGTGCACCAACACATGTACGTATGCTAGAAAATCATAAAGATTTAACTGAGAAAGCTAATGGTGTTAACCTGAAAATGCGAGTTGTCACATATGTGGAATTAATTAGTCTGATTGTGTCACAAGCAAGTAGTCTTCGTCAAATATTCGATGGCAAAAGACTGATTTTAAAACTTTTAGGATCATTAACAGAAAAGTAAATCCAGATAGTCAGATAGAAAAGGCAATAGATCATGTTGACCTTAATACAATGTCGTTTTAGGAAGTTATCGGGACATTAAAAGCTTTGGAAGAACACATCAAGAAGTCCACTAAGGAGGGAGATGTATATGAAAAGCTTCAATTCACCAAAACAGATGGAAAAGAGAAGGTTAAAGACCATAAATATGAGCATTGTGGTTGTGGGAGTTCAATCCGACCTTGAATAGGTTGGTGGTCCCGAAAAAATAATGATGGTATTACAAGTCTAACAAGCTTGGACATTATATTAATAAATGTCCAAAATGGGAGGGAAGTGTGGAGGTTAACTTGACCGAATATGAGGACGTGTAAAATACATTATTGTTAACGCAAATGAAGTGCTGAAGATCTTCCTTGGACTAAGTTTAGTTTAAGAGGAAATGTTGAAAATAGAAACTAAATTTATTATAATAAGTATAAGGATCTAAGTATCATTAGTGTAACTTATGTTTTAGGGGGCGTGCTAGTATATTATAATATATACGGGTTAATTTATAATTAGTGTTAAATTTGTATCTGTATTCCTAAACCACGCTTTGTTTGTAACACACCGACTCAATAAGTATCTGATTGTGTTAATCTTTATGGTCTTATCAATCAATTCGGTATCTGCCAGCATATATAATGTGGGATGACTTCCTACATCACACTTCTGACTAATAAAACAAAGTCGGAGGTACGAAGGGATTGTAGGCATGGTTGTAAAACAAGGTCTCCATGGCCAAGTACTCTCTTAGTAGTCCCTACAAGGTAGGCTGCTGTGCTGAGACGACTTTTTTCAACTCCGTCTAATTACTCCAAATCGATCAATCGCGGTCAACCTCGGCTAGAATTGGATCAAGCAAGTCAACTTAGGCTGAGTTTGACTTTAAAAAAAATAATAAAACGTAATTTCTATGTCTATCAAAAGAATATTAGTAAACTTTAGTAATTTGACATAAATTTAATTTACGAAAACTAATTTCTTTATAATTTAACATGTCTTAGTAATCCCCGAGTACTCTCCACCTAGGCCGAGTACTATCAACTCCCCAGTCGACCGACTAGGGAGCGCCTAGCGACTTTTGCATCCATGCTTGTAGGTGACCCTGAGCAACTTCCCAACAATTGATTGATTTTTAAAGTGTGTTGTTATGTTTAGTTCAGGCCTGGATCTTCCCACTAATGATACGTCAACAACCATTTGTAGATTATCTACGACTTTTATATGTCTGGGTTAGAACTTCATGTTTTGCCCAGGGCAAGTGATTAAGTGTTTGGTTGTTTATGATAAAATTCATAATTTAGCTCTGTTCACATTTAAGTCTTTTGGCTTTCATAGGAGTGATTAAAAGTTGTAGGCAGTTCTTTTGTTTTTAAATGCGATCTTTGGTTAGTTTTCATTTAAGTTTGGGAGTGTAATTTTAGATACTATTTTAGTTGTTGGGAGCATATCATATGCTAGGAGAAAACAACAAAGTTCAAAGACACACAAGTATATATATTAAAGGAATATTGTATTTAATAATCTCAACTATTCGTCGTTGGCCGCCAACAGTCCTAATTTCAAACATAACCATTGATAGTTCCAACTATTAACATATTGGCCATCAATGGATCCCGACTAACAGAACCCTAACGCCGTTAGTGTCCGCTCGCCGGAAAAACATTTTTGGCTGGAAAACTCATTTTTGGCTGGAAAACTAAACATTTTTTGTCTCAAACCTTTTTGTAACACCTTTAGGAACCTTATTCTAGTAAAATCCCCAATTATTGAAGTCACCGGAAAACTTCATTTTGGCCGGAAAACTCAACTTTTTGGCCGGAAAACTCAACATTTTCGTCGCAAACCTCTTTGTAACTTTAGATCGGACCATTAGAAACATTTTTCTCGCCACAAAAATGGTTTTTCGGCGACCGGAGACAAACGGCGTTACAGTTCTGTTAGTCAGGGTCCATTGGTGGCCAATATGTCAATAGTTGGGACAGCCAGTGGTTATTTTTGAAGTTAGAACTGTTGGCGGTCAACGACGAATAGTTGAGATTATTAAAATCCAATATTCCTATATTAAACGACTGTGTAAACAAACTTTCCAAATGCTATGAACAATAAATATGTTACAATCAAACATCAATTGATGTAGTTTGCAATCAAAGACGTTTTAAATGTTCCCCATTTTGTCCTTCTATGAAATCATTTCAATCAAATATTTACATAAGAAAACAGCTAGTCTCCAATTGATCTTGGATTTCAGTTCTTGGATGATCTAACTGTAAATGGCTTGTCTCTTCAAAGACACCAGCAGACTAGAGAGTAGTTAGGAACCACCTTGAAAGAGGTTGATCTTCAGACATTGTGTCACAACATTTTGCAGCAACATCAGAATTTCTATTTGCTTTTTGTGCAGATGAATCTTGAAGATCTTGTGATGATGACTCCTGCGTCTCTTTGGCCGTCACCGGTTAGCTAGCCTTTTCATGTTGCAAAGTTAACTCTTTCCTCCTATTTGGTAACTCCCTTAACATTGTCATCTGCTTAGATTTCTTGCTTTTAGAAGCCGTCATTTCGTTACATTGCAAACCCATGACAGCTTAGTAGACATCTTGATTATAGTCTACTTTTCACCACTGCATTTCCATCATAAATCAAGCTATAACTAATCATCTGGAGCATGGTAAATATTCGAAAGCACGTCAGGCCTCTAAATACTTGCTAACCTTAAGAAAGCAACTAGAAATTAATCATCCAAAAACTCTTCATAACATCTCTAACGTGACAATCTAAAAGAGTGCCGTTGTTAATTCGTAGAATTTGCGATCACATTCGCGCTTAGCTTCTTCATTTTCATCAACTTCGTCCCAATCAAGGATTTTGAACGTACTTTCCTCCATTTTCGCGATTCCTACAGAGTGCGTTTGCATGGAACAGTTTATGTCTTATTTTTATCTTACATGCATTATAGTTGTGAAAAAAAAGTTGTGATGTATAACACAGTTTGTATATGTTCAACAATACAACCGTACACTGCTACTAGCATAAAAGTAAACACAAAAAATGTGAGATAGTATTTATTTCTTTCAGTTTAGAAAGAAGTCTTTCAAATTCAAAATAACACATTTATTAGCAGTATTACTTCTAAATTCGTTTTAATGATTTATAATTATGTGTAGATTTTATGGGTTTTATTAAGAATAAAGAGTAGATTATTGTCAACTAGATTTATTATAACAATTATTGTTGTTCACACCATCACCTTTTCTACCACGGATCCTCTTCGGATACGCCGGTAAGAACACGCCGGTTCCACTGCTTGCCTCCTCCGGCAGACGTGATGGTTCGATCATCGGAATGTTCACAAAGCCACCATGATCAATTGTCATCTAAAACAAATGAAAGAGAAATGATTGTATTTTTTATAAAATAAAAAAAAAACTAAATTTAGTACACAAATTAATAAAGAGACCTGAAAGTTAATCGGATCCAAAGCATCAAACAGTTGTAGCGGACGAGCCATGGTGTAGTCTACAGTATTACGAAAAGCTAATCCACAACATCCATCGCCAATTCCGCCGTGAAAACGGTAGTAGGGGTACAACCGCGCCTCCATGTCCCAATGCGCTGGTTGATTAAAAAAATAATTAATGATCAACCCATGCACGATTTTCTAAAAGAAATGAATAAATTAATTAAAAAACAATAAAAAAATTATACCAGATTGGTGGTAGGTGGTAGTGCGGCAAAACTGGCAAAACTAGCAAAATTGTTGCCAGACTGGTAACGATGGTGGGGTGGGTATCCTCCACCATCGTTAGCAGCGAAAAGATTAGGGTAGTAAAAGAAGCTGTTGAAAAAAAGCATCATTTTGAAGTAGAGCCTGCCAAATATCAGATCATTAGTTGAAAATTTTAATAAAATTCCAAGGATACCTAGGGGGCAAAACCGGCGATTTGGTAAAATTTCTGGTCAAATAGATCATTTTTTGGTACAAGATCAGGTTGATCAAGAAAACATTTTTGTCTGTTTTTTATATATACCAGGTGTCAATTATGGTTGCTTTACTTCAATATAATTGTATTTAATTTCAATAAAATGATTTTAGAAGGTTTTATGCTTTGATAACTGAAGACACTTTAGGTGACGTATCCTTTACAAAACTTCATGTTATTTGCCTATTTAACTTGTTAGAGATAAATCATAACCGGAATCATCCCATTCTAGGATCAATAAAATGAAAATGGGTTGAACGGTTCCAAAGTATACATAGGGGTTTACAGAGTCCTAAATTTATTTTCCGAAATCATAGAATTACTATTTTCATAAATAGATTTTGCAGTCCTATTTAATGTGTTTTGAAAAATTCTTAAAACTTAGATGAACTAGGCAGTATATTAAGATAACCTTTCCCAGTACGTACACAAAGAAGGCCCTTCCTTCCAATGACGATGCTCTCCATAATCATCAACAGAAATTCTCCGAAAATTTACAACCTTTAAGACCTCTGTACTTGGAGAAGGCTAGAAACCTGTGACAGGTGCAAAAAAGTTGCAAGAAATGCATTTTAAATATCTTATTATCTTAGAAAGAACAAAAGATGACTTTAACACAATCAAAGCCCAACATATTCAGTATTTATTTCAGGATAACAATTTCAACACATAACTTTCGAAAATAAATAAGTTGACGATGAACAAAAACCACTAGGTACCAAACAGCTGAATAATTTAACAGAAATATAATATATATATATATAAAGATACATTTTGTTGGATTTTTAATTCTCCTAATCTGAATAAGTCAACATCAAAATAACTTGCTTTTAAGAAGAACGGTTAATATAATCAGAAAATTAACCAAGAATGAAATAAAAGTGGATGTTAACATTCAAAATACATATTCATAATCTAAAAAACAATAAAACATAACCAGAGAGATCGATGTGTACAGTGATTTTACCATACCTATGAAGAATCAACATGTTATGATCCGATCCACATAGAGCAAAGAGAGATCGATGTGTACAGTGAGCGGACTGATGGCTAACACACAATTCAAATATAAAAAAAAAAATGATCAGAACACGTTCAAACCAGAAGATACACAGATCAACGGCTTTTAGAAAGGATCAATGTATAATCAAACAACAAAAGGAAAACAACTTACAAAAACAGAGAATCAGATCTCTCGATCATCTTGCCCTGAGGTTACTGTATTAGAGCAGGGGGAGGCGTCCGTATATCTAGTAGACAACGCTGAGTAAACCCTAATCTGAATTTTAATTCTGAACTAAAAAAAACAATATAATTTTTAATTCTGAATTAAAAAAAAATGTGAATATTACAGTTAATAGCAAATTAACGAAAGTACAAAGACTTATGTAACACGTATGCGGATATAGGTTAAAAAGCTATTACAATTTGAACACAGTGGCGGATCGACCCTTTGGACAAGGTGGGCGGCCGCACCTCTTGAAAAAAAAATAGTGTATATTTTAGTCAAAAAACCCGACCGCGCCTCTTGAAAATATGGTTGGACACCTCATCCGCATTCCTAGCAAATAATTCATGGGTCCGCAACTGTTTGAACAATCACAATGTTATAAAGTAACTAATTCGAAATTGTGTACGTCCAATAAAGGCTAAAAGTAACAATAGTCCCATGACCAAAGAAAATTCGCATTCATTTTCAAATAAGGATAATTTGTTTTATATATAAATTTTGGGAACATTACATTTGTAAGATACAATATCAGTTGAGGTATTTGAATATATGCATATCTTGGATTAAAATCAATGATAAAGTGGTCATCGTCCAACTTAAAATGGATATGAAACTAAACATAGCATATATAACAAATGTGGGGTCAAGTATGATTTGCATCACCTAAATAGGCTAGGTGGTGCTTTCTTTAAGGAAATTTCATCATTTATTTTCTAGATACTGAGTTGTGTTCCTGTAGGTCCACTAGCGGAGTATCTAGTAACCTCAAGTGCGGAATCCAAACGGGTTTGCCAAAACCAAGCACATAACACAAACACAAACACAAGACAAGAACAGGATTCAACTATTAAATCTCAAAGTGTATTGATTCCAGAGAGTTTTGTTACAAGATTATGATACAATAAAAGCTCACACAAACTCACTGGTGTTCTCTCAATGTGTTCTCCTCTGTGTCTCTGTGTTCTCTCACTTCTGTGTCTTGCCTTTATCTTTTGTTACAAGCTGTTTAGATAGACCAAACATATCAGCACATCCACGAAGAATGATATGGGCCACAAACCATCATCAGTCCCACGAAGAATCAAGTCTTCGTCACATTGATTCTTCGCCGCATGAGAATTTGGACGAACATCAAGTCTTCGTACATGGAGTCTTCGTCACAAAGAAGTCTTCGTCACAAAGGAGTCTTCGACGAACATTTAATCTTCGTTGATAGATTGACCTGGATGAATCTTGAGTCTTCATCAAAGTGATTATTCGTTGCAAGGATTCTTTGTCGGTATATAGTCTTGGATGCACTGTGTCTTCATGAAACATGCAATCCCATGAAGACTTATGATTCTTCGTGGGGGTTGCATCAGGTAGATTATGTGCAGACAATAACTAACTTCAGCAACAGATGTAGGTCCCGATTTCTGAGGATCGATAACGAAACCAAATCTCTTGTTTCACAAACACGGTCACGAGTGCGGAATCCCCGTGACTATGCCAAACCAAACATAGATTGTAATAACACGATATAACCAATGAATCATAGTCAATTGATTAACAGGATGAGAACAATGATCAAACAGATACACACAATGTTTGACAGTAGATTTTGAGACAGGGTATGCTCTCATAGTTTCAAAGAGAAACTATATGGTGTTTATATAGCAGCCCTGGCCCAACAGTGACGAAACTAGGATTGGGCCCGACGAAACCTGACTTGGGCATGACGAAACCTCCCAGACGACAAAACTCTAGGAGTTTCGTCACCCATCACGACGAAACATGGGGTTTGTGACAAATAGGAGTTTCGTCATCATGGTCTCGACGAAACCTGGGGTTTCGTCGAAGGCTGCAACTGTTGTGTGCTATAAACTGTTAACAGTTTGCAGCAAACTTATAAACACACAAACAAATATATTAAACCATTATGCAACATGCATTGTCATTTAACTTACATATCAAACCAGACAAACTTTGTCGGACACAAGTAGGATAGGAGGATGTCCGACTTGGTCGACGGCGAATTACAGACTCGATAATTATAAAAGACCGTAAATAACATCGTTAATAAAGACAAGTTACAGACACTAAAAAGATGCATCAACAAACTCCCCTTTGTCAGTTACTGTGTTCGATCTTTAATCTTCCGTCTTCGGTGTTTTAGCGTTCAGGTGCTTCCGGCATGAATTCCTCGATAAAAGCAATAACAAGCGACGCGTTGAAATCGAAGCGCTTGATGAGCGTTCTTTGCTGGCATGTTAACAATCTACATCTGATCCAATATCCGAAAGTTATCACGATCATCTTTAAACACGATCACCGCTACATGAGTAACTGAGTCGTAACACCACAACGCCATTTCTTCGAGAAAGTTCGGTTCCATTGGCATCAACGGTATCTTGTCCATAACCTTCGAGGGCTGATACACAAGCTTGTAACGCGCCGTGTTGGTCGCTGGATCTAAAGTGAATTTGATCTGCTGAGAGATGGGGAACTGCGGCTTGTACGACTCATCTTTCCATCCTGTCCTATTATGGAACTTTATCTTGCGCTCGAACAATGTAGCTCCTTCGAAGTTTGAGCGATTAATGAGCTCAAGCTTTGTCAAAGCTGCAACATCGTAAAAAGGTAAGGACAATATGCTCAGCAACGTTCGGAAATATTGAATACTGAATTCCCTCTTGATGGCCACGCAATGGATTTCCTTTATGAACATCCAGCAGAGAATTCTTCCATGCGGCTTCATGTAGGATCGTTTGCACGACCAAACGAGTCGTTCAGAAGAGTTTTTGATCAATACGAGAGGCAGAAACAAACGTATTGATGTTGAATCAGCTTGATATACACTTTCCCTTGTTTATTGATATTACAACGTTTTACAGTCTGGAGACACTTCGGCAGCACCTCAGCACCGGAATCAGAAAGTTACAAATGAAAGATTCAAGTCAGGTATTTATAGGGAATCCATTTCATGTGGAATGGCCAAGATCCATTTCGTGCGAAATGGACAAATGAAAGATTCAAGTCAGGTATTTATACGGTGTCCATTTCGTACGAACTGGCCTCTGCCATTTCGTGCAAAATGGCTTGTTCAGCTCAGTTTCTCGTTTTTCTCGAGCTACGTGACTCGATCTATCAAACCTATTACAATACTCGATACAAGACGAAGTCGACAGACATATGCACCAACAGACTCCCCCTTGGATGTTGACGAAGTCTTCAGTGTCGAGTCTTCGGTATATCACATCTTCAGTCTTGATCAATCTTCGTGCTCTCTCCAAATTATTCTCCATTGTAAGCATCCTCAATCTTTTGTCTTCTCTATCAACATTAGCAGCTATATTCTCCCTTGGATGTTGATCTAATCTTCAATCTCCTCTTTCTCTCACTCATCAGCATCTGTCTCGGACATCAGGATTCAAAACTGCTTCTACTATCTTCAGACTCCCCTTTGCTAGTAGACTCCCACTTAAATTGTTCTGGGATCGCAATCTGACATAGCTCTCGTTCTAAGATCGAATCCTGGCTCTAACTCTGCTCAGGCTTAGACACGGGGACCTGCATAAATCTCTACCTCAAAATAAATTTCACAAATTTAAAAATTTGACAAATTTAGAAACCACTTGTAGATATCGTTCAATCATCAACAATTTATATCAAATTCAAACTTACTTTTTGGATATATTTATTTATAACAATTTCATTTCAAAACAAACTCTCCCAACCCATTGTTCATCATGTTTAGCACTTGGAATTTTGAAAATCAGCTTTTCAACATCAGTTGTCGAAAATAAAATGAAATAAAATCTTTTTTAATTTTAAAAAATTTATGCTGAAACACAATCTTTTTGGATTTTTGTTTTAAATGAAAAACAGTAAAGAAATATTTACAGACAATATTTTTGTGAGTTTGTGTAAGAGGATCATATCAGTTTGTGACAAACCACTAGCACCGTTAAGCTTTAAACATATTAAGTTCTAAACGATTCACTTAGATTGTCAGTATACTTATCCACTTAAATTTTCACACAAAGTTCAATTGATTCGAGATACGAGATTAATGTTTTAAGGACTTAAACTTATTCGCGAGTCCCACCTCAGAATATACTCCCGTATCCGGACTCCTATATTCAGTCTTACAGGTGAATGTACACTAATGATATCTGTAAGGGGTTAAATGCGAGACCATGAGAGCTCAGACTATTGCTTCCTCAAAATCAGAGAGATGATGGTTCAAATTTAGGTGTGTTCCCTTCAGAGAATCTTTTCTTCAACAGCACATTATTAGCATTTTTCAATGTTTATCATTTTTTATGCTGAGGGTGGGCTTTAAGATTAAAGCAATACAAAGTATTATACGAGGACTAGGCTATTGCTCCCGCAAAATCAGAAGTCCTGGTATAATACCCCAGATATCACCACGCACAAAGACCTAGTATGTCAGAAATAGAAAGCCCTTCAAACAAGATTTCGGGGGTTACCCATATATCCGAGAGATGTTCCCCATGAGATAAGTAAGTATGATATTTAGGTTTATATCTCGAATACAATCTACTAAGCGTGTAAAAACCTACTGGCATATCATCAGTGAGACCGTTTATCACATTTGACTTTCCAATTCTTTAGCGTACTGTGATTGTCTACTGATGTACTATCATTTCCTCTTTTTCACAACAAAACTCATTTTGATTTTTATCATGTTTTTCGCTTTTTCAAATTTTCTAATGTTTTTGGATTTTCTAAAATTTCTTACTCCCCCTAAAATTCAAAACCATTTAAAGAAAATTTGACAAACCGATGTGAATTTGACAAACCCATTATGATTTCAAAACACTTAAGTCTGTTTTAATCAAAATGGTTTTTCCGGAAAATAAGTTTTGTTGATTTCACCACTTGTAATGATCGGGGTTTCATCACATTGTTTTCCAACCACTTGTAAAAACACATTTCCTTTTCTTCATCCACTTGTATGAAAGTTAACTCAAGTTCAACTTAATGACCTTGATTAACCATTTGTAGGTTCTCATCACCAAAACCACTTGTAAGTTGAAATATAACAATTTTGAATTTTTCAAGAAAGATGCCGATTCCTGCTCCACGATTACCAACATGGGAGCTCCGGCAAGTCCAGATTTTTAGTCATGATAGGTTCTATCCCAGTTACTAACCTGGGGTGAACCATCTTCATCTGGTTTACTCGTTTTCTTTTCATAAAATTCCTTTACCCCTTTGACATTCCCGTCAATCATTTTTCCAAAAATATTTTGAACTGTGGGGTTAAAGGCTTTTTCAACATCAAATTCTTTCTTTTCAGAAAAGAATTGATTTGAAATTTCAACTTTTCCAATTTTTGATTTTAAATTTTTAGCCCGCAATGGTGGAAAGTTTGCATCATCCAATGGCGACACTGAATTTTCCCTTTTTAGCTCAACTTGTGGCTCCTCTGACTTTGACGAGTCAGATTCATTGCCAGATTTCACATCTGATTTCATAACAACCCATATTTGGTTGTCAAGATTCACCCTTCTTTTGTAAAACATTTTCGAACATTCACCAACTTCATATGTTGAATTTTTAAACACTTTGAATTTTTCAGTTGGTGGTTCAGTTTTATCAATAACTTTTTCTTTGAGTTTAGAAACAACTTCCTGTTTTGTGTTGGTTGCCTTTGGACAAATCCAGGCGATGTGACCAACTTCTTGACATCGGTAACAGGTTCTTTTCTCCTTTCTATGATAAGCTCCATTCTTCTCAAACTTTTGTTTTTCTGCAAAGAACTCTTTGTTCGATTGTTTCCAAAATGAGCTCTTTTCTTCTTCTTCTTCAGAACTTGACCCTAAAACCTTTCTTTTTAAAATTACTGTTATGGTTTGGTTTCTTTTGAAAACCAGAACCAAAACTGTAACCTTTTTTCTTGTTCAATCTTTGTTGAACTCTTGAAGTGTATTTTTTTAGTTTTTTAGTAAGATTTACATCTTTTATTTCAGAAATATTAATTTATGTTAATTTGAAAACCTTTTTAATCTTTCAATTTGAACACTTCTTATTGGAAATCCTTCATCAAAATATAATTTGTCGGAATCATTCAAAGTATATGCAACTTTGAAGGTTTCGTCATTCAAATTAGATTTTGATAACAAGAATTCTTTATTGTAAACCCTTTTGACCGCTGATTTTGAACTACTGACTGATGTACTTGAAGTTTCTGACTCAGACTTTGACCCTGACTCCTCATCTTTATCCAACACCTGATCGACCACTTTCTTTATTAATTCAGACTCATGATCAGTGTCAGACGATGTGAATGTGAAGTCAATGTTGTCTGATAACTCATTAGTTGTTTTGGACATTAACTTTATATTGACTGCTTTTTTGACTTGTTCCTCATTTGCTTTTCTGGGAGAATAACCTTCCCAGATCGGAGGCGGACACTTTTTATAATCTGCACTTTGTATCTTACAAGTATCCGTATCTTCTGAATTCTTGTCTTGAAAGGCTTCAAAACCTGCAACAGTTGGATAAATTCTATCAATTAAATAATCAGAACTTGAATAACTTTGCAGCAATCGTCTGATTCTTTCATTTTCAATCTTTTCATTCTCCAACTCCTGCTTCAACTTTGCACATTCTTCAATATATTGATTTATAGCCTTCTGCTTAGACATCATTACTGCATTCATCATTGTTAAAGCATCTTCCCTTTCTGATTTTGTCTTTCGCAAACTGTTAACTGTTCTGTTCAAAACATCATACGATTCTTTCACATACTTGACATCAAACAATAATTTTTCTTTCATCTTGTCAAGCTCACTATATTGCTTGTCTTTCTCTTCACAATGTTTGCAAGGTTCCAAACATTTTAGACAAGGTTTTGTGACTTCTACAATCTTTTCAATTTCAACAATCTTCTCAATTTCAACATTCTTCTCAACAACTTTAACTTCTTTACTTTGTTCATTCTTCTTGTCCTCCTTAGCAACATTTTTCGCATTTTTCTTTTTTCTTTTCTTTTGCTGCTCGTTTCTCCTTTAGCTTCTCCAATCTATCTGCAAAATAAAATTTGAAACTTTGAGGAGATATATGAGTTTTACCAATGTTAATTTGAATAATTTCTTCCTCATCATCGCTACTATCAGTTGATGACTAATCAAAGACTTGTGTCTTTTCTGAACAATTCTCTGAAGAAACAGACTCTCCATCTTGACTCTTCTCATCATCTGCAAACACATCCATCCACTCTTTCATCAACTCTGGTTCTTGAACTATTTGTGCAATAAATGCTCTAAACTTTGGATCAGCCGGAATGTATTTGTCCCAGCTAAAACCTTCTTGCACTCTTTCATCATCTTGATTCACTAGATAAGCTTTCTTCTTCCCATCTTCAATAGCACGGGATGATGACGGTTGTTGAGCAACTTGTTGATATATTGCTTTCCGATAGTAGTCATTGTTCCCGAACGGATTCTGAGCTCCACCTGCTTCTCGATTAGTACATTCCCTCTTGAAATATCTTTTTTCCCTACATCAAAAACAAGTAACTTTAGATTTATCAAAACCTAAAGTAGAAACATTAGCATCAAGGAAGTCATCTCTTCCTGTAATCTGCTTAAATTTCTCAGCTCTCCTCAACACACTTGCTAAACACCACTTAATATCCATCAATTCCATCTCTACACCATCAATCTGATCGTAATCCTCTTTTGTCAACATAGGATTTCCAATCCTTCCCGCAACCAAACTCTCGTATGATTCTAACACTGTAACGAGTAATGCCATATGACCTTTAGCGACTTCTTCAGAGAAATTCTGACCGTTCTGAAGATGCACCGCGATGTTGCAGTGTGATACATGACCATTACTGTTGTTTGAGCTTTGGAACTGATGATTTGAAGTTGAAGCATTCAGATTAACACTTGGATATGAAGAAAATCCACTGTTGTTGTTTAAACTTTGATTGAGTGATCCGGATGAGTTCTCTGCGCTGAAAGCGGTTTGGATCTTTGGACTAGCTTCAACATTTTGAACATTACCTTTGTAGTACATCTTAATGTCTTGTTGACCGCTTGAATTGTTCATTCTAGCAATCTTTTGTTGTTCAAGATCTTGTCCCTAAAGTTTTTCAATAAATTGAGCAATCGAAAATCTACTATACTCTCCGGAATTCTTCAAAATCATAAGGTATGTACCCCATTCTTTTTGAGGTAACGCATCGGCTAATTTCTCAACCCATTCCTCCGGAGTTTTAGTAATTTCCAATCGAGACATTGAACACACTAAATGACAATATCTCTCATTGAGAGTCTTTGTAGTTTCACCTGGCACACTTGTAAACAATTCAAATTCTTTCTTCATTAATGATTTTTTACTCTTGATCATCTCTGCACTACCTTCGAATTTTTTTGCGAAGTGCATCCCAAATTGAATAAGCACTACCATCATGTTGAAGTAATATGAAAATATCTTCTTTCACGGCTTGTTGAAGTAAACTGACCATCATTTTTTCTTCCTTGTACATATCTCTCTCTTTATCTGAAAATTCCGAGATAATCTTTGCAACTCCCAAATCAGAAAGTGGTCTAGCATACTTAGTTTCAATACTTTCCCAAGATCTTAGATGATTTGCTTGAACCCAATTTTCGAAACGTTCTTTCCAACTATGATACTCTTCAATGCCCATCAGCTTTGGAGGTTTCTGTAGTGTTCCCGTTTCGTTTTCCATAGTTACACTCTGAGTAACAGTAACAGGAGTACTCGGGGCAGTAGCAAAGGCATTATAAAATTCGTTATCCATGTTTCGGTTTTGAATGTTTCCACAAACAAGCTTTCAAACGAACTGGATGTGTTTCACACGAACTGGAAATCCAAATCCAAGCGAACTGAGGTCTCTTCTGTCCAATTCATACGAGATGAAGTCTTCTATGACTAATCCGTGCGAAATGAGATTACTTTCAACGAAATGGGCAACCTGATGCGAATTGGAAGGTCTGGTGCGAAATGGAATCAACTTCAAGCGAAATGGTTCTCTAAATGACCATTTCGTGCGAAGTGGGTGTTCCTTTCAAGCGAACTGAGACTTTTATGCGATCTAGAAGTCAAATTCGTGTGAAATGGAGGTCTGTTTCACACGAATTGAGCCATTTTGTTCGAAATGCTGCTGATGTCACCCAAACGGATGGTTTTTGACAAAATTGATCAGGTTTTAGGTTGATTTTAGGTCTGATTCTTTCAAGGGTTGATTAAAACTATGTTTCGCACGTTATATATGAAAATCAGTACATTTTAACCATGAAAACTCCGTTAATTTTGAAAAATGTGAAGAAGAATAAGTATAAATCAGAAATTTTGATGTAAACAAGCTGAAATCGGTAAGAACTCTTCCTCCTGAGCTCTGAGACCACTTGTAGGATCGTTTGCACGACCAAACGAGTGGTTCACAAGAGTGTTTGATCAATACGAGAGTCGGAAACAAACGTATTGATGTTGAATCAGCTTGATATACACTTTAATTGTCTTGTTTTTTGATATTACAATGTTTTACAGTCTGGAGACACTTCGGCAGCACCTCAGCACCGGAATCAGAAAGTTACAAATGAAAGATTCAAGTCAGGTATTTATAGGGAATCCATTTCGTGTGGAATGGACAAGATCCATTTCATGCGAAATGGCTTGTTCAGCTCAGTTTCTCGTTTTTCTCAAACTACGTGACTCGATCTATCAAACCTATTACAAGACTCGATACAAGACGAAGTCGACATACATATGCACCAACACCTCACTTTTTCAAACTGTAGAAAATCAACCTATGCTTCCGGCGGTGTAGGCTTTTCAACTCTTGACAAGAAACGTTTTCTCCATTCTTGGAATGCATCAATCGGATTATCAGAAGACGTACGATTCTTCAACTGTTCATCAATGTCTTCCTGATTCTCTTTCATCCATTCTTCATCAAATGGATCAAACTCCGTTCCGTCAGCACGAACATAAGTTGATTTCTTCTCATTTCCTTCAAACAGGATCTCTTCAATATTTTCAACAACGGCAGTTTCAGCCTCACTCGGCATTTTATCAATCTCAGCATCATCAATCTCTTTCATGGCATTCAGAGCAAGTAACTGCTCATGTGAAAGATCCGAGATAATTTCTCCTTCTTCAAGTAATTCTCTAGTAATCGGATGTACAACCTGGAATGCAAGATCAGCAGTGCTAGGAACAGAAGATGTACCAGGCAAAGATTCAAGCTGCTATATATCTTCAACTGTTCCACTGGAGCTTCCTTGAGCAGATTCGAGCTGCGAAGGTTTGAAAACAACAATCTGAGAAGAGGTAGATACTGGAGGTTGCTCTGATGAAGCAGAAGGGTCAGGGTTCCCTTGATCTTCAGGATCATCATCCCTTTTCTTCATTAGTTCTTGCGGTTTACATCGTCCGTTCCACAGAGTATTGACGCGCTTTCTAAGAAACTCATAGACTTCATTTATCTTCTTGACCCCATCCACTATCGTGGTGTTTCGAGAATCGTACCACTGCTTCATAAAGTCATGTCTTTCTTTTAGACCTTCGGCCAACTTCTGAAGTATGGAGTTGCTTTCTTTCATGCAGTTCATTTCAATACCGCGTGTATTATCTGCCGCACGCATCTGCTGCAGTTGACACTCTCTAACTTCATCTGCAGCTTTCAAACTAGCGTTTTCATCCTTTAATTGCTCTATTTCAGCTTGTTGACGAGTGATCTCTGCTTGTTGTCGCCCAACAGTGGCATTTAACGTGTTAATTTCCAACTGTTGCTTGATCATGTCAGCTCTTGTAGCTTGATCACGTACGTTTGGCAATTGATTTGACCTGCAGCAGCTTGTAATTGAGAGAATAGAAAATCTACCTTCTCATCCTGCTGCATCTGTTCAAATATACTTTGTTTGCGTTCCGCGGCAGGCTGCGAGGTCGTTGCACGTATGGTTGATTCAATAGAGCGAGTAGGTGCCTGGCGAGTTACTTCAGGAGTTTCAGGTGTTGAACTCACTGCATGAGTTGGTTCTGTAGACCTCGGAGGAGATGGAATCATTTCAGAAGCTTCAGTGGCCGTGAATCCAAGATTTGGTTCCATTGCCGCTTCTTATGAAGGCTCTTGAGGAACGGATTGTTGTGCAGAAGAAGTACCAATGTACTTTCTTGCTTTCTTCTTGCGAAGGATAGCCGTTTTCGTTTTCTTCAAACGTTCCGCTTCGGTATCCGAAGGAACGTATTCAGGATCATTCTCTTGCCGAATCCTCCTGATCCTTTTAACACCTCGTTCATCGTAATTAACTTCATATCCGGGCTCAGTATCCTCCTCGTCATCACCAGCTGATGTACCACCGGCTGCACCAGCAGACGATGCACAAGCAGCACCAGATGCACCAACGACACCTGTATCACCACCATCATCACCTTCATCATCATCACTATCACTGTCAGACGAACCAGTATCTGGTCGACCAAACTTTTCAACCATCCTTTTCTTCAACTCCGGCTCTTCATCATCTGATTGGCTGTCATTGTGACGCCATTGATCATCTTCTGGAGCAAGGTAGTCGGGTTTTCCAAGAGCACCTATCAACTTCCTAGGAGGATCGCTTTCATTGTATCTCTTGGCTTCAAGGCTCTTAATATCCTTAAAGATTGCATGATCATAGGTTCTATCTTCAGGATGTTGTCGTCGACTTTTGGAAGATTAGGATGCTGGACGTTCATGATCATTTGAAGAAACCGAGGATACATCCAGAATTTGTTCCCGGTTATTCTACTACCAGTTCTCGTCATGTTCTCCTTCATGTTAGCAAAAATGTATTTTGAGATGCTGAACGGTTTGTTTAGCACCAATGCCACCATGAGACCAACGAGATCGTTGCCTGCCATATCATATCCTCCACGTCTGTTGCTGATACACTGAATAAGAACGTGCAAAAGGAACTTGTAATGTAACGGCAAATATCCCTTGTTGATTTGAGAACTGAAGATGTCACCAATACACTTCATCCGTAATAAGCAGCCACGAGTACACATGATCGGAATAGAGAACGAAACATTCGGATCGTCTTGCAACTCTAAAACAGCGTTCCATATTTCCGGAGTTACAATCACATCCAGGTCATTCACTCTCCCTTGAATTACTTCATTTCCATCAACCTGTACAACGCTTACGGAGTTACAGAATTCTTTAACGAGTGTCTTGTAAACAGGAGTTGAAAAGGTAACAACTTTATGTATCCACGACTCCCTAATCCACCGCGTAATCTCTTTCAGTTCAGCGATCTTTTCTTCAGGATCAAGAAAGGCAATTTGGTTGTGGCACTTCTCGGACATCACCTCCTCTTCTGATTTGTTTTCCTTCTTAGTCAGGGCCTTAAGTTTTCTTTCTTTCGGTGCCATCTGCAATGCAAACATCCACAATAGGTCAAAATGTCATAACATGTGCATTAGACACATGTCTATGCAAGTTCAAGTGTGAATTGGAAATTTATCATTCAAATAAACATCTACTGTGAAAAGGCACCATACTTAGAAAATTCACTATGTCCTGGACGACGAAACTTCATCATCTCGACGAAACTCCCTTCTACACGACGAAACTCCCTTGGTCAAATAAAGTCAATGTTGACCGTTGAACAGTGTGGTTTCGTCGACATCCTTTCGACGAAACTTGTTCCATTTCAAAAGGGTTTTGTCACAGGGGTTTCGTCGTCTACATTTTGAAGAAACTTAGGTTTCGTCGTCACAGAGGTTTTGACACAGTTAGGGTTTCGTCATTTTGGGGTTTTCAAAATTAAGTGGGTTTCGTCGATTGGTTGTTATCCGATGATTGATTCAAAAACAAATCAACCTTTGACACTTTGTTTGAACTCAAACAACACGAAAACAACCAAGATTCAAACCGACGTGAGTTTTTTGAAACAAAAACACACCCAAAGGTTAAACATTCAAACAAGTTTTAATCCTCTGTTTTTGTTATATGAAACCCTACCCAAAACAAAGTCCAAATCATCATAAACATCCTAGTTCAATCAGTTTTATCAATCTTAAAGAACAATCAGCAGAGATGCAAATGTATAAATCAAACAAGAATGAGGTTTTTGAGGGTTTCTAATCACATTCAAACAAAACAGAACAACCCTACGGATCCGAAATATGTAGAGCAATCTTTTTGCGAATTTCAAGGAAAAGGAATCATACCAGCTTACGGTCTTAGTCAACATGATTTTTGTTCTGTTTAAAGCTCTGGATAAGTATACTACCTCGATTATCGGTATTGTTGTCCACATAAGCTCAAACTGATCAGATTTAATCATAATAAGGAGATACGATTTATGGTAAGAATTATACTCACAAGTCGATGTTCATCCACTCACGACACATTCCCGAATCAAGGTATGCGCGAGGGCTCATCTTACCGATGAGTATACCGTTTATCGTCTGTTTGACCATATAAAAGAATGTGAGATACTCACTTATTTTTGATTGAAAACAAGCCCTATGTGATAGAATCACTTATTGATGAGGAACTTGATTTTCGATTCATGAGGGCACAGGAGCAAGTCCGTGAACAGTTCAGTACAATGTACACTAGAGAGACGAACTTGACTCCTGAAAAAATGTGATATATTATCACTTATTTTGTTTGTACATGTGATTGTTGATCACTTATTGAGGTCGAATGCAATATGTACATATATGTATAGCATCATGGAAGATCTAGACTTTGTCTCCATTATTTTTCCGGTAAAAGATACAACCATGATACCCAGATGATAAGCAGCATAAAGACCGAATATCTCAGAACCTCGGCCATCTCTCAAACAAAATTTTGGTACTAAGACCATATGCCAATGAATGGTTCCCACCTGACTTGAAGTCCGTTAGGTTTGTATCATCCTGCACATTTTAGCTTGATTGTGAGCCTACCGATACATCGTTAGTAAAGATACTTATCATTTCTGGATTTTTGTTTTACATTTTGAATATGTCGACCGACCACACCAGTGAATATCATCATCTTCCTTTTTCAAGAAACTCATTTTTGATTTTCTAATTTTTTTGAATTTTGTATTTTTCAAAAGGAAAGACAGAAAGTAAAGACATCTTTTTTGGATTTTTGAAATTTTCAGATGTTTTTGTATTTTCTTGAATTTACTCCCCCTAAAATGCTAAAAGGAGAATATCTTTTTGAATTTTTTAGAGTTTTTAAAGAAAATATTTACAAAAACGATTAGCCAAGGAAGTTACTCGGGTATCACCTTAATGCCATTGATCAAAAGTAGATAATCAAAACGTGATTTATCAAAAGCTTTTGTAAACAGGTCGGCGCGTTGGTGATCGGTGTGAACTTTAACAACATCGATTAATCTTTTATCAATACAATCACGTATGAAGTGATATTTAATTTCGATGTGTTTGGTCTTGGAATGCTGCACAGGATTTCTAGAGATCTGTAAGGCAGCATTGTTATCAACAAAAATAGGAGTAGATAGGAATTCAAAACCGTAGTCGCGCATTTGTTGTTGGATCCACAAGACTTGGGAGCAACAACTAGAGGCATCATTGTATTCTGCTTCACAAGTTGATGTAGCAACACATGTGTGCTTCTTGCACTGCCACGTGACCAGGTGATTTCCTAAGAATTGACATCCAGCTGTTGTTGATTTGCCATCAATTTTGCAACCACCAAAATCAGAATCATTGTATGCAATCAAGTCGAAGCTATCATCCCTAGGGTACCACAGACCGGTGTCAGGGCATCCCTTCAAATAGCGAAAAATCCTTTTGACAGTTGACAGATGAGAGGCCTTCGGGTTGGCTTGATATCTTGCAAGCAGGCACGTTGGATACATGATGTCGGGCCTCGAGGCTATAAGATACATGAGAGATCCGATCATAGCGCGGTAGTATGAAGAGTTAACGCTTTCACCCTTCAGATCCAGAGTAATCCCATGATTCTGCGGAAGTGGGGAACCAATGGGCGTTGCATCAGACATCTGGAATCGGATCAAGATGTCACCAACATATTTAGTCTGATGGATGAATATCCCAGACTCGGTTTGTTGAACTTGAATGCCCAAGAAGAAATTGATTTCCCCCAATACGCTCATCTCAAATTTCTCTTGCATCACACGCTCGAACTGCCTTCACAAAGAATCATTAGTTGAACCAAAAATTATATCGTCAACGTATACCTGCACCAGCAGAAGATCTCCATCTTGTTCCTTGATAAAGAGAGTGCAATCAATTAGACCTCGTCAAAAACCATTCTCCAGAAGATAGTTGGATAAGGTTGCATACCAAGCCCTAGGTGCTTGATGTAAACCATAAAGAGCTTTGTTGAGCAACCAAACCCGATCGGGGTGAATAGGATCTTCAAAACCCGGAGGTTGTTCGACGTTCACCTCTTCCTAAACCACACCGTGAAGGAAAGCACTTTTGACGTCCATCTGGTAGACTTTGAATCCTTTGAATGAAGCATAACCTAGAAAGATCCGAATAGCTTCCAGTCGTGCAACAGGTGCATAAACTTCATTGTACTCAATGCCTTCGATCTGGTGAAATCCCTGAACAACCAATCTCGCCTTGTTATGAATGACTACTCTATGATCGTTCTTCTTGCATTTGTAAACCCAGCGTGTGCCAATCTTCTTATAGTTTTCCGGCCTTTCAGCAAGCTTCCAAACACACAGCTTTTGAAATTACTGCAGTTCATCCTACATGGCTTCAACCCAAGAATTATCCTTTAAGGCTTCTTTCCAAGATTTCAGTTCTTATTGTGAAACGTAACACGCAAAGGACCAATCATTTTGAAGACTAGATTCTCTGATCGCTGAAAATAAACCAGCATTCTGGTTGTTTCTCAGCTGATTACGCGTCTGCACCCCGCGTTGGACATCTCCCATAATGTTCTACTGCGGATGGGTATCATGAATCCTCATTTCAGGATTTTCAGGAACACGAGTATGAATACCCAAATTGTTAATATTAAGATCAACAACCAACTCCACACCGGGAATAGGCGTAGAAGTGGATGCATTCCCTTCAGCAGTATCAACATTCTGCACATGAGGAGTTTCTACAGAAGCACCTTGAACAGGAGCAACTGGAGCTGAAGTGCCTTCATTAGCATCATGATATTCATCATCTTCCGATGACTCATTGTAATAAGTAGCATCTTCAAATACCTCATTTTGAACCGTATTGTTAACCGAATTAGAACCTTAGGGGTTAACAATAAGAGGTCTAACCAATGGCGAGCCAGCAGCGTTGTCACTATCAAATAACATTCTAGCAGCTGCAGATTCTTCATCAAAGGTTGGCGGATTAAAGGAGTCAAATAGCCCATCGTAATCAAACATCCAAGGATCACCCGGAGCTCTAACAGAACTTGTATACCTTTGAACCCTTACTTCACTCCATAGCTCGATATTTTTGGTCGCCAGATTCCATATACGAAAATTTGGAGTAGCATATCCAAGGAAGAAACCCTCGATAGCTTTCGCGCCAAACTTTCCATCATGCTCAATCATAGTACATGGACCGCCAAAATGTTCTAGGTAAGAAAGATCCGGTTTCCTTTTCTGTAGAAGTTCGAAACAAGTCTTGCCATGTCTCTTAACTGTAAGAACTCTGTTTAACGTGTAGCAAGCAGTCGACACAGCCTCCCCCCAGAACTGAACAGGAAGCTCCGACTCTACCTACATCGTTCTTGCAGTTTCAATTATTGTCCGATTCTTCCTCTCCGCGACACCGTTTTGTTGTGGAGTATAGCGAGAACTATATTCAAGAAGAATGCCCTTAGAAGTACAGAACTCATCCATTACACGGTTTTTGAACTCAGTTCCATTGTCGCTTCTGATCCTCTTCACTTTCAACGTATACAAATTTTCAAGCATTGTAAGAATATCCTTGAGGATTCCAGGAGTGTCACTCTTGTGTGCCATAAAAGCAACCCAAGAAAATCTAGAGTAGTCATTAGTAACTACCAGACAATAAGCATCGCCAAAGGTTGTCTTGTGTTTCATAGGTCCAAAGAGGTCCATATGAAGACGTTCGAGAGGCATGCTAACAGTGTTGATTTTCTTCAGCGGGTGAGACTTCTTCGTTTGTTTCCCTTTCTGGCATGAAACACAGATATCTTGTAGAAGAAAACTTCTCACAGGCACACCATTCACAAGGTTGTTTTTCACCAAATGGTTCATTTTTCTTAAGTGAATGTGCCCCATTCTTCTGTGCCAAGATATAGACTCCTTCTCTGTGGCTTTCGAGAAAAAACTTGCGCAGATGTTGTAATCGCTTGGCTCATATCAAGAATATAAAGATCATTAACTCTTGGAGCCAATAAGAGAATCCATTCTTTTGGAATTTTGAAACCAGGTTTCAGCACATAACAACCGGCATCATCAAAATGCACGGTGAACTTCTTATCACAGATTTTCTAAACACTCAGAAGATTATGATCAATTTGATGAACATAATGAATCTTATCGAAACATACAACACCATTGGAGATCATTCCCTCTCTAGTGATGTATCCACCTTTGTCTCCAGCAAACGCGGCATAGCCTCCTCTAATACTTCTCACATAATATAGAAGCCGTAAGTCACCTGTCATGTGCCTAGATGCTCCACTGTCAACAATCCAATGACTGCTAACAGTTCCTCCTGGAACATCCTACACATATCATCCAATGATTAGTTGAGGATGGGGACCCAAGCCTTAGTGGTTCGGGGTCGTCCCTGAGCATCACGAAAAGTGATCTAGATTTCCTGATGATTTTGTAACACAACACCTCCCCCTGAACTTTCACCCATCTTAGGTCACCAAGTTTGATTTTGTTTACCAGTTTGGTTTTTATGAAAAGATTTTGAAACCTCTGGTTTTAACGATTTTGATGAACTTGGTTCCCTGTTAATTGATTTGACTTTCGATTTTAAAGCCTTTTCAACTGCTTTAACATTTTGACGTCGTTGTTTCGTTTCTTGTTCCTTAACAATTCTTTTATCATGTTTTGGTGAAACAGGACGACGTTGAGGGTGAACCTTTTCAGTTGGTGCTTTCTCAACAAATTTATCCTTGGGAGTGTTTGTACAATTTTTAATGATGTGTCCAAACTCCCCACACTTAAAACATGTTCTCCTTTCCACAAACTTAGGAGAATTCGATCGACGAGTAGATGTCGAACCCGTAGAACCTAAGGTACTTGCTTTTTCATCACACCCGTTTGTATGTTGAGTGTAATTGTTTTGACTGTTACGTTTTAAAATCTTGACTTGTTGGACAAAATCGGTGTTTGATTTGTTTTCAAAAGTCTCAATTTTATCAGTACCTTTCGATGCTACAAATTTGACATTACTGCTTTTCTTCTGGTAACGAGCTCCTTTTGTTTCAAATTTTGATTGAGAAACGTTAGGCTTTTGAGCTCGCATATCTGGTTGTTTACCTTTAGAAGCAATAGGTTGTTGCTTTGTCGGTGGTTTTTTATTTCCAAATTGCTTTTTGATTTCAACTTTAGGAATTGGATCACATTGAGTTACAGTAACTCCTGGGATCGTCTTTCCCAAAAACTTGATTGTGTTATCTTCAAAAACTTTGTCAATCGACGATGGATTGACATTTTTAATTGGAAAGTCATTGTCTGAATAAATTTTAGAATCACCGACCAAAGTGTACAACACGTTATTGCTCTTAACAGCAGATACACATTCCTTGTCATCTTTGACATCATTGACAAGATCTATCACTTGTTTAACAACTGGTTGAACATCAGGAGTAGGAGGATCACATAGAATGTAATTCTCAATTGGAATTTCTACTCCTTTCATCTTGTCAAGTGATTTATCCTGATCACTTACATCTGATTCATCATCAGACGACTCATAGTCCTCAATAATTGGAGCACTTTCATGCGTCGATGTTGAAGTTTCAGTTTCGTCAGAGGAGGTGCTTAAGGAACTGTCCAATTTGAACCCTAAGCCAGTAGTAACTTCCTCATAATCAAGAGGCACACTGGGTTCAAAACCTGGCATTTCTTGTTCATCGGGCATATGAGTATAGTTGTGTCTCAATGGGGGCTGACACTTCTTATACCCAACACCTTTCTTGTTTCCCTTCAGTTGTTGAGCTTCAATGATGTGATCGAGCACATATCGGGAGTTAGAATAACTCTCCAATTTGAGCTTGATTGCATCATGCTTGCATTTGGCAATGGCTAGCTCCTTTTTGGTTTCCTCAATGATGTTAATGTAATTGTTAATACCAATTTGTTTATTGAAAACAGTTTTGGTCAATTCGGAAACAGTTTTCTTTAAAGTCTCAATTACAGACTTAAAATCCTTTTCGTTTCTAGCTAAAGACATATTTGCCTCTTTGCACTTAGACAGTTCAATAACCAAACTTTGATTATGACTATGAACCTTTTCAGATTCAAGCTTCAAATCTGCACAAACATTACAAACACTAGGAGCAGGAGTTTCAGATTTTACCTGACTGGTAGAGGCTGAGACATTTGCCATAAAGGCTGTCTGATAAGAAAAAAGATCCGTCTTTTGAGAAGAACTTCTCCATTTCTGTTGATGCGACTCCAGCCTTCTTGATGAGAATAGATTTCTGACTCTTCAACTCCTCTGCTTCATTCAATAAATCATCAACATCAGAATTCCCTTCTTCTTTCACATCAGATTCCGAATTATAACCACCCGAATTAGAACTTTCTTCATCAGAACTCCCGGTATAACCCGAACTATCGTCACTTTCAGAAAATTCTTCCATGTGAACGTGCTTGATGTGATTGATGATCTTTGCATAACACGCTATTCCTCCTCCTTCTTGATCACCTTCCCCAAATTGTACAGATCAATTACCCCCTTCATCAGCTTGGACAACTAATGATCTGGTGGTGTTTGAATGTCCAGACTGGTTATGGTTCTGGTTCTGGTTGTTGTTCACTGCTACCATCCTTCTTTCACAATTGTCTTGATTGGCATTGGAAGTACTCGTCTGATATCTGAATGGGTTCTGATTGCCATGTCTGCTCGGTCGGGTACACTCACGTTTGAAGTGACCCTTTTTGCCACAATTGAAACATGTAACCGCATCCTTATCAAATCCGTACTTCGTATCCTTCTTGCTTTCCAACGAAGTTCTTCCCGTTTGACTCATGTAATCCTTCGCCCTTCTAACAGCACTTGCGAACGCCCACTTTATATCCATCAACTCCATTTCATCACGGTCGATTTGTTGATAATCTTCATTGGTCAAATTAGTGTTTCCAATTTGACCTGCGACCAAACCGCAGTAAGCACTGACCATTGTATTAATGAGTTCCATATGCTCCTTTGCTACTTCAATGCTAACTTTTGAGAGGTTCGAAGTATCAACTCTGACAGTGTTGGTGTTTTGGGGTGGAGGATTGTTGGTATAATGTGCTTGTTGTTGCTGTTGTTGTTGTTGTTGGGCTTGTGGTTGAGATTGTGGAAGATAAGCACTTCGATCGAACTGAGGTTGAGTAGTGGTAACTTGAGGTGGAGGTTGGGGATTTGGTAGCCATGCACTCGGATCTAGTTGAGGTTTAGAAAAAGCATGAGCTTGAGCAATCATATGCGCTGGCGGATGATAAGCACTTGGATCGAAAACCTGAGGTGGAGCTAATTGTGGAAACATAAACGAGCTTGTATTTGACATAAATGCCGTTTGTAGCTTGGTTGCTGAATGGAACTAGAACTAGCCGCAGAATTAAAACCACTCAAATACATTTCTGTGTTTTGAGGAATTGCAATCCTTTTAGCTTTCCGAATTTCCTCTTCGTTCTTGTGCTCCAACTTTTGAACGAACTCGTAGATACTAACAGCATCCAAGATGCCCGTATGCTTTAAAAGTTCAATGAAAGAACTCTACTTCGGAGGTAGAGCATCAGCAAACCATGCAACCATTTCCTGTTGAGTTGCAAGAATGGTATAAGAGTACATTTCACTAATCAAATGATAAAAACGAGTAGTCATATCATTTAGGTTTTCATTCTCCAAGAATTGAAATGATTCAAACTCTTTCTTCAACAAATCATGGCGTATCTTTCTAGTAGCCGCATTTCC
The DNA here is from genome assembly GCA_030545235.1 of Helianthus tuberosus. Taxonomy (NCBI): domain Eukaryota; kingdom Viridiplantae; phylum Streptophyta; class Magnoliopsida; order Asterales; family Asteraceae; genus Helianthus; species Helianthus tuberosus. Next base: position 168,594,086 of record CM060411.1, on the reverse strand, counting down.
TTCTCCTCTCGCTACCAAGGCATCCCATAACGCTTTCATGCTTGTACAGTAAGCGAATTGATGATATATTTCTTTGTAAAGCGCTTGTGTAAGAATAGCAAACGCCTTTTTCTCCAGATCATATGCCATCTTGTCATCTTCTAACATATGAGCAAAACCCGCTGCACTTGATCCTGCTTCTTCGAGGGCAGTGTTGTATGGAGTAGTGAAACACGTCCATAGTTCTGTGTTTTGCCCTAGAACGTATGTGTGGAAACGTCCCTTCCATGATGGATAGTCGTTCATGTGATTCAACTTTGGCGGGCGATTGTTGCTGCCCGTTTCACTCTCGCTAAGCAAAAGATTTTGAATGCTTTGATTCTGATTCAACACCAAAGCCCATTGACTTGCACTTATAGATTGTGGAGGCATAACATTCCTTAACCATGCTGCGGCGGAAGTCTGATCTTGACCTGTTCGTGGGTACGTACTCCAATCCCATGGACTTGTACTACTCATATTTGATATATGAAATAGAATACCTGATCAAATACTTGAAAACACAATGTTAAGACACTTTTACAAGACTTCTGTGGAAAATTGACAAATGATGTCGACGAAACTCTCTCCACGAAACTCAATAGGTTTCGTCGAAGAATATTTGACGAAACTCTAGGGGTTTCGTCGAGGTACCTTTGACGAAACTTTAGGGGTTTCGTCGAAGTTGCTTATGGCGAAACTCAGGGGTTCCGTCGCTTGGAACTTTCGTCGAGATAAGGTCCAGACAGTTGGTGAAAGTTGGTGAGATTTTCTTTTGAAATCTTATCTTTTTACTTACACACAGAACACTTGTTTTCAACTCACAACATACCTCTTTTACCAAACAAGTATGGTGACCATATTTTAATCCTTTTTCAATTTCTTTTAATTTTAAATTGTAAATTGCAAGAAATATCCCAAGAACAATATGAAGGTCCTTTGAAGATATGAAGACCAAACCCAGAATATATGAACTTTCCGGTCACTGAACAACTTTCTGAAACACGAAATTGCTTAAAACTTTCACTAAAAACCCGGTTTATCACGTGAACAATCAATCTAATAAGGTTTTTGATAAAACTTTTTAGCAATCAACAAGATCAATAGATTTTAATGAAAACTTTTCCAGAAAAGTTATGATTTTTTTTCAAGAACAATGGTTTTCAGAAAATCATAAACAACCAGTTTTAACACTTGATAAAAATCCGAACTATGTTTGATTTTAAACAAGGATAAGAGCCAATGCTCTGATACCACTTGTAGGTCCCGATTTCTGAGGATCGATAACGAAACCAAATCTCTTGTTTATTACAAACAAGGTCACGAGTGCGGAATCCCCGTGACTATGCCAAACTAAACATAGATAGTAATAACACGATATAACCAATGAATCACATTCAATTGATTAACAGGATGAGAACAATGATCAAACAGATACACACAATGTTTGACAGTAGACTTTCAGACAGGGTATGCTCTCATAGTTTCAAAGAGAAACTATGTGGTGTTTATATAGCAGCCCAGGCCCAACCGTGACGAAACTAGGATTGGGCCCGACGAAACCTGACTTGGGCCTGACGAAACCTCCTGGACGATGAAACTCTAGGAGCTAGAGTGTCGTCACCCATCACGACGAAACATGGGGTTTGTGACAAATAGGAGTTTCGTCATCATGGTCTCGACGAAACCTGGGGTTTCGTCGAAGGCTGCAACTGTTGTGTGCTGCAAACTGTTAATAGTTTGTAGCAAACTTATAAACACACAAACAAACATATTAAACCATTATGCAACATGCATTGTCATTTAACTTACATATCAAACGAGACAAACTTTGTCGGACACAAGTAGGATAGGAGGATGTCCGACTTGGTCGACGGCGAATTACAGACTCGATAATCATAAAAGACCGTAAATAACATCGTTAATAAAGACAAGTTACAAACACAAAAAAGATGCATCAACAACAGAAAACAAACATGCAGAACCACAATGATCTCCGAGACTTGATGGAGGATATCAAGTCTTGGTCTTCAACTCGTAGCGTAGCCGAACCAGGCGAGCTGTATCCACAAAGTGTATCAACAAACTCCCCCTTGGATGCTGCTCGTGAGGTTCATTCTTCACATAGTTGTCGGATCTTTTGGAGTCTTCACTTGTCACGGATAGGGAGTGTATCAGCAGGCTCCCCCTTGAATGTTTCTCGTGAGACATTGATCTTCGAATTTTAGATCCTTGCGGTGTTAAGAAGTAGTTAGTGGCAACTCGATCATCTTGATCCTTTGGTTGCATCCATGTCATGTTTTCATTCCGAAGCTTGTCATAGAACACGTTCTCTTCGCCTTTAGCTGGTTTGAATGTCGCATCTGCACACACAAGAAAGCTAAACGTGTAATGAGAACAACCGCTTGAAACATAGTCAACAGAAACAAATGACACACATATGACCAACTCTTAATCAACTACCGACCGAAAATAGTTTGAAAGTTATAAAAATTTGATCAATTTAGATTTTAACTTCCAACACTTGCTAAATTACGACCGTTTATGAAGATGCAATTGATTTAGATTTCTATCAGGTTTCAGGTGGAAAAGACTCGAGATCCAACATCGGGCAAACAAAAATAAAATAGAAATAAAATCTTTTTGGCTTTTATGATGTTTATATTAAAACACACCTAAAATACTTTTGGTATTTTTGCATATTTCAAATGTAAAGACGGAAAGCAGTAAATAAATATATACAGAGATGCAGAAATTGAAAGCAGTAAATAATTATTTACAGACATTTTTTTTGCGAGTTTCGAGGGTAAGAGAATCATATCAGTGTATGGTCATGCCAAAACGCTCTTGTTGTTCAATTAGTTAACATTTAGATAAGCATCCTATAAGGATTATCGGTATTGTTGTCCACTTAAGCTCAACTTATCAGATGTACTCGCGGTTAGGGGATACAATTAAGGTATGATTTATAATGAGGAACATGATATTCGATGCATGCAGGGCACAAGAGCAAGTCCGTGAACAGGTTAGTACCATCGTACCGACAAAGAGACGAACTTGACTCCTGGAAAAACTGTGTTATTTTATCACTTATTGATTGGGATATGTGATTGTTTATCACGTATTGGGGTCGTATGCATCATGTATTATATACATGTTTGAATGATATGTAAACGTATGTATGGTATCATGGAAGATCAAGACTTGCGTCTCCGTTGTTTTTCGGCAAAGGAAACAATCATGATACCCAGATGATAAACAGCATGAAGACCACGTATCTCAGAACCTCGACAATCTATCAAACGAAATTTCGGTACCAAGACCATAGGCCAATGAGCGGTTCCCACACAGTCTTCAGTCGATTTAGGTTTATATCACCATACACACTTTAAAATGATTGTGAGCCTACCGATACATCTTATATAGAGCTACTTATCATTTTCCATTTTAAGTTTAAAAGAGATTACGATAGACCACTGATGTACTATCATATTCTATTTTTCTTGCCAGAAAACTCATTTTTGTTTTTCTACTGTTTTTGTGTTTTTGAAATGTTTCGTTGTTTTTGTATTTTTTATAATTTTTTCAATGTTTTTGTATTTTTTTGAAATTACTCCCCCTAAAATACACAAATTACGAGAAATTAATAAAACACAAATAAATATTTACAAAAATGATTTTCCGATGTTGGTTTACTCTGGCTTGACCTTAATGTCGTTTACCATTAGTAAATAGTCAAATCGTTATTTGTTAAATGCTTTGGTAAAAAGGTCGGCACGTTGGTCATCGGTGTGAACCTTAACAACATCGATAAGTCTTTTATCAAAACAATCACGTATGAGGTGATATGTAACACAACATAATTATCAACGAAAATAGGAGTAGATAGGAATTCAAAACCGTAGTAGCGCATTTGTTGTTCAATCCACAGGACTTGGAAGCAACAACTTGAGGCAGCAATGTATATAGCTTCACAGGTTGATGTAGCGACACAAGTCTGCTTCGTGCACTGCCATGTGACCAGGCGATTTCCTAAAAACTGACATCCAGCCGTTGTGGATTTGCCGTCGATTTTGCAGCCACCAAAGTCAGAATCACTGAACACGATCAAGTCGAAGCTATCATCCCTAGGGTACCAGAGACCGGTGTCCGGGCAAACCTTCAAATAGCGAAAAATCCTTTTTACAGCTGCTAGATGTGAGGCCTTCGGGTTGGGTTGATAGCGAGCGAGCAGGCACGTAGGATACATTATGTCGGGCCTCGAGGCTGTGAGATACATAATAGATCCGATCATTGCAAGATAGAATCAGGAGTTAACGCTTTCACACTTCAAGTAGTGAGTAATCCCGTGATTCTGCGGAAGTGGGGTACCAATGGGTGTCGCTTCGGACATCTGGAACCGGCTCAAGATGTCTCAGACATATTTAGTCTGATGGATGAATATCCCAAACTCCGTTTGTTGAACTTGTAGGCCCAAAAAGAAATCCATTTCCCCCATGGTGCTCATCTTGAATTTCTCCTGCATAACACGCTCGAAGTCCCTACACAAAACATCGTTAGTGGAACCAAAAATAATATCATCTACGTATACCTGAACCAACAGAAGATCTCCATCTTTTTCTTTGATGAAAAGCATGCAATCGATTAGACCTCGGCGAAAACCGTTCTCTAGCAGATAGTTAGATAAGGTTGCGTACCAAGCTCTCGGTGCTTGATGTAATCTGTAGAGAGCTTTGTTGAGCAACCAAACCCGATCGGGATGAATAGGATCTTCAAAACCCAGAGGTTGTTTGACATACACCTCTTCTTTAACCACACCATGTAAGAATGCACTTTTCTCGTCCATTTGGTAAATCTTGAATCCTTTGAAGAAAGCATAGGCTAGAAAGATCCGAATAGCTTCAAGACGTGAAACCGGTGCATAAACTTCGTTGTAGTCTATCCCTTCAACCTGACGAAAACCTTGAACAACTAATCTTAGCTTGTTTCAGACAACTTCTCCATGGTCATCTTTCTTGCATTTGAAAACCCAACGGGTGCCAATCTTCTTTTAGTTTTCAAGCTTCTCAACCAATTTCCAGACACCAAGCTTCTGGAATTGTTGCAGTTCCTCCTGCATAGCTTCCACCCAAGAATTATCCTTTAACACTTCTCTCCAAGACTTTGGTTCTTCTTGTGAGACATAACACGCGCATGACCAATCATTCTGTAACCCGATTCTCTAATCGCTGCATACAAGCCAACATTGTTGTTGTTTCTCAACTGAATTCTTCATCTGCACGCCACTATGAACATTACCAATGATGTTTTTTTTGAGGATGGGTATTATGGATTCTTGTTTCTGGATTATCCGAAACTGGAACATTTATATCCAGATTGTTGAAGTTGAGATCAACAACCAAATCAATACCGTAAACTGGTGAAGAGGATGATGCAGTAGCTTCAGTGGTTTTAGGGCAGTCCTTAGGGGCCGTAGCCTCAGAAGAACCATGAACAACAGTTGCAGGAGCTTCTTGGTCTGCATCGATAAATTCATCATCATCTGAAGATTCGTTCAGTTTAGTAGCATCGTTAAAATCCTCATTCTCAAGAGCATTATTGCTAACTGATGATGATTCTTGATTGTTGACAATAATTGGATGCACTAACGGTGAATCTGTTGCGTTGTCACTCTCGAAAAACATCTGTGCTACAGCATCTACTACTTCTTCTTCAATATTGATCGAATTGAAAAAGTCATCATATGTAAACATCCATGGCTGACTAGGACATCTGACTGGCAATGTGTGCCTCTGTACTCTGACTTCAGACCATTCCTCGATCCTTTTCATTTCGAGATTCGAAACTCTTAAATTCGGGTTGGCATACCCAAGAAAGTATCCCTCAATTGCTTTTGCCCCAAATTTACCATCTGGATCGATCATAGTGCAAGGAGCCCCAAACGGTTCAAGAAATTGCAAATCTGGTTTCCGTTTGTGAAGAAGCTCAAAGCAGGTCTTGTTGTGTCTTTTTACTGTTAGGACTCGATTCAAGGTGTAGCATGCAGAGGCCACAACTTCATTCCAGAAGGGAATGGGCAACTGTGACTCTACCAACATAGTCCTAGCAGTTTCGATCAATGTTCTATTCTTACACTCAACGATGCGATTTTGTTGAGGAGTGTATCTAGCACTAAATGTAACAACTCTCACCAAAAGTATTAATTCATATTTTATTTTGCCTAATAGGATACCCTAATTGAGACCTCCAAGTAATCCTGCATAACCCCTAAAATTTTCAGAACAATCGGAATCAGGATCAGGGCCCCTAAAACTCAGGGGGGGTATTCCCTAATTGGTATTATCCTCACTGTTTGTTGTCTAAATTGAATTTCGTCGAATGGTCGACTCACAAAGGCTACTAACAGACGTGACTACCCTATCCTAGAAGTGACCCGTCGCGCCACGCGAGAGCCTCTCGTGACACTCGACAGCGCCGTTTTTCCAGTATAAATAGAGGAGTTTGGCACTTGAATTTGGGCGTTGGTTCGACGTTAAAATTGGTTTCGTACACCGAGATATCGTCTGATTACTCTAAAAACACACACAATCAAGAAATTATGCCGCGATAACAGGGTAATTACTCGATCGCTACTACGATTCAATGTCCGATCGATAAAAACTAATCCGATAGATGTTTAAGTGCTGCCCAAACTCGAGTTATGCTTTGTCATTCGTCGTGAATTCGTGGATGTTTAAGTATCGCACTTTGTCATTTATTGTTAAGGTTTTGATCTCGTGAGTTGTCGTAAAAAGTTGGATTAAAATTACTGACCTAGTTTTCATGTGCATTGTTATTTGAATTAGGTTAATAGGCTAATCAGTAGGCTAAACTCTGCCCGTTTAAATCTGAAATGTGAGTCATTCTCTTTTTATCAAATTACTTTACAAAACCCTATTTGTTTTCAAAGTTATAATTACAGGGATTAAGTCTTTGTAGTCTTCAATTACAGCCGGTATGTGGGATTTTGTATACATTACTTGATAACCATCACCATTGGACAACGATTTAGCCAATGGGTGATATGACCATAGTCACAGAAACGAGTCGAGTGACAAATACCGTTGGGTAATTGGTTGATATATAAACATTGTAATCGCTCTTAATACTGTGAATTATAACAAATATGATTTTGTACAAAAATGAATGAACTCACCAGTATTTCCTGCTGACCAAATGTTTTTAAAACGCGTTTCAGGTAATGACAATAGATTGGAATAAGAGCGATGATACGGCACCGAAAGGCTTAAAGACGTGGCTTGGTTTCTCAATTAAATTATGAAAACATGGTTTCATATATTCGGGTTTATCCCTTATTAAAGCTACCTTTGTAAACATGGGTATTATCCCATCTGTTTAATAAATAAAATCCGGTGTTTTCTAAACTCTGATATTTTTCCTAACTCACGGTCCTGATGAAATTTCCGCTGCAATACTTTTCAAAATAATCACCGGTACCACTCGACTGCACGCGGCTCCCGTCCAGGGTGTGGTCGGGGGTCGTGACAGAAGGTGGTATCAGAGCTAAGCCACTGGTTTAAGTATTTAGGTGTTGTAATAATCCCTAAGCTTAAACGAAAGAGTTAGGAAATTGTTATTAACTGGTAGCACCCAGGATAGTATTTAGTCTTGAACCTAAGAAAGATGCCTTAGTATTAGCTTCGAGAAAAGCTAATTATTTGCTTTGATAAAATAGAATGGTTATTGGTATGCCGTGAGGATGATGACTAGAACGTTGCAAGTATGGTAAATAAGCAAAAACACTTGGCCACTGTTATTTCTTATTTATTGGTACTACTGGATTCTAGAATATAATCGGTCATGGGAATACTAATTTCCTTGTTCCTTGATGAAAGCTCTAACAAATGGGTTCATTTTTAAATCGTGATTTAAGAAAGATATATTTATGGGAAATTCAAATTACCTCTCCGGCAAGACTGGGCATGGTGTAGCAGAGTCTCCAGCTTGTCCGGGTAAGATGGGGTTACCTCTCCGGCGAGAACCGGGTAAGATGGGGTATAGGATATGTCAAACAAGTGACAGAATTCCCTAAATAGTATCATGACCTGATGTCTGATTTGTCTTTGGAAATATGAATCTGTTAAATACATTGACTTTATGAATGGTATGTATATTACCGTATGTGAAATATATTATTATATAGATATGTATATCTATAAGGATTAACAATTTAGAATAAAACACAAGCATGTGTGTCAATAATAATTCTAGATTTTTTTATTAGGATTCTCTTGTATACATCTATAATTCCGATATCAAACATTATTTCGTTCGATTATCAGTAACTCGTGCGATAAAATGAATGATAGGAATCCTTTAAATTGGGACGCCCTCGAAAGTATAAGAATTCCTTTTGTGTTACCTTAGATTATTAACGCATTAGGAAACCTGTCGCTAAAGTTGTGCTAGGCACAAAACGTCTAAGAACTTACACTAATAAGAGTAATTCTATATTCTTTAAGAACTCTTGCAAAGATATGAGTAACCACAACTAGGTGCACTTGCGAAGACTCTTCACCTATAATCCTACTAAGATTACCAGTAATAAAAGAATTGCTACAACAATACAAGGGCTTAAAGGACGAAAGTGTCATAACCATTAGTATATATATGTTAGAAAAAAAGAATGAAGAAACGTATGCTTCAAAATTTAGACATTAGGATAGGGAGACCCGATCTTCAGAATACAAGATCACGATATATGCCATGAAATAGAAAGAACTGACAGAGAGGAAATCCTGTCTGCTTCATAAAAAGGAATAAAATGGCAACAATGATTCCTGAGGTGATCATTGACTTGGATTGAGATATGCAAGCTAACCGGAGAAGTGACCACAAGGAGATAAGATAGACCAGCCAACAAAGTTTGTCTCTGTGATGAAAGCTGCGAGTTATGCACGGGAGTAAGACATAGCATATATGGTCTCGGAGTTCATTAACAATGGAGGCATGGAACTGAAGGAAATTCCTGTAGTATCAGAATACCCGGATGTATTTCTGGAAGAACTACCTGGATTACCACCCGATAGGGAAGTAGAATTTAGAATTCATCTAATTCCTAGAACTACACCGATAGCCAAGGCACCTTATCAGTTAGCACCCACTGAAATGCTAGAGTTGAAAAAGCAGTTAGATGAATTACTAAGCAAAGGATTCATACAACCAAGTTCATCCCCGTGGGGAGCTCCAGTGTTGTTCGTAAAGAAGAAAGATGGTTTGATGCGAATGTGTATCGATTATAGGGAATTAAATAAGGTTACAATTAAGAATCGATAACCATTACCTAGGATTGATGATCTCTTTGATCAACTCCAAGGAACTAGATATTTTTCTAAGATAGATTTACGCTCCGGATATCATCAGTTGAAGGTGCAAGAAGAAGACATACCTAAAACTGCTTTCAGAACTAGGTATGGTCATTACGAGTTTACGGTTATGCCATTTGGACTAACAAATGCTCCTGCAGCATTTATGGACATGATGAATAGGATCTGTAAACTGTACTTAGATAAATTTGTAATTGTCTTCATCGACGATATACTCATTTATTCCAAAAGTCAGGACGAGCATTGTGAGCACCTACATGCGCTCTTAACTTTGTTAAGAAAGGAGAAGCTTTACACCAAATTCTCGAAGTGTGAATTTTGGCTACAGGAGGTGCAATTTTTAGGACACATGGTGAATCACGAAGGTATTCACGTAGATCCTGCTAAAATAGAAGCGATCACCAAATGGAAGGTCCTGCAATCAGCTACAGAAGTTAGAAGTTTTCTAGGCTTAGCTGGATACTATAGACGTTTCATTAAGGATTTTTCCAAGATAGCTGTGCCATTAACTAAGCTAACCTGTAAAACAGTTAAGTTTGAATGGGGACCCAAGCAAGAAGAAGCTTTTAGGATTTTAAAACAAAGGTTAACCAACACTCCAATTCTAGCCTTGCTAGAAGGAACAGAGGATTTTGAAGTTTACTGCGACGCTTCTAAGCTAGGATTAGGCTGTGTGTTAATGCAACGCAAGAAGGTAATTGCGTATGCTTCAAGACAATTGAAAAAGCACAAAGAAAATTATACGATGCATGACCTAGAACTAGGATCCATAATTTTTGCCCTTAAGATTTGGAGACATTATCTGTACGGAAGTAAGTTTACTGTCTATACAGATCATAAGAGTTTAAAATACATATTTGGGCAAAAAGAATTGAACATGAGGCAAAGAAGATGGATGGAAATTCTAAGTGACTACGACTGTGATATTCAATATCTCGAAGGAAAGGCAAATGTAGTAGCAGATGTCTTAAGTCGTAAGTATCATGAAAAGCAAAAGCGAGTTCGTGCTCTTAGATTAAGTTTACAATTAGACTTAATGAAACAATTGAAGAATGTTCAGGAAACAGCAATCAAGGATGATGCTGAAGGAATGAAGGGACGAATAAAAGAATTAGAACAAGGAGCTGATGGAATTTGGAGATTCCACAAAAGAAGAATTTGGGTACCTAAGCAAGGAGAATTAAGAAATGAGATTTTAGAGGAAGCCCATAAATCTAGGTATACTATGCATCCTGGTAATAATAAAATGTACCAAGATTTAAGGAATAATTTCTGGTGGATAGGAATGAAAAAGGACATAGCTAGATATGTATCTAGGTGTCTAACTTGTTCACAAGTTAAGGCAGAACACCAGAAACCCTCAGGTCTACTACAACAATTAGAAATGCCTGTATGGAAATGAGAACTTATAACCATGGACTTTGTTACTAAGTTGCCCAAAACCAGAAAAGGTAATGATGCGATTTGGGTGATCGTGGATCGATTAACCAAATCAGCTCATTTCCTACCCATAAAAGAAACCTTTAGCATGGAAAGGTTAGCAAAGTTGTACGTAGACGAAGTAGTATCCTTACATGGAGTTCCACTCTCCATTGTATCAGATAGAGATAGTCGTTTCACTTCACATTTCTGGACAAGTTTCCAAGAAGCCATGGGGACGCGATTAAATTTAAGTACAACTTACCATCCCCAAACAGACGGGCAAAGTGAAAGAACGATCCAAACCCTGGAAGACATGCTCAGGGCATGTGTAATAGATTTTGGTGGAAATTGGGATGACCACCTGCCCTTAATTGAATTCTCCTATAATAATAGTTATCATGCAAGCATTGAAGCTGCCTCATTCGAAGCACTGTATGGACGAAAGTGCAGAACTCCAGTATGTTGGGCAGAAATAGGAGAAAGTCAATTATTAGGTCCTGAAATAGTACAAGAAACTACCAACAAGATCACTCAAATCAAGGAAAGACTAAAGATGGCTAGAGATCGCCAGAAGAGTTATGCAGATAATCGACGCAAGCCACTGGAATTTCAAGTCGGAGACAAGGTACTCTTGAAAGTTTCTCCTTGGAAAGGAGTAGTTCGGTTAGGAAAGAAAGGAAAGCTAAGTCCAAGGTACGTAGGACCATTCCCAATAATCCAGCGAATAGGACCAGTTGCCTATCGTTTACAGCTACCAGAAGAGCTAGCCGGGGTACATGACGTATTCCATGTATCCAACCTCAAGAAATGTCTATCCGACGAATCCCTGGTAGTACCTCCGATGTAGAGGTAAATGAAAAGTTAAAATTTGTTGAGAAGCCACTGCAAATAGAAGACAGAAATGTCAAGTTTCTTAAACATAAGCGACTAGTGCTGGTTAAAGTCAAGTGGGATTCAAAGAGAGGACCTGAATACACTTGGGAGCTGGAATCAGAGATGAAGCGAAAGTATCCCTACTTTTTTCAGTAAATCTCGAGGATGAGATTTTAATTAAGGCATGGAGGATGTAACAACTCTCACCAAAAGTATTAATTCTTATTTTATTTTGCCCAATAGGAAACCCTAATTGAGACCTCCAAGTAATCCTGCATAACCCCCTAAAATTTTCAGAACAATCGGAATCAGGATCAGGGCCCCTAAAACTCAGGGGGGGGGGGGGTATTCCCTAATTGGTATTATCCTCACTGTTTGTTGTCTAAATTGAATTTTGTCGAACGGTCGACTCACACAGGCTACTAACAGACGTGGCTACCCTATCCTAGAAGTGACCTGTCGCGCCACGCGAGAGCCTCTCGTGACACGCGACAGCGCCGTTTTTCCAGTATAAATAGAGGAGTTTGGCACTTGAATTTGGGCGTTGGTTCGATGTTAAAATTCGATCCGTACACCGAGATATCGTCTGATTACTCTAAAAACACACACAATCACGAAATTCTGCCGCGATAACAGGGTAATAACTCGATCGCTACTACGATTCAATGTCCGATCGATAAAAACCAATCCGATAGATGTTTAAGTGCTGCCCAAACTCGGGTTATGCTTTGTCATTCGTCGTGAATTCGATGGATGTTTAAGTATCGCACTTTTTCATTTATTGTGAAGGTTTTGATCTCGTGAGTTGTCGTAAAAAGTTGGATTAAAGTTACTGACCTAGTTTTCGTGTGCATTGTTATTTGAATTAGGTTAACAGGTTAATCAGTAGGCTAAACTCTGCCCGTTTAAATCTGAAATGTGAGGCATTCTCTTTTTATCAAATTACTTTACAAAACCCTATTTGTTTTCAAAGTTATAATTACAGGGATTAAGTCTTTGTAGTCTTTAATTACAGCCGGTATGTGGGGTTTTGTATACATTACATGATAACCATCACCATTGGACAACGATTTAGCCAATGGGTGATATGACCATAGTCACAGAAACGAGTCGAGTGACAAATACCGTTGGGTAATTGGTTGATATATAAACATTGTAATCGCTCTTAATACTGTGAATTATAACAAATATGATTTTGTACAAAAATGAATGAACTCACCAGTATTTCCTGCTGACCAAATGTTTTTAAAACGCGTTTCAGGTAATGACTGTAGATTGGAATAAGAGCGACGATACGGCACCGAAAGGCTTAAAGACGTGGCTTGGTTTCTCAATTAAATTATGAAAACATGGTTTCATATATTCGGGTTTATCCCTTATTAAAGCTACCTTTGTAAACATGGGTATTATCCCATCTGTTTAATAAATAAAATCCGGTGTTTTCTAAACTCTGATATTTTTCCTAACTCACGGTCCAGATGAAATTTCCGCTGCAATACTTTTCAAAATAATCACCGGTACCACTCGACTGCTCGCGGCTCCCGTCCAGGGTGTGGTCGGGGGTCGTGACACTAAATTCATGAAGAATACCTTTGGATCTACAAAACTCCTCCATGGCATGATTCTTAAACTCAGTTCCATTGTCGCGGCGTATGCATCTCACTTTCAAAGTATACAAATTCTCAATCGTAGTGATCAAGTTTTTGATTATTTCGAAACTTTCACTCTTGTGTGCCATAAACGCCACCCAAGAAAATCTTGAATAATCATCCGTCACAACAAGGCAGTACGAGTCATTACCGATACTTTTGCGATTGACAGGACCGAATAAATCCATGTGCAAGCGTTCAAGCGGCACTGCAACTGTGTTGATCTTCTTTATCGGGTGCGATTTCTTGCTTTGTTTTCCCTTTTGGCACGAAACACAGACGTCTTGCAAGTGAAAGCTTTTGACGGGAACACTAGTTACTAACTTATTCTTCACCAGATGATTCATTTTCCTTAGTGAATGTGTCCCATCCGTCTATGCCAAGAGATTGTTTCCTTTTCCGGGCTTTAGTAACAAAACATGTTACTTGGTGTTGATGCACTTTGTGGATGCGGCTTGGTTCGGTTCGACTAGGTTTGGTTCGGCTTAAGACCGACGTCGCGACGTTCCTCCGTCGTACGGGCCCGGCATTCGCATTACAAGAACGAAGACACGGTGCGATACGAGAATGACATCATAATCATGACATCATGAAGACATCATGATGATGATGTCATGTATTCTAATCACATGCAAGTTGTCTTATGTATACAAAAATGGTTTGTCCACATCTCACGAAGAACATGGTGAAAGACCAATCAAATGCAACCAACGAAGAACCATCTTGGATGAAAAACATAGTCTTTCGTTGAGTTGGTTGATGGCTGAAAAGAATCTCACGAAGGATGCATGTCAACGAAGAACCCACTATACTTCATGGGTTCTGGGTCTTTCGTGGGCTTTGGATCAAGCCCAACTATTCTTCGTATGGTTAGTGGATAAGGTTGAGTATAAAAAGACATGTGTAGACAGTTTACTTAGAGAGCTTGGAAAAGCTAGAGAGAGAGTGTAGAGAGAGAAAGTTTCGGTGAGCTTTGTATTTGTCGAATCTTGTACCGAAACTTTGTCGAAATCAATACACGTAACCGTTAATCGTTGATATCTTTGCGTATTGTTCATTCTCTCGCTCGGTTTGTGTCACAACGAGGATTCCACACTCGTTACGGCACCCGAAACAAGAAGTCATCTTAGTCCGACAATCCGTATCGGGACCTACAAGTGGTATCAGAGCGTAAGGCTCTATTTGTTGTTGAAAACCGAGTTCGTTGTGAGATTTTGGTGTAATTTTTTAAGCTTTTCCTAGATAAACACTCAACACCTAGTTTGTTGGCTGAAAACTCGGATTAAACTCCCAAAATCTGACGTTATTTGATGTTTGATTCAGTTAAAACTTGTTAAAATCATTGGAGAGAATCGTAAGTACAAGTTTTGTAAAGTTTTAACATCAAAAATATAGTTCACCATTTTTTTCCGGCGAGCCTGGTTGCCGAATTTTTTTTACCGGAAGTGTAACCAAATCTGATAAAATCTGGATAAGATTTCACAAACTATCACCAAATCTGGATAAGGTTTCACCAACTTTGACGAAAAACCTTGTTTTTGTCTGTTTTCTCATGAAAAACCAATTCAAACATTTGTGTCAACTTTTGATAAGGGTCAAAGAAGAACCAAGTTGTTTGTCTTCTTATGATATCTCTTACCATTCCCGATAGACCAAGGGTTTTTATCATTTTCACACAAAAAAAAAAAAACATCTGACCAAAGAAGAACCTATCATACTAGTTCTTCGTCTGAGCCCAAATTTCCACTTGTTTATTTTCTTGGGTGGGCCAAAGTTTGTTTTAACCAATTGTTTCTTCGTCCATATTTTCTTTCATCCAACAATCTTGGGCCTTGTCATTTTCCTCACGAAAGAGTAGGCATATTTCTTGGATTGGGCCTTGTATTTCACGAACAATCTTATTGTTCTTCGTGGGCCAGGCTATCACAAAAGTCTTATAAATTGACTATTTTTCGTGGAAGTGGGCCTGACATTTTCCATTCACAAAATACTCAACTTTCGTAGGCTTGAATCTTCATTTTGATCTGCCATTCATTTTTCAACGAAAAACTCCTTTATTTTTCGTGGACTCCCATTGGGCCAGGCTGTTAATTGGGATTGGGCCTGCTCCTTTTCTTCGGGGTTGTAAACATCAGGCCCATCTTTCTCTTATTCATCGACTTTTATTATACTTGGGTTGGGGATTATTAGTCCATCTGTCTTTCGTCGATAAAGTTGGGCGTTGTTACTTGATTGGGCCTGTTATTATTTTTCGTTGATTAGTGGGCTTGAAAAGAGTTAATTTGTGAATTACATTTTTCGTGAGCTGAGTCTATCACAAAAGTGTTACAGTAAGGTGTTTAAGTTTTTTTTAAGTTGGTTATTTTCTATTCCTTATAACTTCAGATTGGTGGGGTTGGAAACCTGATCCTAATGAGGATTTGTATACGAGTAAAGGTTCAGGTGCAGTTCCTTCATGGGCTCAGACTCCCATGTCTTCATCATCAGCGCAATCGTGTTCAATTACGGCAAATCAGTGGGCATTGGTTACTAACCAAAATCAAAGTAAACAAAAAATGGCAAGAAATATGTATGGTGAACCACAACCAGTTGCCTCAGAGCAAAGCTATCGGTCTTCTGGAGTACCATCATTCTTGATCCAAACTACAATGGTCAAACAAGAACTGCGTTTTATGCCAAAATTTTCAGCAATGATGAGTCCTCGGGAAATGATAACAGTTCTGAACATGACGGTAGCTAAGTTGAAGATGTTACAAGCTCAGTTGAAGATGGTACAAGTTCAAGTCAGGTATGTGTCGATGAACCAGTCAGGTATGTGTCAATGAGTCAATATCTGAGGGTGAATCCAGTCAGGTATGTGTCGATGAACCAAGTTCTGATAGGTGTGATAGTTGTGTTGAGTTAAATGCTAAATTGTCTGATTTGCAAGGAAAATTGTTGGATTTGCAAAGCAAATATGACCATTTGCAAAGCAAGTACGAGGTGACATTTATCCACAATCAAAGTTTGATCGTGGATCTTGCGAAATGCACAGAGCCCAACTTGTTCCATAAAAATCATGAAAAAGAGTTTCAAAAGATAATTGACACATTAAAAGGAAGATAAGTCCGAGCTAACAAAAATGGTTTCAAGAAAACAAACTGCGATAAACAATTATATCAATAGGCTCGAGGAAACACAAAAAGAATTGGCCTGTGTTAAGTGTGAAAGTGAGGCGATCCAGCTTAAGTTAGATAGTTTTTCAAACTCGAGGTATGTGCTGGATCACATCATTGACATACAGAAAAAGAAAGAAGATGTCACGTGCATTGGATATAAGACGTGTTCTCCACCTATTAGACACAATTATACCGCTATGCCTGATGAGGAGAATAAGCCTCACTTTGAGCCACCTGTTCCATTATACGTTGAGGAATTCGCAGCTGGACTTGGTTACAAAAAGGAAGTATCATCAGATTCAGATGTATCAGCAGATACATAAGTATCAACTGCTGAACAAAATCAGGATCCTCCAGTCATTGTTGAGGATGCTGATTCTTCAGATGATGAATCTGATGATACTGACTCAGCACAGTCTGAAGCGGTAATAAAAGAAGAGGACATACCTCTTGAGAATCATATTCTATGTGATCCTCCCGCAAAACCTGCTAAGATTATTCTGGTTGAGTCCACGTCTGCGTAAGAGTCTGAGAGTTGTGAAAGTGTGAATTTGCTTTACACGTTGATTGGATCTGATAAAATATATTTAGACAAGGTTTTCCCAATCAAGAATGTCAACCAATCCTTGATTGATAAAGTTTTTGAAGATTCTACTAGTAAGTTTTTGGGAAAGTCGAGCCCAGGAGTTGTAGTAACTCAGTGTGCTCCTATTCCAAAATCTGAAGTTAGAAAGAAATACAGAAATAAAAAAATTGCAACCACAAAACAATCAACGAAAGCAAAATCACGCTACCCAAGGAAAGGGAAATGGCAAACAAAGCCAAAACAGGAAGAAGGTTCAGAAGGTGAACTTTGTGAAATCATGAGGGACGGATAAAATTGAATCTTTTGAAAACAAATCCAACACAGATTTTGTTATGCAAAAGAAAGTTTTGAAAAGAAACAGTCAAAACAATTACGCACAACACACAAACTGTTGTGATGTAGGACCAAGTACCTCGAGTTCACGAAGTCCATCATCAAGCTCCTACAGTTATGAAACTTCGAGGTTTGTTGAGCGGAGATCATGTTTTGAATGCGGTGAGTATGGGCACATTGTCAGAAACTGTCCATATCTCATGAAAGGAAAGGCAAAAGTTGATATCCCCCATGGTAACAGTTACCATAAAAGATCTGGTTCACCAAAACAGGACCCTCGTATTGTTAAACAACGTGAAATGAAAGAGAAAGCGAAACAAAGAAAAGAAATTGAAAAGGTATTAGAACCGGAGGTTATCCAAACACAGTCTGTTAAGTTAGAAGTTAAAAATGAAAAACAAAAACAGATTTGGAAACCAAAACCGGTAACTGTTTCATGTCACACCCCGACCACGTATAACATACAAGACGTGGCGGAAAACGTCGGGGAGTGTTGTAACAGAATTAATTGTTTCATAACCATGGCATTCAAAGTTGTATTTTATTTATAAACACAAGAGTTTCATTGTTTTAAACAGGAATCAAAGAGTTTTTAACATAAGTAAACATAGTCTATCTTCGTTTTAAATCTCTAAGGCACAGGTCCGCCTTAGTGTCATGATCGTCATCCTACGGAAAAGCTCCTGAAAACACATGTGAAAATAGGTACGTCAGCATAAAAATGCATGTGAGATACATAGGTTTTGTGAAAATAGGATTCATGACTTAAGTTTAAGAAATGTTTAGTCATGAACCTTGTAATTTGATTTTGTTTTGTAAATCGCTTGAAAAACAATAAGTTTAGATGATATGTATAAGTAAAAGAATAAGGTATGGTTAAATGAATAACCATGTAAAATGAGTTGTATAAAATAAACCGTATTGTAAAACAAAGTCTTGTGAAAACATGTTACTTGTATAAAATGTATAAGTCCAAAATCAATGATTTAAATAACGCTATGATATGTAATATAATACAAACACTTATATATAGGAAGTACCAGCGGCGTATCCACCATGCTTGTATCATATTACTCACATTTCGTTACTTAAGTCACTTAACCAACCAACAATGTATAATGTCTATGTTTAAACCAATTGTCAAAAGTCCTTGTATAAACCATGTCAAATGTTGATAGTCCAAAAGTAGTCAAGTAATGTGTAACAAATGTTATGTCTTGTAAGTAAAGTATTGTCAAATAGTCCAAATGTAGAAATGTACAAAACAAAGTATTTTGAATGTATCAAAAAGTTATGTTTCGCAAAGTAATACATGTTACATTGATACAAACATTTATGTGGTAAGTTAACGCATACATTCAAGCCTTGAGACAGTCGGATAACCCTTTCAGTCAAGGTTATCAAAAGAATTGTATTCGGATTCAGTCATTCCTTACATCCAAACAAACCCGGGATGTCAGGAATGGGATTTGTCAAGTCCTATGGTACCAGTACTTACTACCGAGCGGCGTAGCTAATGTTAATGAACGTATAATAGTCTCGTTTGTGCAAACCAAATGTCATAGAAAAAGTGAACATGTTATATTAAAACAATGTACTAAGTATGCTAAGTTAACATACAAAGCAGAAAAGTCATGTAAATCAATGTGCTAGCATGCTATCAGTTAACATACATAGCAGAAATGTAATGTAAAACAATGTACTAAGTACGCACACAATGGGCATACATAGCATGAAATGTAATGTAAAACAATGTACTAAGTACGCACACAATGGGCATACATAGCATGAAATGTAATGTAAAACATGTACGATAATGTACTAACGAACATAGCAGGTATATGATGTGAAAACAGGAAAGCATGAAAGTAACAAGTAGGCACATGTGTTTCACCCCAAAATGTTTGGAAAACAGTAAAAGAGGGGTCTATGTACTCACTTGAGATTGCTCAGAAGTCCTAAGATAACCACCAAGCAATGCTAGAGATCTCGGAATATCAAACGGCACCTAATATAGGTAACTACATTAATAAACCGGACCTAAATCGGAAGATCGGATAGAATGAGGGTTCGTAAACCAAATGAGTATGGGAACTCATCTAGTATGGTTTAACAAAGCCTACATACTAAATGAAACCTATCCTAAGTGCTTGTGACCCATTACGACCCGTTTAGGTAGCTTATGCTACTTTAACGCGTCGTTCGCGTAAAACGCGTTCGGAACGCCTAACTAGTCCTATGACAAGTAAAATATGCCTTAACATGTCTAATATGGTTGTCAAATCAGTTTAGATGTCAAAAGTTATGTTACATATGATTAAAACGAATTTTGGCATCATAGGGGTATTTTGGTAATTTACCTAAGGCATATAAACTACCTATCATACAACTACTTAAACGAAGCGACCATAAGGTATAACCTCGGAAGGTTATTCCCTATATACTATGGTCACCTAATGTGCTTGGTCGGATCCTAATGATCGACCAAATGGGTCGGGTTCGAAGGTATAAGCGATTTATCAGATCGCTTATCCTTTCGACCCTACAACGTGGTAATCAGTAGGCATAGTCACAAGGGACTATAACCATCGTGATTACAATCACGTTGCGAAGTTCAAATGAACTTCGCATTGACCATAAACTGGTCAATGCAGAAAGTCAAACAAAGTTTGACTTTCAGACTCGAAAAGACTCGAAAAGCAATAAAAGAACGAAAGAATACTTACGAAAGGTCCCCGAATGCTAATCTAGATCCAAATAACTCAGGTATGAAACAATGGTTTCAACTTAGAGTCTTTTAGATCAGATTCTAGTGAGGAATGAGTGAAAATGGGTTGGGTATTGATAGTAAACCCACAACCGTTAGGATCGTTTCTTGGAAAAGGGGGCACGATCTAGGTCGTACACTTGTCAAAATGTTGTGGTAACTAATTTTGGCCACCATAGGAGATTAACATGTGGCACTTGACCTTTGGGAAGTGTTAGGGGCTGCTAACTTATGTTTAAAATGGCTTTTTGCTGCATTTTTTTATTTATTTATTTTTTTTTATATATATTTTTTTTTTGCAGTTTTGCAGTTTTGGTTCCTGAGCGCGTATCGTCGTGTTTTGGCACTTCTAACACCCGTCAAGCCCATTTTTAAGCTTCACAAGGATGTTAAAGTATAGGGAACATGAAACATGCTCAAAAATATGCCGGATGTCGGTTCGTTTAGCCGTACAATCGCGTTGTTCGGTTAATTACGACGGAATGCGCATAAGCGTGAAAAACGATCCAAATTGCGTGACGAATGGATTTTTCTCATGCCAAACACTAAACTAAAATATTTTAGTGCTTACATAAATTTTTGGATGTCTGGATGTATTCAGACCGTAAGTTATGCGCGAAAATGCAAACTTGTGCATTTTTTTTTGACACTTTTAGTCCCTGAATGACCCAAAAGTTTATTTTAGCACACCGAACACCTCAAAGCCTATTTCTAAGCTATGTAAAGGATATTTAAGGTGTGTTTAACTTATGGTCATGTTCCGGAATGTCTGTTATAGTTCAAATTGGCATACTTTCGTAGTTTGTCAAGTTTAGTCCTTGTAAGCGAATTAACTTGTTTTTGCCATACCAAAGCCTTCAAAACTTATTTCTAAGTTATGTAAAGGTTATTTAAGGTATGTTAAGTATATGATGATGTTCCGGAGTATTTTTCGCGTTAAACTGGTTACGTTTACGCACCAGTTTGCGTATAACTCTCCAGAAAGCGATATAGAGTTTGAAATTGAATAAAAGTCAAAACATGAAAAATGTAAAACACAACCAAACAAACATTGGGATCAAATAACATTGTTTTATTGATAATAGAACTGTTCATATTGATTACAAGCACAGATGTTACAGTCTCCCCTACTTGTGGAAATTTCGTCCCGAAATTTATTTAGAGGAAACTCGTGGAAAAAGATGTGGATATTTCGCCTTCATTTGATCTTCGCGTTCCCAAGTAAACTCGGGTCCACGTTTAGCTTCCCAACGAACTTTGACCAAAGGAATGCGCTTACGTTTGAGCCACTTGACTTCACGTTCCATGATTTCCACTGGCTTCTCAACAAATTTCAGTGTTTTACCAACACGGATTTCGTCAAGTGGTATGTGGAGGTTCTCATCAGCTAAACACCTCTTGAGATTGGACACGTGAAAAGTTGGATGAACATTTCCAAGTTCAGGAGGTAACTCAAGTCTGTAGGCTACCTTCCCGATTCTTTCGACGATCTTGAATGGTCCAACGTATCTAGGTGCAAGTTTTCCTTTCTTTCCAAATCTGATCACACCTTTCTAAGGTGAGACCTTAAGTAATACTCGATCACCGACTTGAAATTCCAAGGCCTTGCGTTTTGGATCCGCGTAACTCTTTTGACGGCTTCTAGCTGTCTGAAGGTTATCACGAACTTTCTTTATCTTGTCAGTTGTCTCTAAAATGAGAGCAGGTCCAGTAAGTTGAGCCTCACCGATCTCATTCCAGCAGACTGGTGAACGACATTTTCGACCATAGAGAGCCTCGAAAGGAGCCATTTTGATGCTGGTGTGATAACTGTTGTTGTAGGAGAATTCAATCAACTTAAGATGTGAATCCCAACTACCACCAAAATCGATCACACAAGCTCTTAGCATGTCCTCCAGAGTCTGGATTGTTCTTTCAGATTGACCATCCGTTTGCGGATGATAAGCCGTGCTCAGATTAAGTTGGGTCCCCATAGCAGATTGCATGGTTCTCCAAAAATGAGAAGTGAAACGAGCATCTCTGTCAGAAATGATGTTCAAAGGAACACCATGTCGAGCCACAATTTCATCCACATAGATTTGAGCAAGTCTGTCAGCAGGGAAATCCTCGCGGATTGGCAAGAAATGCGCTGATTTAGTAAGACGATCAACAACTACCCAGATGGCATCATGACCTTTCTTTGTGCGCGGAAGTTTGGTAACAAGATCCATAGTGATGTTTTCCCATTTCCAAACCGGGATCTCTGGTTGCTCCAATAAACCAGAAGGATGCTGATGTTCAGCCTTAACCTTTAGACAAGTAAGGCATTTTGATACGTATAAGGCAATGTCTTTCTTCATACCAGGCCACCAATAGTGAATACGAAGATCCTTATACATTTTATCTGAGCCCGGATGAATAGAATAGCGCGACTTATGGGCTTCATCCATAAGCAAGGTACGAAGATCATCCTGGCTTGGGACCCACAAACGGTCCATGAAGTAATGCGATCCATTGTCCTTCAGTTCCAAAGCAGGCGTTATGTGATAGGGAAATTTCTTATCCATTAAACCTTGTGAAACACAAGATTGTTGAGCCTGAGAAATGCGTGATTGGATATCGGATTGAGCTTTAATAACTGATTGAACACGTACACAATGAAGCTTAGTACGTTCCTTACGACTCAATGCATCAGCTACTACATTCGCCTTACCAGGATGGTAGCGAATTTCGCAGTCATAGTCGTTTAAAAGCTCAACCCAACGTCGTTGCCTCATGTTGAGTTCTTTCTGGTTGAAGATATGCTGAACACTTTTGTGGTCCGTGAAAACCACACATTTTGTACCGTACAAATAGTGTCTCCAGATCTTTAGAGCGAAAACAACTGCACCCAACTCAAGATCATGAGTGGTGTAGTTCTTCTCATGTATCTTCAACTGCCTCGATGCATATGCTATGACTTTGTTCCTTTGCATCAGGACACAGCCAAGACCCAATTTAGATGCATCGCAATAAACGACAAAATCATCATTACCCTCAGGCAAAGTTAGAACAGGCGCGTCGCAAAGCTTCTGCTTCAAGTTTTGAAAAGCTTCCTCTTGTTTGTAACCCCAATCAAAGGGCTTGTTCTTCTGAGTTAAAGCAGTTAGAGGAACTGCAATTTTCGAGAAATTCTCAATGAAGCGGCGGTAATAACCCGCTAGACCAAGAAAAGAACGAACCTCAGTGGGAGTAGTAGGCGTATCCCAATCCTTAATCGCACTGATCTTGGAGGGATCTACATGAATACCTTGTTCGTTGATGATATGTCCTAAGAATTGAACTTCTTTAAGCCAAAATTCGCACTTGGAGAATTTGGCAAAAAGTTGCTCTTTCTTTAGGAGTTCCAGAGTAAGACGAAGATGTTGCTCGTGATCAGCTCGCGTCTTGGAGTAAATCAAGATGTCGTCAATAAAAACAATGACGAACTGATCCAAATAAGGTTTGCAGACCCTATTCATTAAGTCCATGAAAACAGCAGGAGCATTAGTCAAACCGAATGGCATGACTGTGAATTCATAATGCCCATAACGAGTGCGGAACGCAGTCTTGGGAATATCTTCTTCATGCACCCGAAGTTGATGATATCCGGAACGTAGATCAATCTTCGAAAAATAAGAAGCGCCCTGTAACTGATCAAAGAGATCGTCTATGCGCGGTAGGGGATATCGATTCTTGATGGTAAGCTTGTTAAGCTCACGATAATCGATACATATCCTAAAAGATCCATCCTTCTTCTTGACAAAAAGAACGGGAGCACCCCAGGGTGAAAAGCTAGGACGGATAAAACCTTTGTCAGAGAGCTCCTGAAGCTGCTTAGAGAACTCTTGCATCTCAGACGGTGCAAGACGATATGGGGCTCTGGCAATGGGATTTGCACCAGGTACGAGATCAATGCGGAACTCGACTTGGCGTGCTGGAGGTAGACCAGGTAACTCTTCGGGGAAAACTTCAGAATAATCCCGAACGATAGGAATATCTGAAATAGACTTACCCTTGCCTTTATCTGCTGTAACATGTGCTAAGAAAGCCACATAGTTCTTCCGCAGATACTTCCGAGCTTTAAAACAAGACATGAGTTTGAGACCACCGGCAGGTTTCTCACCTTGAACCTGTAGGATCTCGCCTGTCGAAAGCGGCATACGAACAATCTTCTCAGAACAAACTATCTCTGCGTGATGCTTGGATAACCAATCCATTCCCACAATAACGTCAAAGCTTCCAAGTTGCATAGGCGTGAGGTTAATAGGAAAAAGATGATCGTTAAGGTTCAACTGGCAGTTGTGAAGAACAGAATCAAGAACAATGGGTTCACCACTAGCAACTTCTACTGTCAAAGGTTTACCTAGTTTTGTTCTAGACACGCGAAGTAATGGCTCAAAAGACAATGACACAAAACTCTTGTCGGCACCCGAATCAAAAAGAACAGATGCAGGCTGATTATTAATAATGAACGTACCGTTCACCACATTATCGTCCGCCTGCGCCTCTTGGGCATTCAAGTTAAAAGCTCGCCCTCGAGCCTGAGCCTGATTTTGGTTCTGATTCTGATTTTGGTTGACTAGCCTTGGGCACCGGTTCCTGTAGTGGGTCAGATCCCCACAATTGTAGCACGAACCAGGAGGAAAATGAGGTCGTGCAGCTTGACCTTGTTGCTGAGCAAGAGGCTGAGCAACTTGTTGTGCTTGGTTCTGAACTGCCTGGTTCTGGTTAACAGGAATGCGGCAGGTGACAGCAAGGTGACCAGGCCTTCCGCAGTTGGTGCACTGACGACACTGGAGGTGTGGTTGATGATGGCCGTTACATCTGTTGCACAAAGGTGCATTGCCAAGATAAGGCTTCTTGGCTAGTGGTTGCGCAGGCTGTTTTGGTGCAGCCTGAGCCTGTGCAGTAACAGCATAGTTTTGGGAAGCCTTCCGCTTCCTAGACCCTCCAGAATTCTTTCCCTTCTTGTTTTGACCTTTCTTGCTATCTTCCTTATCAGACACCTGCTTCTTACCCTTGTCACCCTTTTTGTGCAGCTTCCCCTTTCGAATCTGCGACTCAGTCAATGTCGCTGATAATTCGATCGCCTGACGGAGTGTGGCAGGGTTGCTACCAGTAATGATGTCTTGTACCGAGTCAGGTAGGCCGTCGATGTATCTTTCGATAGCCTTGTCGAGTGGGGTAACCATAGTTGGGCAAAGCAGACTCAACTCTTCAAACCTATCAGTATAAGCCCTGTGCTCACCACTGTCTTGCTTCAAGTCCTCAAACTCTTTCTCCAACGCTCGTTGTTCATGACGAGGACATAATTCCCTCATCATAAGGGCCCTAAGTTCAGCCCAAGTTTGCGCTAGAGCAACTTCTGCACCCCGATCTCTCATAACCCCGTTCCACCATGCGAGAGCCCTCTTCTGAAACACGCTAGAAAACTCGACCTTGCGATTATCCGGACACTGCACGTGGCGGAAAGTATTCTCAATGCTCTCAAACCACTGAAGAAGCCCAGTCGCTCCCTCAGAACCACTAAACTTGAGTGGTTTTGCCGAGTTAAAATCCTTGTATTTGCATGGAGCATTGTTGTTGTTGTTGGCCTGTTGCCATTGAGCAAAGAGATTTGGGAATTGAGCAGCCATCTGCTGCGCAATGATTTCTGCCAGTTCGGCAGTCGCTATTTGGTTTTCGCGTCGAGGAGGCATTCTAAAAGAGGAAAACATGAAAGGAAACGAGTGAGATGATTGGATGAAAAGAATGAGATGAAACAAAATTAACAAACGCAAAGATGGTGGTCATTTATCCGCATTACCAAGCAAACAAACGACGCATAGTGACTAATCAAAGTAAATGGATCAAAAATAATGTATCACGAAGACATGCTCGCCTATAAGTGAACACTCATCCCAAGAATTCCCAGGTAAGCACAACTGGTCTCGCGTCTGATGAGATATATACGAAGTGCTTGCCTAGACAGAAAACCCAGAATACAGGCATTCACTCTTCCAGTTTGCACGTGTTCACATTATTTAAAACCCAAAACCTTGACGAGATTTTGAAAATTTGAGGGCACAAGGCCAAAAATTTAGTCAAACTGGAAGGGTTCAAAACCTTACAAAAGAGGGTTCAAAACCTTGTAATAAATCATTCAAAAACAGAAGATTGTTTTTCAAAAATCGTTTCGAAAAATTTGGTTTCTTGTTTTGATAATCACCTAAGGATAGGTGAAGTGCATGTTTTAAGATCTAAACACAAGATAACTTGTGTTAGGGTCCTAGAAAGGTTATAGTCTAGGTCAAAGCATTACTAATAACCTAATTCCCTATAACCATTGGCTCTGATACCAACTCTTCAAGCGCCCTGTAACTGATCAAAGAGATCGTCTATGCGCGGTAGGGGATATCGATTCTTGATGGTAAGCTTGTTAAGCTCACGATAATCGATACACATCCTAAAAGATCCATCCTTCTTCTTGACAAAAAGAACGGGAGCACCCCAGGGTGAAAAGCTGGGACGGATAAAGCCTTTGTCAGAAAGCTCCTGAAGCTGCTTAGACAACTCTTGCATCTCAGACGGTGCAAGACGATATGGAGCTCTGGCAATGGGATTTGCACCAGGTACGAGATCAATGCGGAACTCGACTTGGCGTGCTGGGGGTAGACCAGGTAACTCTTCAGGGAAAACTTCAGAATAATCCCGAACGACAGGAATATCTGAAATAGACTTACCCTTGCCTTTATCTGTTGTAACATGTGCTAAGAAAGCCACATAGTTCTTCCGCAGATACTTCCGAGCTTTAAAACAAGACATGAGTTTGAGACCACCGGCAGGTTTCTCACCTTGAACCTGTAGGATCTCGCCTGTCGAAAGCGGCACACGAACAATCTTCTCAGAACAAACTATCTCAGCGTGATACTTGGATAACCAATCCATACCCACAATGACATCGAAGCTTCCAAGTTGCATAGGCGTGAGGTTTTCCCTGCTGACAGACTTGCTCAAATCTATGTGGATGAAATTGTGGCTCGACATGGTGTTCCTTTGAACATCATTTCTGACAGAGATGCTCGTTTCACTTCTCATTTTTGGAGAACCATGCAATCTGCTATGGGGACCCAACTTAATCTGAGCACGGCTCATCATCCGCAAACGGATGGTCAATCTGAAAGAACAATCCAGACTCTGGAGGATATGCTAAGAGCTTGTGTGATCGATTTTGGTGGTAGTTGGGATTCACATCTTAAGTTGATTGAATTCTCCTACAACAACAGTTATCACACCAGCATGAAAATGGCTCCTTTCGAGGCTCTCTATGGTCGAAAATGTCGTTCACCAGTCTGCTGGAATGAGATCGGCGAGGCTCAACTTACTGGACCTGCTCTCATTTTAGAGACAACTGACAAGATAAAGAAAGTTCGTGATAACCTTCAGACAGCTAGAAGCCGTCAAAAGAGTTACGCGGATCCAAAACGCAAGGCCTTGGAATTTCAAGTCGGTGATCGAGTATTACTTAAGGTCTCACCTTGGAAAGGTGTGATCAGATTTGGAAAGAAAGGAAAACTTGCACCTAGATACGTTGGACCATTCAAGATCGTCGAAAGAATCGGAAAGGTAGCCTACGGACTTGAGTTACCTCCTGAACTTGGAAATGTTCATCCAACTTTTCACGTGTCCAATCTCAAGAGGTGTTTAGCTGATGAGAACCTCCACATACCGCTTGACGAAATTCGTGTTGGCAAAACACTGAAATTTGTTGAGAAGCCAGTGGAAATCATGGAACGTGAAGTCAAGTGGCTTAAACGCAAGCGCATTCCTTTGGTCAAAGTTCACTGGGAAGCTAAACGTGGACCCGAGTTTACTTGGGAACGCGAAGATCAAATGAAGGCGAAATATCCGCATCTTTTCCCACGAGTTTCCTCTAAATAAATTTCGGGACCAAATTTCCACAAGTAGGGGAGACTGTAACAACTGTGCTTGTAATCATCGTGAACAGTTCTATTATCAATAAAACAATGTTATTTGATCCCAATGTTTGTTTTGTTGTGTTTTACATTTTTCATGTTTTGACTTTTGTGTAATTTCAAACTCTACATCGCTTTTTGGAGATTTATACGCAAACTGGTGCGTAAACGTAATTAGTTTGATGCGACAAATACTCCAGAACATCAACATATACTTAACATACCTTAAATAACCTTCACATAACTTAGAAATAAGTTTTGAAGGCTTTGGTATGGCAAAAACAAGATTTATTCTTCTACAGGGACTAAACTTGACAAACTGCGAAAGTATGCCAATTTGAACTGTAACGAACATTCCGGAACATGACCATAAGTTAAACACACCTTAAATATCCTTTACATAGCTTAGGAATAGGCTTTAAGGGGTTCGGTGCGCTAAAATAAACTTTTGGGTCATTCAGGGACTAAAAGTGTCAAAAAGTGCACAAGTTTGCACTTTTGCGCATAACTCACGTTCTGAATACATCTGGACATCCAAAAATTTATGTAAGCACTATAATATTTTAGTTTAGTGTTTGGCATGAGAAAAATCCATTCGTCACGCAATTTGGATCGTTTTTCACGCTTATGCGCATTCCGTCGTAATTAACCGAACAACGCGATTGTACGGGTAAACGAACCGACATCCGGCATATTTTTGAGCATGTTTCATGTTCCCTATACTTTAACATCCTTTTGAAGCTTAAAAATGGGCTTGACGGGTGTTAGAAGTGCCAAAACACGACGATACGCGCTCAGGAACCAAAACTGCAAAACTGCAAAAAAAAAAAAAAAAATAAATAAATAAATAAATAAAAAAATGCAGCAAAAAGCCATTTTAAACATAAGTTAGCAGCCCCTAACACTTCCCAAAGGTCAAGTGCCACATGTTAATCTCCTATGGTGACCAAAATTAGTTACCACAACATTTTGACAAGTGTACGGCCTAGATCGTGCCCCCTTTTCCAAGAAACGATCCTAACGGTTGTGGGTTTACTATAAATACCCAACCCATTTTCACTCTTTCCTCACTAGAATCTGATCTAAAAGACTCTAAGTTGAAACCATTGTTTCATACCTGAGTTATTTGGATCTAGATTAGCATTCGGGGACCTTTCGTAAGTATTCTTTCGTTCTTTTATTGCTTTCCGAGTCCGAAAGTCAAACTTTGTTTGACTTTCTGCATTGACCAGTTTATGGTCGATGCGAAGTTCGTTTGAACTTCATAACGTGAGTGTGATCACGATGGTTATAGTCCCTAGTGACTATACCTACTGATTACCACGTTATCTAGGCTCAGTGACGAGCCGTAGTTTCGGTCAGAATACGTATTCTTGCGTATTTTGTAACCAAACTACTTATGGGTATCAAAACCGTTTGTTTTGATACCAAACCTGTTTTTCTAAACTTAGTTAAGCATGTTTTAACATGCTTAGCTCGTCACTTTTAGTTAGTGCTTATATAGGGTCGTCAGGTAAGCGATCTAAACAATCGCTTATACTTTCGAACCCGACCCGTTTGGTAGATCATTAGGATCCGACCAAACACATTAGGTGACCATAGTATATAGGGAATAACCTTCCGAGGTTATACCTTATGGTCGCTTCGTTTAAGTAGTTGTATGATAGGTAGTTTATATGCCTTAGGTAAATTACCAAAATACCCCTATGATGCCAAAATTCATTTTAAACATATGTAACATAACTTTTGACATCTAAACTGATTTGACAACCATATTAGACATGTTAAGGCATATATTACTTGTCATAGGGCTAGTTAGGCGGTCCGAACGCGATTCACGCGAACGACGCGTTAAAGTAGCATAAGCTACCTAAACGGGTCGTAATGGGTCACAAGCACTTAGGTTAGGTTTCATTTAGTATGTAGGATTTGTTAAACCATACTACATGAGTTCCCATACTCATTTGGTTTACGAACCCTCATTCTATCCGATCTTCCGATTTAGGTCCGGTTTATTAACATAGTTACCTATATTAGGTGCCGTTTGATTCCGAGATCTCTAGCATTGCTTGGTGGTTATCTTAGGACATCTGAGCAATCTCAAGTGAGTACATAGACCCCTCTTTTACTGTTTTCCAAACTGTTTTGGGGTGAAACACATGTGCCTGCTTGTTATTTTCGTGCTTTCCTGTTTTCACATCATATACCTGCTATGTTTGTTAGTACATTATAGTACATGATTTCATTACATTTCATGCTATGTATGTCCATTGTGTGCATACTTAGTTCATTGTTTTACATTACATTTCTGCTATGTATGTTAACTGATAGCATGCTAGCACATTGATTTACATGACTTTTCTACTTTGTATGTTAACTTAGCATACTTAGTACATTGTTTTCATATAACATGTTCACTTTTGCTATGACATTTGGTTTGCACAAACGAGACTATTATACGTTCATTAACATTAGCTACGCCGCTCGGTAGTAAGTACTGGTACCATAGGACTTGACAAATCCCATTCCTGACATCCCGGGTTTGTTTGGATGTAAGGAATGACTGAATCCGAAAACATTACTTTTGATAACCTTGACTGAAAGGGTTATCCGACTGTCTCAAGGCTTGAATGTATGCGTTAACTTACCACATAAATGTTTGTATCAATGTAACATGTATTATTTTGCGAAACATAACTTTTTGATATATTCAAAATACTTTGTTTTGTACATTTCTACATTTGGACTATGTGACAATACTTTACTTACCTTACATAACATTTGAGATACATTACTTGACTACTTTTGGACTTATAAACATTTGATATGGTTTATACAAGGACTTTTGACTATTGGTTTAGACATAGACTTTATACATTGGTGGTTTGTTTAAGTGCCTTAAGTAACGAAATGTGAGTAATATGATACAAGCATGGTGGATACGCCGCTGGTACTTCCTATATATAAGTGTTTGTATTATATTACATATCATAGCATTATTTAAATCATTCATTTTGGACTTATACATTTTACACAAGTAACATGTTTTCACAATACTTTGTTTTACAATACGGTTTATTTTATACAACTCATTTTACATGGTTATTCATTTAACCATACATTATTCTTTTACTTATACATATCATCTGAACTTATTGTTTTTCAAGCAATTTACAAAACAAATCAAATTACAAGGTTCATGACTAAACATTTTCTTAAACTTAAGTCATGAATCTTATTTTCACAAACCTATGTATCTCACAGGCATTTTTATGCTGACGTACCTATTTTCACATGTGTTTTCAGGAGCTTTTCCGTAGGATGAAGATCATGACACTAGGGCGGACCTGTGCCTTAGAGACTTAAAAATGGAGATAGACTTTGTTTAATTATGTTATAAACTCTTTATTTAATGTTTAAGACAATGAAACTCTTGTTTAATAAATAAAATACAACTTTGTATACCATGGTTATGAAACAATTAATTCTGTTACAACACTCCCCGACGTTTTCCGCCACGTCTGGTATGCTATACGTGGTCGGGGTGTGACATTTCAGGGGGAGCTACATCAATTCCGAATCATCGGGAAATGGATGATACAATTCTCGATAATGACGGACGACCCAAGTCTGTGAAGGCTTGGGTCCCCCTCTCCAACTAATCTCTGAATGAGTGTGCAGGATGTTCTAGGAGGAACTATTGATAGTCTTAGGATTGTTGATAGTGGGGTGTCCATGCACAAGATCGGCGACAAAAGGCTCTGAAATATTATTACATCTAGGAGAATATTGTTTCCTTTGATGGAGAGAGAAGAAGAAAAGTAGACAAAAAAAATTTTCTGGTGATTGAATGATTATGAAAGAATGTGGCTGAATGAAGTTGAAAACTTCGACATAATGAAAAACATTCCAAAGTTTGATTGTTTAAGGCTTTAATCGGGTCAAGAGGATAGATTCAAATGAAGTGTACGCGCCTGCAGCACGTCTGAAGCTTTTCGAAGATTCATGGATTTTTCTTCCACAAGAAGTTCAAAGTCCACAAGATGAACGTGTAGTGTACATTTCTCTTCGGTGTGGTTGAAGAAAATGTGTTTGTTGATCAAACCGACCGGGTGTGCGGATACCTTGGAGTGGATTGAACAACTGCACACTACTTCTAAAGGAGAAAGACGAAGACCTTTGCTGGTGCAAAAGCATGTGGAAGACATCATGTATGGCCCGACCAAAGATGATGTGTACAAGCTTTCCCACATGCTCCTTTGCTTCTTACCAGGCGGACCCGGAGGTTTCTGTTCTTATTACCGTGAAGAGATTTCTCGGTTAACTAAAGTAGCTGCAAAATCGACCCGGAAATCCACATCGGGTGGATATCCAGTTTGGGAGAGCACTCAGATTCTTGCCAATGCCCGAAGAAGTTGCAGGATTACAGTTTTGAATTACTAATTTCTCCTATTCTTTGTTGATATTTAAGCTGCTTTATGATTTTCTAACATCTCGTACAACACTCCTTGACCAGACACGTTCATCTCGAATATCACCTCACACGTGATCGTTTCAATATGAAACTTGTCAATGTGTTTTGCTCCACACCGATTACCAACGTGCCAACTCAGTTTTTCCAAAATTCGATAAATCATTTTTGATCAAATTAACTTTTGGTAAATGGCATCGAGGTAAAACATGAGTTAACCAACACCGGAAAATCATTTTTGTAAATATTTGTTTGTGTTTTCTTAAATTCTCGTACTTTTTGCATTTTAGGGGGAGTAAAAACGAAAAATACAAAAACATCGAAAAATTTCAATAATACAAAAACAATTTCAAAAACAGAAAAACAATAGAAAAACAAAAATGAGTTTCCTTGCGAGAAAAAGAGAAAATGATAGTACATCAGTGGTCTTTCGAAACCTCTTTTAAACCTTAAATGTAAAAATGATAATCAGCTCTATATAAGATGTATCGGTAGGCTCACAATCATTTTAAAGTGTGCAGGGTGATATAAACCTAAATCGACTGTAGACTGTGTGGGAACCGCTCATTGGCCTATGGTCTTAGTACCAAAATTTCGTTTGATAGATTGCCGAGGTTCTGAGATACGTGGTCTTTATGCTGTTTATCATCTGGGTATCATGGTTGTTTCTTTTACTGAAAACAACGGGGACGCAAGTCTAGATCTTCCATAATACCATACATACGTGTAAATATCATTCAAACATGTATATAATACATGATGCATACGACCTCAATAAGTGATAAAAATCACATATCCCAATCAATAAGTGATAATATATCATAGTTTTTATGCGGGAGTCAAGCTCGTCTCTTTGTCAGTACGATGGTACTAACCTGTTCATGGACTTGCTCTTGTGCCCTGCATGCATCGAATATCAAGTTCCTCTTCAATAAGTGATTTAATCACATAGGGCTTATCTTCATCCAAAAAAATAAGTGAGTATCTCACATCATATATGTTGAAAACAGATGATAAATGGTATACTCACCAGTAAGATGAACTCTCGTGCATACCTCGATACGGGAATGTATCATGTGTAGATGAACACTGGTCGGTAAGTATAAATCATACCTTAACGTATCCTCTAACCGCGAGTACATCTGATAAGTTGAGCTTAAGTGGACAACAATACCGATAATCGTTATAGGATGCTTATCTTAATGTTAACTAATTGAACAACAAGAGTGTTTTGGCGTGACCGTACACTGATATGATTCTCTTACCCTCGAAACTCGCAAAAAGAATGTCTGTAAATATTTATTTACATTTCTCAGTTTCTGCATCTCTGTATATATTTATTTATTGCTTTCCGTCTTTACATTTCAAAAATGCAAAAATACTAAAAAGATTTTAGGTGTGTTTTAGTATAAAGTTTATAAAAACCAAAAAGATTTTATTTCTATTTTATTTTTGATTGCCCGATGTAGGAACTCATGTCTATCTTACCTAAAATCCTGATTGTAAGCCAGAAAACAATTGAATCTTCATAAACAGTCGAAGTTAACAAGTTTTGAAAGTTAAAGATTAAAATTGATTAATTTTTAAACTTTCAAACTGTTGTCGGTAGGTGTTTGATTGAGATTTGGTCTCATATGAGTCATTTGTTTTTATTGACTATATTCCAAGCGGTTGTTCTCATTACGCCTTTAGCTCTGTTGTGTCTACAGATTCGACATCTAAACTATCTAAAGGCGAAGAGAACGTGTTAGATGACAAGCTTTGGAATGAAGACATGACATGGATGCAATCAAAGGATCAAGATGATTGAGTTGCCGCTGACCACTCATCAACACCACAAGGATCTAAATTTAGAAGATCAACGTCTCACGAGCAACGTTCAAGGGGGAGCTTGCTGATACACCTCTTGACAGTTACAAGTGAAGTCATCTGAAGATCCGAAAACATGCGAAGAATGAACCATCACGAGCAGCATCCAAGAGGGAGTTTGTTGATGCACTTTGTGGATGCGGCTCAGTTCGGTTTGACTAGGTTCGGTTCAGCTCAAGACCGACGTCGCGACGTTCCTCCGTCGTACGGCCCGGCATTCGCGTTACAAGAACAAAGACACGATGCGATACGAGAATGACATCATAATCATGACATTATGAAGACATCATGATGATGATGTCATGTATTCTAATCACATGCAAGTTGTCTTATGTATACAAAAATGGTTTGTCCACATCTCACGAAGAACATGGTGAAAGACCAATCAAATGCAACCAACGAAGAACCATCATGGATGAAAAACATAGTCTTTCGTTGAGTTGGTTGATGGATGAAAAGAATCTCATGAAGGATGCATGTTAGTGAAGAACCCACTATACTCCGTGGGTTCTAGGTCTTTCATGGGCTTTGGATCATGCCCAACTATTCTTCGTATGGTCAGTGGATAAGGTTGAGTATAAAAAGACATATGTAGACAGTTTACTTAGAGAGCTTGGATAAGCTAGAGAGAGTGTAGAGAGAGAAAGTTCCGGTGGGCTTTGTATTTGTCGAATCTTGTACCGAAACTTTTTCGAAATCAATACACGTAACCGTTAATCATTGATATCTTTGTGTATTGTTCATTCTCTCACTCGATTTGTGTCACAACGAGGATTCCGCACTCGTTACGGCACCCGAACCAAGAAGTCATCTTAGTCCGACGATCCGTATCGGGACCCACACTTGGCTCTTATCAAGGACATATAAATCATTAACCCTTCTTGCAGATAAGAGAATCCACTCTTGGGGATCTTGAAACCGGGCTTCAGCACATAACATCCATTAGCATCAAAGTGCACCGAAAACTTCTTATCACAGATTTGAGAAACACTTAGAAGATTGTGATCAAGTTGTTGCACAAAGTTGATCTTGTCAAAACTGACAACTCCATTGGATACCATTCCTTCACCAGTAATATATCCGCGTTTATCTCCA
This sequence comes from Helianthus tuberosus, assembly GCA_030545235.1. Classification (NCBI taxonomy): domain Eukaryota; kingdom Viridiplantae; phylum Streptophyta; class Magnoliopsida; order Asterales; family Asteraceae; genus Helianthus; species Helianthus tuberosus. The sequence goes on along the minus strand of CM060411.1, from coordinate 168,558,504 downwards.
GCAAACGCAACATAACCTCCTCTAATAGATTTGACATCGTAGAGAAGTCTCATGTCGCCGGTCATGTGCCTGGATGCCCCACTATCAACAATCCAGAGACTACTGGCAGTTCCTCCTGGAACACCCTTCACATGTACTCAAATGATCAGTTGGAGATGTGGAGCAAGCCTCCGTGGACTTGGGTCTTCCATTTTCATCGACAAAGGTTATTTCAACTTCGCGATGATTTGGAAATGGTGATGCTCCCCCTGAGTTTGTGACCAATTTAGGTTTCCAAGTCTGTTGAGTTTTACCAGTTTGATTGTTTGAAATTTTAACTTCGTGATTGTTTGAAGTTTTTAAAATTTTTGAAATTTCTGGTTTGACTGAAACAGATTGTTTTTGAACCACATTGGTTTTAAGAGCCTTTTCAATTACCTTGATTTGCTTGCGTTTATGTTTCTTCTCCCTTTCTTTCACAAGACGGGGATCTTGTTTTGGAGAAACAGATCGCTTTTGGTAATTTTGCTCACGGGGAACATCAACTTTAGCTTTTAACTTATGAAGATATGGACAATTTCGAACAATATGTCCAAATTCACCACACTCGAAACATGATCTTCGTTCAACAAACCCCGACGTATCATGTTGATGAACTTTTTGATTTCGAGGTACTTGGTCTTGAGTTATTTTGATCATTTCTTTTCAAAATTTTAACTTGCTTCACATAATCTATGTTAGATTTGTTTTCAAATTTTTCAATTTTATCCGTTCCCTTTGACTTCACAAAGTTAACCTTTTTGTTCTTCCTCTGGTTTTGTTACTTTCGACCTTGAGTTATCGATTTTCCTTTTGGTTTAGTGTGATTTTGCTGAATTTTCTTTGTTGGTAATTTTTTATTGCCGTATTGTTTTCGAATTTCAGCTTTTGGAATCGGAGGACATTGTGTTACCACAACTCGTGAACTCGACTCTCCCAAAAACTTACTTGTCGATTCCTCAAAAACTTTACTGATTAAAGATTGATTTAAATTTTTAATCGGAAAATCTTTGTTTGAATAAACTTTATCATCACCAAGTAGAGTGTATAGCAAATTCACACTCTCAGACTCTTGTGCAGAAGTGGACTCGGCCCGAACAGTCTTAGCTGGTTTTGCGGGAAGATCACATAGAATGTGATTCTCGAGAGGTATGTCCTCTTCTTTGGTAACCGCATCAGACTATGCAGAGTCAATATCATCAGATTCATCATCTGAAGAATCAGCATCCTCAACAATGATTGGAGGATCCTGATTTTGTTCAGCAGTTGATACTTTCGTATCTGCTAATACATCCGAGTCTGATGATACTTCCTTTTTGTAACCAAGTCCAGCTGCGAATTCCTTAACATCTAAAGGAACAGATGGCTCAAATTGAGGTTTATCCTCCTCATGAGGCATTGCGGTACAATTGTGTTTAGAAGGTGGAGGACACTTCTTATATCCATTACCTGTGACATCCATCTTCTTTTTCTGTATGTCAATGATGTGATCCAGTACATACCTAGAGTTTGAGTAACTATCTAACCTAAGCTAGATCGCCTCATTTTCACACTTGACACAGGCCAACTCCTTTTGTGCTTCCTCAAGCCTAGTGATGTAATTTTTTATGGCAATTTGTTTTTATGAAACTGTTTTTACTAGCTCGGTTTTATCTTCCCTTAATGTGTCAATTACTTTCTTAAATTCTTTTTCATGATTTTTATGTAACAAGTTGGCCTCTGTGCATTTCGCAAGATCCACTATCAAACTTTGATTGTGGATAAATGTCACGTCATACTTGCTTTGCAAATCATTATATTTGCTTTGCAGGTCGGACAATCTAGCACCTAAATCAACACAATCATCACATTTATCAGATTTAGGTTCATCGGCACGTACCTGACTTGACGAACTGCCAACACTAGCCATAAAGGCTGAATGATGAGAAGAAGAAGAAGAAGAATAAGCAGCTTGATCCACCAGAATTGATCTTCGGTCATTCCCTGCTTTAGCTTCACTCAAAAGCTCCTCAACATCTGGATCAATGGTTTCATGTGACACTTCATCCGTGCCGTCTTCTACTAAACTTGAGGTTTCCTCATCTAAGCTTCCACTATAACCAGAACTGTCTTCATCTGAAGATTCTCCACCACACGCGTGCTTTAGATCCTTGACAACTTCAGCAAAACAAGCTGTTCCACCCTGATCACCGCTACCCAGTTGAATCGACCAGTCACAACCTTCATCAACTTGCACCACAAGAGCTCGGTTGTTGTTTGATGGACCTGATGACGAGTATTGTTTGCAGGCATCAATGCACGTTCATTATTCCTGTTTTGATTCTGGTTCGGTTGATTGCCTTTATTTCTGAATGGATTCTTGTTTCCATGCTGAGCTGGCTTCGTACATTCACGTTTGAAATGGCCCCGTTCACCACAGTTGAATCACTTGACCGCTTGTTTATCGAACCCATACTTGGTATCTTTATTGCTTTCCAAGCTGGTTCTACCAGTTCTTTCCATGAAGTCTTTTGCTCGCCTCACAACACTAGCAAATGCCCACTTAATATCCATCAAATCCATTTCATCCTTATCTATCTGCTGATAATCTTCCTGAGTCAAATTGATGTTTCCATTTTGTCCTGCTACTAACCCATAGTATGCGCTCACCAAAGTGTTTAGAAGCTCCATATGTTCATTTGCCACCTTAACACTTACTTTCGAGAAACTTGAAGTATCTAGCCGAACTGTGTTTGGATTAGTTGACAGACCAGCATTGACTGTTGATGAAGTGTTTCCATAATAGGCTTGTTGTTGACCTTTGTAGTTTGGATCATGATGGTACTCCAGTAGACTGATAGCTTTGCTCTGAGGATGCTGGTTGTGGTGTTCCATACATATCGGTGCTCAAGACAAAGGCCATTTGTAGCTGAGCATGTTGAGTAGGTCTTGCAATCATACTGGTACCTCCACAATTTCCATAGTTCATCTCGGGATTTTGTGGTACCGGCACCCTTTTTGCCTTCCTGATTTCATCTTGATTTTTGTTCTCCAAGAGTTGAATGAAATTATGAATGTTTGTTGTAGCTAGCGTGACATTATATTTCAGAATCTCCAAGAAACCATTCCATTGAGCTGGCAATGCGTCGACAAACTTAGTGACAACCTCTTCCGGAGTTTTCGCGACCTTAAAATTACCCATCTTACTCAGCAAATGATAAAATCGACTTGACATGTCTCCCAACGACTCCCTTTCCAAACACATGAAGACGTCGAACTCCTTTTTGAGCAGATCATGTCTCAGTTTGCGTGACGATGCATTTCCTGACCTCTCGCCTTTAATGCATCCCATAAACCTTTTTTCGTTTTGAATCCCACAAACTGATGATAAATATCTTTGTTTAAGGCTTGAGTTAGAATTGAAAATGCTTTCTTTTCTAATTCATATGCCTTTTTATCATCGACAGAAAGATCCGCAAAAGTCGCACCATTAGAATCGGCTTCTTCAAGTGCTTAATCGAATTCCATGGTAAAAGACAACCACAACTCCGTGTTTTGCCCAAGAACATACGTATGAAATCTCTCTTCCCAACTGGGATACTTGTTCAAATGCATGAGCTATGGTGGGCGGTTGTTGCTACCGGTTTCATTTTTGCTCAAAAGAAGATTTTGAATACTTTGGTTTTGGTTTGTAACAAAGGCCCACAGATTTGCGGTAATCGGACTTGATTGTGCTGATGACGAAGACGTGGGAGTCTGAGCCCATGAAGGGACTGGACCTGAACCTTTACTTGTATGCATATCCGCATTGGGATCCGGTTCCAACCCCACCAGTCAGAACTCATATTTGGTTGAAATAAAATGACAATTGCTTGAAAAACCAAATTAAACAAGTTTTGGTGTGGAATGCAAGTCTTCTGTGAAAAATGTAACTTTTGAACCACGAAGAATCAAGTCCACGAAGATTCAAGTCCCACGAAGACCTAAATCCCCGAAGACTCAAACTAAGTCCCACGAAGAGTCTAGTTCATGAAGATTCAAGTACACGAAGATTCAATGTCTACGAAGACTTAAAAGATTGAATTGTGAAGCCCAAAAGCAATTTGTTTATCAATCCCAACTGTTACAATAAATACTAGGCTCACAAAAAGTATTTTGGGCCTGATAACAAGTCCATGAAGAATAAAGGTTCATGAAAATTATAAGGTGCTTTGTGGAAGTCTGGTCATGTATGGGGATTCAAAATAAGTTGGTGAAAAGTATGAATTTTAAAATGAAAAGTTGGTAGAAAGTTGGTAACCCTTTTCTTGACAGGAGATGGTTTAGAGATAAGGTCAACAGTAGATAATACTGACTACCTTTCTCAACATAGATGTGAAAGTTATCTTGTTAACAACGAACATCCGGTGACTTTTCCGGTTAAAACATTTTGCCAAAAAATATGGCGAAACAAATTTTTGCAAGAAATTTTAAGAAAAACCCAAGTTTAACACGTCTTCTTAAAGGTTTTTGTGAAAATTTTTGAAAACAACATGTTTTTTTAAAGGTTTTAACCCATTTAACTTTCAAACCACACAAACTTTCTGAAAAATCTTCAATAAAAAAAGTTCAAAAACACGACACAGAGCTCGGTTTTAACAAGGATGAGAGCCAAGGCTCTGATACCACTTGTAGGTCCACTAGCAGAGGATCTAATAACCTTATCCTTCTGATACGAACAAACCCGCAAGTGCGGAATCCAAACGGTTTTGCCAAAACCAAGCACAGAACACATACACAAGACAAGAACAGGATTCAACGATTAAATCTCAAAGTGTATTGATTCCAGAGAGTTTTGTTACAAGATCATGATACAAGAAAAGCTCACACAAACTCACTGGTGCCCTCTGTGTCTCTGTGTTCTCTCACTTCTGTGTCTTGCCTTTATCTGTTGTTACAAGCTGTTTAAATAGTCCAAACATATCAGCACATCCACAAAGAATGATCTGGGCCACGAACCATCATCAGTCCCACGACGAATCAAGTCTTCGTCACATTAATTCTTCGCCGCATGAGAATTTGGACCAACATCAAGTCTTCGTACATGGAGTCTTCGTCCCAAAGGAGTCTTCAACGAACATTTAATCTTCGTTGATAGATTGACCTGGATGAACCTTGAGTCTTCGTCAAATTGATTCTTCGTTGCAAGGATTCTTCGTCAGTATATAGTCTTGGATGCACTGAGTCTTCATGAAACATGCAATCCCACGAAGACTTATGCTTCTTCGTGGGGGGTTGCATCAGGTAGACTATGTGCAGACAATAACTAACAGTAGCAACAGATAACAAACATGCAGAACAACAATGATCTCCGAGACTTGATGGAGGATATCAAGTCTTGGTCTTCAACTCGTAGCGTAGTCGAACCAAGTGAGCTGTATCCACAAAGTGTATCAACAGTTCCAACAATCTAGAAACCCGAAGGTCATTGGTCATGATTAATAGATAGTAATATCTTCCATCACCCTAGGTGTAACTATGATAATTAGAAACACAAACACTAATGGTATTTGCTACAATAAGGCCCGATTTGATGATTAGGCATGCATCATAGGAGACACCTCCTTTAGCACTCGTTATACTTGCACACTGCTAAACTGATGAGTTTCACTAACTCCCCTTTTTATTTATTTTAAATGCTTTGGGTGAATACATGATTCATAGTATTTTTACAATAGTGATGTTTACAGGATACTACTACTAATTTTAATATCTCACACGCATTAACTACCGGTAGAGCGGTGAAATATATTAATAGTACTGCTTGGGGAATCCCCACACATAAGGTAATCATTGGGAAAGTTAAAATGGAAATGAAACTAAACAATACATATGGTGAGTGTGGGGTCAAGTCGTCAACCAAAATTTGCATCACCATAATTGACCAGGTGGTATTTATTTAAAGAAATTTCATCATTTATTTTCTAGCTATTAAGGTGTGATGCAACCATCTTCGATCACCCACTAGCAAAAGTAGACTAAGATCTGTAAAATTTGCATGGGTGAAAAGTCTATCAAACTAACAATAAATGGATTTGATAAATTGCATAGATTCATGGTGTAGTAGTGAGGAGGGATATTTAATCTTTAATGAGTTGTTGGACATTTAGTGAAAATGAGTTTTTCACTAAATATTTTGGACATCAATAATATTTATATATGTGTTGTATAAATAATTATTTATGGGTTTGTATTCAAACTATGTCCAAATAGAGCTAATATGAAAGAGATATCGAAGCTTGAAGTTGTATGTTAGGAACAAACAAAGATAAGAAAAATGGATTGAGATTTTTCACCTTGTCCCACATAGGTGGGATAACAAAACTTAGTAAATAAGGAGGAGCACTCCTTGTAAATTGTTTTGTTAAAGGCAAATACTAGTGGGGACCCAAAGGGTGCATCACACTCACACATACACGCACGTGACGTGGGCTATAAGCCTAATGTGGTGCACCTTTGTAACAACTCTCATCGGAAGTCATATTTATTAAATTAAATTATCTAATAGGAAACCCTAATTGAGACACCCAAGTGATTCTGCATAAACCCTAAAATTTTCAGAACAATCGGAATCAGGATTAGGGCCCCTAAAACTCAGGGGGGTAAACCCTAGTTACGATTATCTTAAATTCTCGTTGTCAAAAATCGAATTTACAAAACAGTTAAGTCAGCAAGGCTAGTCCCAGACGTGGCAAACCTATAAGGATTTCGTGTCCCTTACGGACCGTAAGGGTTAAGTCTTACGGTCCGTAAGCTAGCCAATTTTCACGTATAAATAGTAGGCATTGGCACTTGAATTCTGGAATTAAAACGACGAAAATTCTCGTTACATGCACTGAGTTACGATCAGAATACTATCATAACACACACGAATCCCGAATTGATGTCGCAAAACAGGGTAATAACTCGATCGCTATTACGATTCATTTTCCGATCGATCAATGTACTCAATGGATGTTTAAGTGCTGCCCACATTAGGGTGATGCTTTGTCATTAATCGTTAATTCGATGGATGTTTAAGCATAGCACTTTGTCATTCGTTGTGAGGGTTGATCTCGTGAGTTATCGTAAATGCTGTATTGATTACTGACCCAGTTTTGTGTGCATTATTATTTAAATTAGGTTAACAAGGCTAATCCATAGACTAGACTCTGTCCGTGTTAAATCTGCAATGTGAGTCATTCTCTTTTTATCAAATCTATTTACAAAAGCATGTTTATTTCAAAGTTATAATTACAGTGATTAAGTTTATGTAATCACCAAGTTACAGCCGGTATGTGGGGTTTTGTATACATTACTTGATAATCTTCACCATTGGGGCAGCCAAGGGGTGATATGACCATAATCACAGACACCATTGGACGAATGGGCCAATGGGTCGAGTGATAAAGTACTGTGGGTAGTTGGTTGATATCAGAAACATTGTAATTTTTCTTAATACTGTAAATTATAACAAATGTGTCATTTTAATAAATAGAATGATTCACTCGGTATTTTCCGCTGACAAAATCTTTTTCAAACATGTTTCAGGTGATCTGTTGTAATTCAGGAAAAGTGCTGTGGAGCATTTCAAGCTTAAGAAAGTGGCTCATTATAAAATAAAGAAATATGTTTTGTAAAATAAAGATTTCTCAGTGAAATCATATGATTGTAAATTACCGGGGTTTTATCCCGAATTGTGAAATAAAATAATCGGGAAAATTTTAGCTTTAAAAAGATCCTAATGATAAACTTCCGCTGTTAAAATCAATTAAATAAATACCACGGGATTTCTGTCCCGCGGCTCCTGAAACAGGTAAAACTGGGTCGGGGGCCGTGACAGAAAAATGTGGTATCAGAGCCACTGAATTAAGCTAATTAAGTATTTAGAAATACTTAATTTTTCCTGATTACTATTATGTGATTACCTGTTCTATTAACTGACTATTTGTTAGTTACAGTATGGGTAAACAAAAGCTTTCAAGCATCTATCTTAAATTAGATAGGTCATCAAATGAAAAAGGAAGTTCATCCCAAACTCCTGAAGAAGGAATATTCGTTCGAAAAGCCCAATACGAGGAACCACTTTCTCCTAATAAAAGAAGTTTAATTATTAGAAAAAGTCAGGAGAATTTGAGGAAATCCCGAGAAAAGAAAGTTAAAAAGGAAAACCAAGAATTAATCAGTAAATCACCTTGGGAAGACAAGTTAGACGAAAAATGGGCAGATCTCTATATGTTAGCTACAGTAGCAGTAAATGCAGATCTCTAAATAAATTGATTAGCAAACCATATCACCTACAAGCTAGAAAATCCATCCAGTAAATAAATAAATTTACAATAAAACATAGTGTGTTTTAAATTTCAGTTGTTTTGTAGTTATATGGTATGCAATAATATGTGAAGGTTATTTTGAAAGTTGTTATAAAATTTTTAATTTATTTTAAACAGCATGAATGAGTTATCGGAAGCCCTAGAGAATCTCAACCTATACCCTGTAAACCTAGAAGTTTCTAAAGAATTTACTGGGTATTTTCCTGATGTGGAACAACCTGTAGAATTCAACGCTCCACCTTTGAAAAAGCCAAAACCAAAGAAAAGAAGGAAATACGTATGGGGGAGTCGTATACGTAGGAAAAAGCCAGCTACGAAACTTCCTAAAATAAACAATCCTTTAGAAAAAGGAAAAGAAATTGTAACCAGGGAAAGTTTTAGACAGCAGGAGATGGAGACTGAAGTCAAGGAAGATTCTAGGCAAATGGGAATGCAGTTTGAGGAATATTCTAAGGAAATAGAAATGGAGGTTGGAAAAGGTTCTAGACCAACTCAGATAGAAATTGGAGAAAGCTCCAAACAAAACCAGGGAATGACTTTTCAGGAGGAAATAGATTTCATATTGGCAAGCTGTGATACTATTCAGCCTGTCAATACAAATGTTTTTACTCGTCCTATTGAAACTCAAATCCCTATAAATCTTGAACCAGCAATCCCAGAACCAATAATCCATACCCAACCTGTAGGAATGGATGAATGGTGGACAAATGATTGGCAATTTCAAAACATTGTCAATAGTCCTTATTCCTTTCTTCCGCAATTTGATCCAGAACCCCTACCGAATCCACCAATGAGTAACGAGAATCTGGCTGAACTTCGCCATTTTGGTGAAGAATTAATGGATGCGGAAAGTAGAATCCGGGAGATAGGGGGACAAATTGCTTGGAAATATGATGAAAGGGAGCTTCGTTTTTAGGAAAACAAGTGACGAGAAAGAAGTGGGTAGTAAGTCTGTATTTGTGTAATAGTAATAGTAAAATCAGTATGTGTAAAATGAATAATAAAATGGATGTAAATAGAGGCATGATATAATCTATAAAACAAATGAAATTTTAGGAAATTTACAATTTTGTGTATATATTCGTTTATGTGGTTATGTGCAATTAATTGTGACATTGGATTATTTCTTTTATACTAATTATTTATCTATAAATTAATTATCAGATGGCAAACATTGGTAATGAACCAGTAAATGAAGTAAATCAATCCGAGCAAATTCAGGAAGAACAATTGTTAAATAGACAAGATATAGAGGATATTGTTGCACAAGGAATAGCCAATGCTATTCCAGCAATTGTTGCTGCTGTTCAAAAACCTGTTAAACCTCAATCAATCATTCCTAGTAAACGTACCCAAGGCGACAATTTTAGTAACAGTATAAACGGAGGCGGAAATCATGTTAATAACAATAATGATCTGCAAGCCCCAATTTTCAAGAAAATGAAAGCTGCAACACCTAGTTGCACTTATAAAGAATTCCTTGCCTGTAAACCAACTGAGTTTGCAGGTAACGAAGGGGCTAATGCAGCATTACGTTGGTTAGAGAAAACTGATGCAGTAATTACTATAAGTAAATGTGCTGAGGAAGACCAAGTTATGTATGCGTCTAATCTTTTTAAAGAAGGGGCGTTAGAATGGTGGAACACAGTGTTACAAGCTAAAAGAAGGATTGTGGCCTATGCCATGAACTGGGAAGAATTTAAGAGTCTTGTAGAAAGAAAATTCTGTCCCGAATATGAAAAAGATCAAATGGCAAATAAGTTCCTAAACCATCGGATGGTTAATGTGGACTGTTGAGGATATACTTCGACATTCTTCGAATATGCTAGGGTGGTACCAACATTGGCTTCACCAGAACCGGTACTCATTTTTTGCTATATTTGGGGATTAATTAGCGAAATCCGCAATATCGTTAAAGCTGCGAGACCTCGCACTATTGACGATGCAGTGGAACTAGCCAACACCTTAACTGATGAACTGGTACGCACAAGAGATGAAACCAGGAAAAAGGAACTGGCTCAGAAAATTACCCAAGGATTTCGGGTGGGTAATAATAGCAACTTCAAAAGAAGAGGAACAGGGCAATCCTCAAATCCACCTTTCTACAGGAATTGCAAAAGGAAACATTTTGGAAGATGTAATGTAACCTGCAACCTTTGCAAAGCTGTAGGACATCGTGAAGAAAACTGCAGAAAGAAAACCATAATCTGCTTTAACTGCGGAGAAGCGGGGCATTACAAAACGGAATGTCCTAAATTGATCAAACCAGCAGACAACAAACCCAAGGCGACCGACGGAGCTACTAAGAAAAATGTCAGAGCATTCCAGCTAACCACTCAAGAAGCAGAACTCATCCCAGATGTAATAGCTGGTACGTTCTTAGTTCACAACGTATACGCAAAAGTATTATTTGACTCTGGTGCAAACCAAAGTTTTATCAATACTTTATTCTGTCAAGCTCTTAAGTTACCTTTAACCAATGTTAGGCAGATTTTTACAGTTGAAACCGCAGATGAGAATTCAGTTAAAATAGATCAGGTTTTGCAAAAAGTAGAAATAGAACTTTCAGGTCATAAATTTGCTGCAAATCTGTTACCTATGAAATTAGCCGAATTCGATGTTGTGTTAAGAATGGATTGGTTAATAGCCAACCATGCTCGAATTCTTTGTGATAAGAATTCCATAGAAATTCAGGCACCCACTGGAGAAGTAATTGTGATTACAGGAGATAAACCACGTAAGCCCATGAAGTTCATATCAGTAATGAAAGTTGCTAGTTATGAACTAAAACAAGGAATAGTATATATGATTTCAGTAATCATTAGTACTAAGGGTAAAGAACTTAAGGAAATTCCTGTAGTCTCAGAATACCCAGAGGTATTCCCAGAAGAATTACCAGGATTACCACCAGATAGGGAGGTAGAATTTAGGATTCATCTAATTCCTGGAACTACACCGATAGCTAAGGCACCTTATCGGTTAGCTCCTACCGAAATGTTAGAACTGAAAACACAATTAGATGAATTACTAAGTAAAAGATTCATACAACCTAGCTCATCCCCTTGGGGAGCTCCAGTGTTGTTTGTAAAAAAAAGGATGGTTCAATGAGAATGTGTATTGATTATAGAGAATTAAATAAGGTTACAATTAAGAATCGATACCCATTACCTAGGATTGATGATCTTTTCGATCAACTTCAAGGAGCTAGATATTTTTCTAAGATCGATTTACGCTCTGGATATCATCAATTGAAAGTACAAGAGGAAGACATGCCTAAAACTGCTTTCAGGACTAGGTATGGTCATTACGAGTTTACAGTCATGCCCTTCGGGTTAACGAATGCACCTGCATCATTCATGGACATGATGAATAGGATCTGTAAACCGTATTTGGATAAATTTGTAATTGTCTTCATAGATGATATACTTATTTATTCAAAAAGTCAGGACGAACATTGTCAGCACTTACATGCACTCTTAACTTTGTTAAGAAAAGAAAAGCTCTATGCCAAATTCTCAAAATGTGAATTTTGGCTACAAGAAGTGCAATTCTTAGGACACATCGTAAATCATGAAGGTATTCACGTAGATCCTGCTAAAATAGAGGCAATTACCAATTGGAAGGTTCCGCAAAACGCAATGGAAATTAGAAGTTTTATAGGTTTAGCTGGGTATTATAGACGGTTTATTAAGGATTTTTCCAAGATAGCTGTACCATTAACTAAGCTAACCTGTAAAGCTATTAAGTTTGAATGGGGATCTAAACAAGAAGAAGCCTTTAGAATCTTGAAGCAGAAATTAACAAATGCTCCAATCTTAGCATTACCCGAAGGAACTGAAGATTTTGAAGTATACTGTGATGCTTCAAAATTAGGATTTGGATGTGTGCTAATGCAACGCAAGAAGGTAATTGCGTATGCTTCAAGACAGTTGAAAAAGCACGAGGAAAATTATACAACTCATGACTTAGAGTTAGGCTCCATAATTTTTGCCCTTAAGATTTGGAGACATTATCTTTACGGAAGTAAATTTACTGTCTATATAGACCACAAAAGTTTAAAATATATTTTTGGGCAAAAAGAGTTAAACATGAGGCAAAGGAGATGGATGGAAATTTTAAGTGATTACGACTGTGATATTCAATATCACGAGGGAAAGGCAAATGTAGTTGCAGACGCCTTAAGTCGTAAATACTATGAGAAACAACGACGGGTTCGTGCTCTCAGATTAAATCTACGGTTAGATTTAATGGAACAACTGAAGTATTTTCAAGAAATAGCAATAGAAGATGTTGCTGAAGGAATGAAGGGACGAATAAAAGATTTAGAACAAGGAGCTGATGGAATTTGGAGATTCCATAAGAAAAGGATCTGGGTACCAAAACAGGGAGAATTAAGAAATAAGATCTTGGAGGAAGGTCATAAATCTAGGTATACCATACACCCAGGAAACAATAAGATGTACCAAGATTTAAGAAATAATTTCTGGTGGATAGGAATGAAAAAGGATATAGCTAGATATGTTTCTAAGTGTCTTACTTGTTCACAAGTTAAGGCAGAACATCAGAAACCTTCAGGTCTACTACAACAATTAGAAATGCCTGTATGGAAATGGGAACTCATAACAATGGATTTTGTTACTAAGTTACCCAAGACCAGAAAAGGTAATGATGCGATTTGGGTAATTGTAGATCGATTAACCAAATCAGCTCATTTTCTACCCATGAAGGAAACCTTTAGTATGGAAAGGTTAGCCAAATTATATGTAAACGAAGTAGTATCCTTACATGGAGTTCCACTCTCCATTGTATCAGATAGGGATAGTCGGTTCACTTCTCATTTTTGGACAAGTTTCCAGAATGCAATGGGAACTCGACTAAACCTAAGCACGGCATATCATCCACAAACAGATGGGCAAAGTGAAAGGACGATCCAAACTCTAGAAGACATGCTCCGTGCATGTGTAATAGATTTTGGTGGAAATTGGGATGATCACTTACCATTAATTGAATTCTCCTATAACAATAGTTATCATTTAACCATAGAAACTGCCCCATTTGAAGCACTGTATGGAAGAAAATGCAGAACTCCAGTTTGTTGGGCAGAAATAGGAGAAAGTCAATTATCAGGTCCGGAGATTGTACAAGAAACGACTGATAAGATTACACAAATTAAGGAAAGGCTAAAAACGGCTCGAGATCGCCAGAAGAGTTATGCAGACAATAGATGCAAGCCATTAGAATTCCAAGTTGGAGACCGAGTACTGTTAAAAGTTTCTCCTTGGAAAGGAGTTGTTAGATTCGGTAAGAAAGGAAAGCTAAGTCCAAGATACGTAGGACCATTTCCAGTAATCCAACGTATAGGACCAATTGCTTATCGTTTACAACTACCAGAAGAATTAGCTGGAGTACATGATGTATTTCATGTATCCAATCTCAAAAAATGTCTAGCAGACGAATCTCTGGTAGTACCTCTTCAAGACATAGAGGTAAACGAAAAGTTAAAATTTGTTGAGAAACCTCTTCAGATAGAAGACAGAAAAGTGAAGTTTCTCAAGCACAAACGACTAGTGCTAGTTAAAGTAAAGTGGGATTCAAAGAGGGGAACTGAATACACTTGGGAGCTGGAATCAGAAATGAAGCGAAAGTATCCACATTTATTCCAGTAAATCTCGAGGACGAGATTTTTATTAAGGTGGGGAGAATGTAACAAGTCTCATCGAAAGTCATATTTATTAAATTAAATTATCTAATAGGAAACCCTAATTGAGACACCCAAGTGATTCTGCACAAACCCTAAAATTTTCAGAACAATCGGAATCAGGATTAGGGCCCCTAAAACTCAGGGGGGGTAAACCCTAGTTACGATTATCTTAAATTCTCGTTGTCAAAAATCGAATTTACAAAACAGTTAAGTCAGCAAGGCTAGTCCCAGACGTGGCAAACCTATAAGGATTTCGTGTCCCTTACGGACCGTAAGGGTTAAGTCTTACGGTCCGTAAGCTAGCCAATTTTCACGTATAAATAGTAGGCATTGGCACTTGAATTCTGGAATTAAAACGACGAAAATTCTCGTTACATGCACTGAGTTACGATCAGAATACTATCATAACACACACGAATCCCGAATTGATGTCGCAAAACAGGGTAATAACTCGATCGCTATTACGATTCATTTTCCGATCGATCAATGTACTCAATGGATGTTTAAGTGCTGCCCACATTAGGGTGATGCTTTGTCATTAATCGTTAATTCGATGGATGTTTAAGCATAGCACTTTGTCATTCGTTGTGAGGGTTGATCTCGTGAGTTATCGTAAATGCTGTATTGATTACTGACCCAGTTTTGTGTGCATTATTATTTAAATTAGGTTAACAAGGCTAATCCATAGACTAGACTCTGTCCGTGTTAAATCTGCAATGTGAGTCATTCTCTTTTTATCAAATCTATTTACAAAAGCATGTTTATTTCAAAGTTATAATTACAGTGATTAAGTTTATGTAATCACCAAGTTACAGCCGGTATGTGGGGTTTTGTATACATTACTTGATAATCTTCACCATTGGGGCAGCCAAGGGGTGATATGACCATAATCACAGACACCATTGGACGAATGGGCCAATGGGTCGAGTGATAAAGTACTGTGGGTAGTTGGTTGATATCAGAAACATTGTAATTTTTCTTAATACTGTAAATTATAACAAATGTGTCATTTTAATAAATAGAATGATTCACTCAGTATTTTCCGCTGACAAAATCTTTTTCAAACATGTTTCAGGTGATCTGTTGTAATTCAGGAAAAGTGTTGTGGAGCATTTCAAGCTTAAGAAAGTGGCTCATTATAAAATAAAGAAATATGTTTTGTAAAATAAAGATTTCTCAGTGAAATCATATGATTGTAAATTACCGGGGTTTTATCCCGAATTGTGAAATAAAATAATCGGGAAAATTTTAGCTTTAAAAAGATCCTAATGATAAACTTCCGCTGTTAAAATCAATTAAATAAATACCACGGGATTTCTGTCCCGCGGCTCCTGAAACAGGTAAACCTGGGTCGGGGGCTGTGACAACCTTGAACTTCGCACACTGCCTTTGTATTTTTCCCCATCAGCACATGGTCAGAAATATGGCGGGTCTGCTTATGGCGCACCCTTGGGTGGCGTATGTAGATGCCATGGCATGTCGCATGTCGATACGGTGCGAGCTCCTTAGGCGCATGGCTCACATCATTACACGTGTTAATACATTATTGGTCGTGATTTTACGAGGTGTTACAGACATGTTTTTGTAAAGTCACATTTTAGCATTAAAATGTGTGTTTTATGTTTAAAATCTTGATTAATTGAGACGGTCGTTACATTTCGGCATGGTTACAAAGATAAACCATGTATGTAACTTGAAGGAAAAGAAATTTCAAGAAGGTTTTGTTGACTCAATATCAAGGAGTCGATACTTACAATAATGCAGATTATCCGAGACACAAGGCAATAACTGGATATAGCGAAATGATATTTGTAACTTTGATGAAAATGGTCTTTCGAAGGGAAGCCACATACGTAACAAATGATGCATGTGTAACATATGAAATGACCAAGTACCGAAACAAAGGAGTGTTTGCTTTAATGAAGAAAATTGTCGCGATTCAACTACCATTAAGAGGAGTAGAGGTGTAAGAATCTATTTGCTAGTTGCAAAAGTGGAAGTTTCAATATAAGAATTTCGAGTACTTCACCTGTTTGATTAACTAAAATAGCATATATGACAGTATAATGGTGTTTGCTCGAGTTAATGGACGTGGTTCCTAAGTGATAACCTTTAACGAGCTTCGACATAATTTCCCAAAGGTCCTAAGTACATGCTTCCTAGGTTCTCAAAGTTTTGTATTCTTTGTATAATTGTTTTGTGTACCGTGTAGAAAACACAATATCAGCGTATGTTTAAAACAAATTGTTGACTCACTTTTCTTCGGTATACTTTCTTCCTGAATCCGTAGCTGGTGATAACCTGGTCGAAGATCGATCTTGGAATAGTAGTTGGATCCTTGCAGTTGGTCGAATAAGTCATTAATCCTCGGCAAGGGTGATGTGTGTAAAATGCAACATATAAATTACATCAAATAAGGCATAAAACTAACCCTTTTTAGTACTAATATTGGAAAAAGAGTGTTTTTGTCTTCCTTTTGTATTTTCAGGATTAAATGAGCTCAAAAACGCAAAAGAAGCAAAAAGACAGCTAAATCCAACATAAATACAAGAAAAGGAACAGTAGTGGATTGCCCGAACCCTCAACGGCACCTTCCAAAGCAAAATAGAGAAAACAGAAGGCTGAACACGCCCCGTGCTCAGCCAGCACGGGGCCGTGCCCAAGAAGCAGCAGAAAAGACAAACCTATAGAAGCTTCTATTGCCCACCACGGGCCGTGCTCAGCGGACACGGGGGCGTGTCGAAAGTACAGCAGGCGCATTTATTGTAATTGCGAATTACAATTAATGAGGAGAGAGAGTGTCAGACGGGCACGGGGCCGTGTCCAGCGGACACGGGGCCGTGTCCAGCTCTCTGTTCAGCCTATAAATAGGAGTGCTTGGATTCATTTCATCTCATCCCTTGGCACACCACCTCTCTCACACTTCATCCACCACCCACCACCATCACAACACCATCATCCACCACCATCATCCATTGTCCATCATAGAGTGTGTGAGTCGTCTCGGGATCCAAGATTGATCGTAAGAGTTCTTGACAATCAAGGCCATGTTTGCCTAAGTCTCTTACATCACTTGGTGAAGACAAAGTGTCTAGTATAATACTTTTTATTTCTAATCTTTTGCACTTTTTATTTGGTTTTGTATTAATGACTTTAATAACTAGTTACTTATGTTGAAGGTGATCTTTCCTTATCGTTTGTCCGTGGTGTCTTGGCATTATTTTACTGTCTATATAAAATAAAGGATTTTCACCATTCATATCTCCACGGTCTATATGGAGGTATGTTGGCTACCTGGTAGGGGGTTAAGGGAACGGTTTGGTAAAGGTCTTGCCATTGTTCAGCGTTTAGAGGTCCTGCAATGGACCTGGGTCAAATTTAGTAGGACCTCCTTCAATACTTCACGGTATTGGATGGCGGGGGTCCAAACTCTTTGATCCCCTCATAAGTTAACTACTATTAATACTATAACCCGGCTATTTAGGACTGTATCCCTGCTGACTCAGACTACTTAGTCGAGGGTAACGTCACCGCCAAAAGCGGGGCCTACCACAATACTGCATTAATAACTTAATTCATTATCTTCCAATAATCCACCCCTTTAGGATTGTATCCCTGCTGACTCAAACTACTGGGGTGAGGGTAACGTCACCTTCAAAAGAGGGGCCTACTACAATAACTAAGATAATCTCTTAATTATGTGCAAAAGTGCGGAAATAATCAAAGGTTATACTAGATACGAGTCGGAACCAAGTGATTCATCTTGTCTATCTGTTTTTTTTTTATTTTTTTTTTTCAGCATTTTAGTTAGTTTTTATTTTTCTTAGTTTAAAACATTTTTTCTAAACTTTTATTTTGGTTAGACGTTGAGGATAAACCGGTACTAAAAGCTCTTGTGTCCTTGGACGACCTCGGTATCTTACCAACGCTATACTACACTCAACGATGGGTGCACTTGCCCATATGTGTGTTTAGTGTTAGTGAAATATCGTGTTTTATAAATTTAAAACTTGGCTAAAATAAGTGTTAAAAAGGGCTTAAAATATACACCTAAAATATACGACACTTCGCACGCATTAAGTTTTTGGCGCCGTTGCCGGGGACACAAGGATTTTAAGAAAGTTCGGAATCAACGGCCTAATCATCTTTTATTTTTCTTTTTTTTTATATTTTTTAGGATTTTCTTAGTTTTTCAGCTTCTGCAGAGCTCAGCACGGGCCGTGCCCGCTGAACACGCCCACGTGCTCAATCATTGGAACTGGCAATCCTGTTTTACATCAGACAGTAAGCTGAACACGGGGCCGTGTCCACTCAACACGCCCCCGTGCCCAAGTTTCAGTTACTGAAAACAGAACCGTTAGATCCCGACGGTTGGTAATTTCTGACATAAACATGAGTGATAGTAATTATTTTTACTTTCGGCACTCTTATGGTACGTGGTGTCAATTATGTGGTGGCGAACATGAAGAAGTAAAATGCTACTTCCTAAATTATAGGCCCCACTACATGGACCCACGATCTTCTCACAACCTTAAGAGGGGCGAAAGTAAAAATAAGCACTATTTCTCCCTCGAATGCGCCCAGCCAGATATTCTAGGGGAAATGTTCCTTAGCGAATTATTTCAACTAGAAGAGCTAATTCTGAAATGGATAGAAGAGCTTGGGAAGGATTTTATTGATCCGCCCCAAGACGATACCCATGAAGAAATGTTGGAACCGCATTCCGACAACCTCGTTGCTCCCGAAAATACCTTCGTACCTAGCAAAGACTTGGACGATAGTCGTCCCTGTGTCGATTGTGCCGTGAAGGACTCTCCATCGACTTCGTTCGGTGCATACATAGACCTGAGCGATTCGGCATATACCTTCTTTAACAAGAGCCCGGAAAAGGGTTGGACTTGTCCACCTAGAATGAAAATAGGAATTACCCTCACCGACAACCTCTTGCGTTCTCGCCTTAGTCTAGGACAATTAAGGTATATTAGGCACTTTGGGGTTGTTCCAACCAGTCAGGAACCACCCGATACAAACAAGTTCCTTAAAAAAAACTAGACAACTTCATAAAACAGTCCGTAGACACGGGGCCGTGCCCAGCCAACACGCCCCCGTGTCCATCGAAAGATTCCTTTCTGATCAGTACGTCAGAATACGGACAAACTGTGTCAGAACTCCACCTGCACACGGGGCCGTGTCCACTGAACACGGGGCCGTGTCCAGGTTGCTGTCATTTTCTATAAATGCAGCCAAGAATTCTGCACATTTGGACCAACTTGGGGCAGAGATTTGCAGGAATCTTCTCTCAAACTATCCTAGGTAAGTCTAAAAGAAGGTTCCAACAACCCATCTTGTCCCTTCCTCTTTTAGTAATTTCCTTCTTCTTCATCTTTCTCCAAGAACTACCATTGAAAGTTTGGAATTCCTCCAACTCTATGGTAGGGATAAATGAGTTTTGTTCAAAGAATCTTGGTAAAAACATGTTATGAAACATGGTTTTAAGTTATTAGTAGCCAAAAAGGGCCTACAACATTCAGAAAATAACTTAAAAATACAAGTTTCCTTGTTCCAAAACTCTGCAGAAAGATGGACACGGGGCCGTGCTCAGTGAGCACGGGGCCGTGTCCGGTTACTGTTTCATTAAATAAGATATTTTTAGTTTATTTTTCGTAGGATGTCGAGTGAAAACAGCGATACATCTTCTGTGCATTCGTCAAACAACCGAAGAGGAAGAAGACCCTCCATTGAAGCTACACTTGTTCACTATGTGATAGCATTAAGGGAGGCTCTCGACGAAATGACTTCAGTAGAGGAGGTCCTTATCGACCGTATTAACGATCTTACGATGGGACTTGAAAGCAGCTTCCAAGAAATTAACCTCTTGCACCAGAGGTTAAATATTCTTGTAGCACCTCCAATGGAACCAGTCCTTCCTCAACAGGATTGGAACCTGGCTCTCGGAATCAACAACCCTACCGGGTGGGAAGACTTTCCGGCGGAACCTCCCATGGAACACCAACAAGAGATCCCGGTGGAAGTTGAAACTCCTCAAACTAATGCCAACGAGCCTTCTTTTCTCCTTCCAAGGGAGATAGAAGAATGGCTCGCCGACATTTGAGGAGAACCGCACTCGGAAGAAGGAGTTCACTAAGGCCTTGTTTAACCAAGATTGAGTATTTCTTGGAAATTTTGCTAAAATAAAATAAAGTAAAGGCTAGGACTCCATGGTTTGTTATTTCTTTTATCTAGTTTAATTTAGGAGTATGTAAGTTCTCTCTATGATGAAATGAAATGATGGTTTTAATGTTTGGATGGTTTGTAATGAATAAAACACACTCATGGTGGTAAAGGATGAAAAGGGGAACGAGAAAAATGATCCCATGCACAAGAACGAGGCAACCCGACAATTTTCTCCCTTTCAGAAGGTTCAACACGGGCCGTGCCCAACCAACACGGCCCCGTGTCGAACCACC
The DNA here is from genome assembly GCA_030545235.1 of Helianthus tuberosus. Lineage (NCBI taxonomy): Eukaryota > Viridiplantae > Streptophyta > Magnoliopsida > Asterales > Asteraceae > Helianthus > Helianthus tuberosus. The sequence continues at coordinate 168,537,988 of CM060411.1, read as the reverse complement.
TGCAGAAAACGCCCAGTACAGGTAACTGGACACGGGCCGTGTTCACCCAACACGCCCCCGTGTCCAGACTTCTGTTTCTCTTATTTCAATTTTGTTACTGGCACTTGAACACGGGGCCGTGCCCGGATAACACGGGGCCGTGTTAAGTGCCCAGTAACACAAATTTTTGCTTTTTAAACACTATTTTACACATCTAATCAACCTAAAAATTTATTTTTGGGACACATTGAGGACAATGTGTAATTTAAGTGTGGGGGGGATGCTAAAACCTTGAATTTTGCAAGTCCTAAATACAAGCCTTACACAAAACTCTATTGGAACCGCTAATCACCCCAAATTTTTTCAAAAATTTCAATTTTTTTTACTTGTCTAGGTTTAACTCGGGAAATTCAAGCTCTCAAAAAGGATATATTTTTACAAATTTACAACCGATAGCGTAGTGATAAAAAGAACCAACATAAGAAAATTATGAAAAGGCATGACAAACTTATTTAAAATTTGATTATATATACTTGATCACATAAAAACCCATTCCCACAAAAGTGAGTTTTGAGCCTTTATTGAGCACACAATTCCATATCATTTGACTAAATGCTCATTTTTCGTTTCTTGTGTGAATAGCCGCTTGGTTCTTACGACTCTAGAACTTGCCATGACAATACATTCCCGGTCCTTATCAACTTAAACCCGAGTAAGTAAATGATGGAGGCATTAGGACTAACATTTTTTTTCTACACCATTATTTTTCTTTTTCTTTTACCACCTACCCAAAAATCCCCCTAGTTAGCCCCTTTGAGCCTAAACCTTTTCGTTTCATCACCCAAAACAAAAACCCTTTCACCCACCAAAACCTTTTTCATTTTTTACCCTTTATTTTAGTAACAAGTTCGGTTCTTCGTAAAAAAAAAAAAAAAAAAAAAAAAAAATTTATGAAGCAAAAAGAAAATAAACAAACAAAGTAATCAAAAATAACTTTGTTTGAATAAAAGCTTCATTAAAAATAAAGAGTTGAAAAAAAAAAATACGAAAACCGACACTTGTTACGCTTTTTGCCCTTTTCTACTAACCACTAACCTAATCACCTACCTTTAACCCTAGCCAACCCTTAACCCACAAAGTCCTCTTGATATCTACAAAGGTATAAAAGTTAAAAAGGAGGAGGATTGATTTCTTGGCAAGCCTATGGTAGGAATAAGTTCCAGGACCGCTCTCGAGTGATTCACTAAAAATACACCTTCGGCCGAGTGTGAGTGATTTCCCCGCGAGGTATGTGAACTTGTATATAAATAGAATTTTAAAAAAATATGTTATGCCCAATTAAGTAATTTCTTTTATGAACAGTTCTAAATAAATCATTACGAATAGGAGTGTAAATAAATAAAAATAAAACCCCAAAAAGATCTTGGAAATCCCGACACTCTATGACAAGCCCAAAACCTTCTCTTCTACCTATTCCATTTGGGAGTGTAAGCCAAATATTAAAGAGTTTTGCTTGAGGACAAGCAAAAGTTCAAGTGTGGGGGTATTTGATGTGTGTAAAATGCAACATATAAATTACATCAAATAAGGCATAAAACTAACCCTTTTTTAGTACTAATATTGGAAAAAGAGTGTTTTTGTCTTCCTTTTGTATTTTCAGGATTAAATGAGCTCAAAAACGCAAAAGAAGCAAAAAGACAGCTAAATCCAACATAAATACAAGAAAAGGAACAGTAGTGGATTGCCCGAACCCTCAACGGCACCTTCCAAAGCAAAATAGAGAAAACAGAAGGCTGAACACGCCCCGTGCTCAGCCAGCACGGGGCCGTGCCCAAGAAGCAGCAGAAAAGACAAACCTATAGAAGCTTCTATTGCCCACCACGGGCCGTGCTCAGCGGACACGGGGGCGTGTCGAAAGTACAGCAGGCGCATTTATTGTAATTGCGAATTACAATTAATGAGGAGAGAGAGTGTCAGACGGGCACGGGGCCGTGTCCAGCTCTCTGTTCAGCCTATAAATAGGAGTGCTTGGATTCATTTCATCTCATCCCTTGGCACACCACCTCTCTCACACTTCATCCACCACCCACCACCATCACAACACCATCATCCACCACCATCATCCATTGTCCATCATAGAGTGTGTGAGTCGTCTCGGGATCCAAGATTGATCGTAAGAGTTCTTGACAATCAAGGCCATGTTTGCCTAAGTCTCTTACATCACTTGGTGAAGACAAAGTGTCTAGTATAATACTTTTTATTTCTAATCTTTTGTACTTTTTATTTGGTTTTGTATTAATGACTTTAATAACTAGTTACTTATGTTGAAGGTGATCTTTCCTTATCGTTTGTCCGTGGTGTCTTGGCATTATTTTACTGTCTATATAAAATAAAGGATTTTTACCATTCATATCTCCACGGTCTATATGGAGGTATGTTGGCTACCTGGTAGGGGGTTAAGGGAACGGTTTGGTAAAGGTCTTGCCATTGTTCAGCGTTTAGAGGTCCTGCAATGGACCTGGGTCAAATTTAGTAGGACCTCCTTCAATACTTCACGGTATTGGATGGCGGGGGTCCAAACTCTTTGATCCCCTCATAAGTTAACTACTATTAATACTATAACCCGGCTATTTGGGACTGTATCCCTGCTGACTCAGACTACTTAGTCGAGGGTAACGTCACCGCCAAAAGCGGGGCCTACCACAATACTGCATTAATAACTTAATTCATTATCTTCCAATAATCCACCCCTTTAGGATTGTATCCCTACTGACTCAAACTACTGGGGTGAGGGTAACGTCACCTTCAAAAGAGGGGCCTACTACAATAACTAAGATAATCTCTTAATTATGTGCAAAAGTGCGGAAATAATCAAAGGTTATACTAGATACGAGTCGGAACCAAGTGATTCATCTTGTCTATCTGTTTTTTTTTTATTTTTATTTTCAGCATTTTAGTTAGTTTTTATTTTTCTTAGTTTAAAACATTTTTTCTAAACTTTTATTTTGGTTAGACGTTGAGGATAAACCGGTACTAAAAGCTCTTGTGTCCTTGGACGACCTCGGTATCTTACCAACGCTATACTACACTCAACGATGGGTGCACTTGCCCATATGTGTGTTTAGTGTTAGTGAAATATCGTGTTTTATAAATTTAAAACTTGGCTAAAATAAGTGTTAAAAAGGGCTTAAAATATACACCTAAAATATACGACACTTCGCACGCATCAAAGGGATACCGATTTCTTGATGGTTAGCTTGTTCAGCTCCCGGTAGTCGATACACATTCGAAAACTACCATCCTTCTTCTTGACGAACAAAACTGGAGCTCCCCAAGGCGAGAAGCTTGGCCTTATAAATCCCTTATCTAGAAACTCCTGAAGCTGCGTTGACGCTCTTGCATCTCTGAAGGCGTAAGTCGATAAGGTGCCTTGGCTATTGGCGTGGCGCCTGGAACCAAGTCAATGTGGAATTTGACTTGTCGTTGAGGAGGTAATCCTAGCAAGTCTTCGGGGAAGACTTCAGGATATTCCCTTACCACAGGGATATCTTCGAGCTTCGGTTCTTCGGCTTCTTTGTCCACGACATGAGCTAAAAAGGCAACACATCCTTTTCATAAAACTTTCGTGCCTTCAAACGACTAATAATCCATAGAGGCGTATCCTGCTTCTCCCCATGAATCACGATCGTCTTTCATTCGCCATCGGGATGTAGATAATCTTCTCATGGCAAACAATGTCAGCTCAATTACTTGACAACCACTCCATCCCAAGTACGACGTCGAATCTTCCCAAATCAACTAGTAGAAAATCTATTGAAAACTCACGCTCTCCAAGCTCTATAGCACAGCCTCTAATCACATCTTTGGCTTCTACTAGCTTCCCCTTAGCTAGTTCTTATCGAGTACGAGATATCTAACTTACTAGCTACTAAACCAAGTACATTCTTAAATTCTAGAGATACGAAGCTATTGTTGGCACCGGTATCAAATTGCACAGAAACAAAGTATTGATTAATAGGGAACGTACCAGTAACCACGTTTAGATCCTAGCGAGCTTCCCTAGCTCCAATGTTGAACACTCTTCCATGATCTTGGTTATTCTTAGGGCAATCTTTCCTAAAGTTCCCCACGTCCCCACATTTGAAACAACCTGGAACTCCACCATTATCATTTCCGTCTTGGTTGTCGTCATCATTTCCTCCTTGTCTGGAATACTTCGCCCAACAGACATCCTTGTTGTGTCCTTCCTTTCCGCACCTATCGCACCAAGGCCTCAGACATCGACCTTCATGGTGAAACTTTCACTCGTCACATCTCGGCTTAGTCCCCATGTAAACCTTCCTGAAATGCCCTATGCCACCACAGTTAAAACAACCTTGACCTTGTTCTCGATCATTACTGTTTCTGCCCTGATAGCCGTTGTTGTTGTTTCCTCTGTGATTTCCGCTACCATCATGACCTTCATTTCCATGTCCAGTACCGTACCAACACGTCTCCTTGGTATGCCCAACTTTGCCACAGATATCACATTTTCCATATCTACACCACCCGGTATGATGACGCCGACAATTGTCGCACTTAGGTAGGTTACCCATGTACCCTTTTCCCTTTTTGGCATTGTTGTTGTTATTCGCCCGAGTACCCTTCTGGAAATCAGTGAGCTTCCTTTTGTTCTTCCTGGTTGACTTCGCATGAGTCCCCTTCTTCTCTTCAAAGGTTGAAAGTTTTCCCAATCTAATCGCTTCTTTAGTGAGTGCCACACTTAAGTCAATCGCATTGATACTTGTTTGAGGCTTTGATGCTATCATCAAGCTCAGAGTCTGAGGCGCCAATCCCCAGATGAATCGTTCTATCCTCTTAAACTCTGGTTCCACCAGCTATGCAACAACTCGCGACAAATCATGAAGTCTTTGCACATATTCCACCACCTTTGGTCCTTCCATCTTCAGGTTCCAGAATTCAATTTCCAGCTTCTGGATTTCCGCCTGAGAACAATACTCCCTACACATCAACTCTTTCAGCTCATTCCATGTCAAGGCATACGCAGCAGCCTCGCCCAATGTCTGAACCTAAAGGTTCCACCATGACAGAGCCCCATCTTGAAACAGTCCAGAAATGTACGTGACTTGTTGCTCTGGAGTACATTAGCTCATCCGCAAAATAGAATCCGAATTCTCGATCCATCTCACAAAAGCTACGGCACCTCCAGTGCCGTCGAAGTTCAGAGGCTTGCAGTCCAAAAACTGCTTGTAGGTACAGCCTGCAACCCAGCAGCATCATTCACAGAAAGCATTATAAAGGCATACTCGGAAATGTCCAAACGTATTGTAATGTGTCTTAGGTGACTTAAAAATTATAGTTAGGTGGGTTATTCCCTGAGGTACCTCCGCTGTGTTTGGAGCGAAGGGCCTCGTGCTGTGCGATGGCCTGTGAGATGCGCTCTTGTAATTCTGCCTCGGTCGTGGGAAGTTGAATGTTCCATTGAGGAGGCATTCTCCTTCTAATAAGAAGATTGGATTGGTCAGGTCTTATTTTTTAAGTAAATAAGTAATCGTCTAGAGGTCGTATGTACATACACATAATCAATCATCATATCAAGCAATCATGCAACAACACAATCACAACATAAGCAAGTAATCCAACAATGAGTTTAGTGAGAACATGACGGTTGAGCTTTCATTAATCATCGACCATAGTTACATCGTTTACAGTGTGTATCACATCAAAAGGGACACAGGGTCACACTACCCTCGTCCAATAAGTCTGTCAATATACAAAAGTCACATAGTCAAAAGGTGGTCTTCAAAATGCTTCACAATCTCGGCTCAATAGTAGTGCTCTCATCAAAAGTAATGCATCTGCATAAGACCAAAAACCTACTGTACTGATGGCGGAGGTGGAGGAGGGAGGAAAAGCAAACTGAGAACATGTGCGAGCTCCTCCTCGAGCTTGCACACATGACAAAGCAAGTAACTGATCTGCTGCTCGTTGGTAAGGAATTGAGCATCAAACTCTGGAAAAGGAGTAAGAGGAGCAGGTGGATGAACAATAGGAGACGGTGATGAACATGGGGGAACAAAAGTAGGCTGGAAAGGACACGGTAGGGGACACGGAGTCAGCTCAAGCTCCAAGACTCTGCGACTCATAACCTCAAACCGAAGCTAAAGCGAATAAAGTAACTCATCCTGTGTATAGCCAATAAACTGAGAGGGATGATAGGGATCTGAAATCGGCATAGAATACGATGGAAACCATCGGAATGGCTCGTCAAGTGGTGAAGAAGTGAATGGAGCAAACGGTGCAGTCTGAGGGATCTGTGAAAAAGCTGCTGAAGCATAAGGATCATAACTAGGCTGCTGGCCTGAAACACCCTTTCCTGGATGGGGTGCAGGGATGTCCTGAAGGAAAACGATGGACTCCACAGGAGGATGAGGTGCAACATCAGCGGGTGCGGGTAGATGGATAAATGGCTCAACAAAAGAAGGGTCAATAGGTGCGGGAACTGGGTCGGGCATGAGAGGTGCAATGTCTGGTAGACCAAATGGAATAGGGTCAAGATCAGGTATGGGCTCAGGATCAGCAGGTGCAACATCAGGCTGATCAAGATGAACAAGATCTGGCTCAGGACTTGGATCGGGGTCGTGTGGAGGAGATGGTGCAGCTGACATCGCAGTATCATCATCAGAATCAGTAGCGTAACGCTGTAATCCAACCGCCTGCAAAGCTGAAGATGTCACAGACTCAAAGGAATCTGAAACAGAGTGTAAACTAGAATCAGAGGATAACTCAATAACAGGAATCTCGGGAGGTGGAATAGCAACAACGTCCTCATCTATCTCTCCATCACCATGGGCATCCTCAGGAGGACCATCAACAAACAGATCAACGTCATCATCAAACAAATCATCAAAAGGCCAATCCTCAGGTGGGATGACCACGAGAGGAACATGAGCGAGGATCGGAGCCACAATATGCTCACCATCGGGATGACCAATTATGAGATGATCATGGACTGGAATGGGAACAATAAAAGGATTCTCGTCAGGAATACCATCAGCAAGCGGTAAGTCATCTCCGAAGCAAGGCAACGCGAACGGCTGAAAGTCGTCCTCCTCTTCTGATAGCATGTCTGGGTCACTCTCAGTATCTGATGTAAAGATCTCCGGCTCTGGTGCGATCTCGTCATCGGAGACAATAGCCATGGGGTCATCGGCGACGGACAATCCGCTCTCGGATGAAGACATAATGCCTGTAACATAACAATCATGCCATATGCACATATATCAACCACTATTACTTAGTATGCAATCAAAGACAATGTGTTGTGAAATCATGTATCCTCGTGATTCCTCATGAAATCCTTCTCTAACTTTCCTAGTCTATCCCAGACTAAACCACAACTGTGACCTTGCATTGTGTTTCGTGTCTTTCCTTTTGGAAAACGTTTGTTCCATGGATCTGGGTGTTTTGTGTATGCAATGAAAAACACTTTTTGAAAACATTTTCGTGAGAGCCCTAATGATTTTAGTCTAGACTCGAGAAAGAATCCTAGTTCTCTACAATCGAAGCTCTGATACCAAACTGTCACACCCTGACTTTTGTGGAAGCGTGATTATGTGTGACTTACTTAATATCATTGCATTCAACCATAACAAACAACTATATGATAAAACCCAAGATGTTCATCCATAGATAATTTTAAAACATTACAACAACATTGTCTTAAAATCCAAACACCGACTTCATGTTCAAAATACCATTCCAACAAGTTCTAAGTTTCATAAGGACTTCACAAAACACATTAATAACCTAGGTTTTGAGCCATGTATCTTATCCAAGATAGGATGCATAACCCAGACCCGTTGACTTTGGATGACATCTTTTATGACACGACTTGAAAACTTCAGCGCCCGCCAGATCCATACTTAGGTTCCTGAAATACATGTAGTTTGAAAACATCAACAAAAGTTGAGAGAGTTCATGTGTTTAGTGTGTGAGCTCGAATAAACCTTCTAATCATTATAAGTATGTATGATTTGTAAACCCGGCTTGAAAGCAAACAAGGAAAACAGATCGATTAATGGTTTGCAAGTCCATTAATATGTGTGACGTGATGTAGGAAGGCTCAAACCTAGCAGATTTTGCACCGGGCTTCCGGCTGTAAGACGTAGTCACCTCATGGGCCAAACCTCGGTCCACATGGGTGGGGCTCGCTACACCCAAATAGATCTATCACTCATGTCCCTCGGTCCTACTACGAGGATTAGTGGTCTTAAGCGTTGTACCCACCACTCACATGATCTAACAGTACCTTTCCTTAGCTAACCATACCATATGTAAACGTTTGTAAACAATTTGAAACATGTACTTTACCCCCGAAGTTATAAAACGAAATCAGTTAAGAGAAAAAGGGGGACATGAACTCACAATCTTGTGTTCTTCGATCCGATGTAACTCCAAGCCTCTTCTAGTGTGCACTACTACCTACAACGTACTACGGTTTATTAGACGGGTGGGTCGTGCCTTGACTTAGTATTAATTAGTGTCTTTGAGTTACGTTTCCTTGTGTCCTTAATATTATTCCAAGTTATATAATTATTTGTTAAAATAATAAATATTTTAACTTACATTATATTTATCTCATTTTGGAATAATTGTTAAAATAATATATTTTAACTTGACACTTTTATGTATTTGCACATGTATAACTTCCCAAGGATGGGTGTATTCATACTCGTATTCTAATACTTGTATATTTTTGCTAAGTATCAATGGCGTATTCCGGTGTGTAATTATACGTACGAGAATACGTATTTTTATTGTGTTTATTAAGTATCTCATACTTAATTTTGTATTAACTTTTCCGCAATAATATTTCTAATAAAAACATATCAATATATATTCCCAAAATATATATTTTAAGAAATATTACATAGAAAAATTACTTATGATTTTTCCCTTGGCAAAAATATTTATAAATTTCATATAAGTCTCTAAAATAATATATATATATATATATATATATATTCAAGTTTAACTTGAAATATATATATATATAAACTTATTTTTCACCCAAAAATAATGTATTTCATGTTTATTCAAGAAAATGTATATTTTCTCCCAAAAATAATATATCTTCTAATAATTCCAAGAAAAATATGTATTTTTACTTACCAAAAATAATATATTTTCTTCCTGTCAAAAATATGATATATTTTTTAATAATTGTAAAAATCATATTTTTGTTCTCTTAGTGTCCAAAATAATAATTACCAAAATATACTTATGAATTAAATTTCCGGAATATTTTTGTAAGTTATATACCTTGTTCGGTTTTATCAATATTTTGAGTATAACTTATATATTCATTCTCTTGGAAATTTTGGTAATATTTTGGTTTGTAATTTTCTTGGTATTTTGGTGAGTTATATTATTTCTAGTCCTAAAATAAAATAATTAATACACATAATATACAAATAATCACACACATAGTGACATCTAAATATATATTTCCTAAATACATATTTAGTCACTTTTATTTACAAAAACCAACCTCCAATATTTATAATTTTTGTAACAAAAATTATGGCAAACTCTATGTAAAATTTCATGGTTTAAAATATACTTGTAATTTATTTGTTTAAAAATATTTTTCTAAGTGTTTAATTTTTAGAAATTTTTTTCCATAGTTTCCCCTTAAAAATGGAGGTTTCCATGCTTTCAAGCATATCATTTTCTTTTATAAATCACCACAATCAACAATAAACCAATCAACACTTACCAATTTGTCAAAATCAAGAATATAAATTACTACTTCATGAACTTGAAAATTTACAAAAATTTGTAGTAACTTTCTAGTGTGTTTAGTAAGCTTAGTTACCCTTTAAAGTGTGGTTGTTTATTTAAAAACATCATTATTAAAGAAATTAGTTCTTTACAACTTGTAAATCATTTTTCTAAAAATATTTCTTCTTGAGTTTTTCTTGTTAAATATATATATTTCTACACTTGATTAACCACTAAAAATGTGGTTAATTCCTTTAAGAACCAAGCTTAGGTAAATCTTGCATTTTTAACTTAGTTTCGTGAAAAATCATTCTTGAAATCATAGATTTACAAGACTTTATATCCACTTTGATCATCATTTTACAAGAAAAACAATTTACACTTCATGTCCATGATTTACGTATGGATGATTACTTTGATCTTAACATAATCATCCTCTCATCTTGCTAGATTATGTCTTTAATCACTATCTAGCAAGATCATATGATGTTTAACATCATAAACATGAGTAATCATCAATCCACAAGCTTCACAACACTTGAACAACATGATTTCTTATGATTTAGTCTTATGTTCAAGTTTCATGTTCTTGATTCATAGTGTTCTTCAAGATTAACAACTTATACCATCTTTTAACCAACTTAAGAAGATGTAAAATAGAGTTTAGAAGATCTTACTACTAGCTCAAGGCTAGGGATGATCACAAGAAGAAAAAGAGGTGGATAAAAGCTCGTGAGAGTGGTCCTTCAACTTCCAAGAGTTCCTAGCTTCCTTATACACCTTCTTACACCTTTGAGTATGTATGGATTGGATGAGAAGTGAAAGATGGTGATGGATGTGTGTAGGGTGTGTTACAGCCGAGAGGAGAGGGAGAGGTGGATAGGTTGTTGTTGAGTTATGATGAAGATGAATGATGGTTATGATCTTATGGTTCCTTATAACATCCATCAACACTAGTTTACCTCATGGTTTATATGTTTTAAAAAGTGAGACATAATCTCATAAAATAAACAAATAAAATCTACATGTGGGGCTACATGTAATCCGTAAATAGTGGGGGGGGGGGTCTAGAGTTAGGGTGTAACTATTAGTTAGTTATGTTAGATGAAAATCAAGTGTTTAGTTAGGTTAATTAGTTACTAGATGTTATATAGTGTGTTATGATGTTCGGGGACCATAACTAGCTTGGTAATGTTAAAACAATGCATCTAGTGAAAATTTGGTATTTCGGGTAGTGTCCGGTTGTTCGGTTGGTTACCGGTTAGTTAAGGTGCTAAACTATGCAGTTTAGTGTGCTTTATGTTACCATTTGTGACGGTTTTGATTCCCGATACTTAGGAAAGTATTCTGGACCATTTAACCATATTTTTGCATGACATTTAAGTGTTTGAATGCTGATTTTTGCTGATTTCTGCAGAATTCTGCAGTTTATGTGAGTTTCAGGCACTTTCCGGCACTTAAACTATCACTAGGAAGGCAGTTTTGTGATCCTTACTTCCTACACACTATACTAGTGTAACTCTTGGTTTCTGGCTCGTTCTGTGTCTCTATACCATGTCTGTCTATGTACTGAACTCTGTCAGCATTTTCCTGATTTGTCTGATAAGTGTGCTATCTCTGCTTCATGCATCATTTGAATCAATAAGTGTTGTGCGCAGTAATGATATGACATTATGCAATATATGATGCACATGTATGTATGATAACAATAATCAGAAAGCAATTCATGTCATAAATTGTAAATCAGCACCGTCATTAAGCACTAATTACTGTTTAATAGTTGTACGGATACATGCAAACCGAAGCAAAAAGGAACAAACACAAAGTAACCAAAGATTCACAGGCTTTGATTAAGTGAAGAGAATCAGTACACATATACACACAGTGTTTACAACTTTCACAGGGACTCTCTTAACTAAATGGTGAAGCAAGTATGTCTTTATATAGGCCTAATACCCAGTGACACTACGAAGATTGTTACTGGGCCACGAACAATCACCAGCTCCACGAAGACTAGGAGTCATCGTGGATATTGTCAACGAACCTTTAGAACACCACGAAGAATCACAAGATCCACGAACATTAGACATCTTCTTGGTGAACATTTAGAGACCACGAACACTTGAGGGTTCGTGGTGAACAATCAAAGACATTCTTCATGGGCACTATCCAACGAACATTCACTCTTCGTTGGAGATTGTTCATGGTGAACCTTCCATTGTTCGTCCAACATACAAACCCATGAAAATTCAAGACTCTTCGTGGGGAACCTACATAAGACAGAAACTTGCAGACAACATACAGTAAGAGCCAAACACAAAATAACTAACGATTGCAAACTGCAAACTGTTTTACAACGCTAACAAAATGCACGTCATGCTAATTCAAGATCGCATCGAGACTTGATGGAGGATATTGAGTCTCGGTCTTCATTTCGTAGCGCGGTTGAACCGAACTAGCTGTATCCACAAAGTGCATCAACAAACTCCCCCTTGGATGCCGCTCGTGATGGTTCGACTTTTCATTTTCGGTTCTTCAGATGTCTTCACTTGAAACAAACAGGAGGTGCATCAACAAACTCTGTGACAACCCTCACTAAACCAGGTATCCGTACGACTTAATTAATAATTAATTACTGCTTAATTACTGTGCTTACTTGAACTTGTGGATAAACTGCTACTTGAATACTGATACATGTACTTACTTGCATCATACTTTACTTGCTGTCACTCCATGTTTTGCTTACAGCACCTTTGTGACAACCTTGATGCACCAAAAGCACAGTAGCACAATGAACGGATAACCTATTAAACGTGCTGTCATAACTAGCACCAGGCAGGTACTGCCTCTAAGGCCTGTAAGAGCCTGAGATAGTTTGCTACACTAGTGGTGAGTGTAGGGATATAAGAGTTGTAGAACTGCGTCACTAGGAATGAGATTACAGTGACCGGATGTGCCTAAAACATACTTTAAGTACAAAATTCAGCACTTTAAATAAAAAAATTCAGCATCTAGCTAACTAATAAAGTGCCAAAACATGAGAAAAATGTTACTAGACACTTTCCAAAGTGTCGGGAATAAGTTGTGTCACTAAAAATAATAATAACGACACTTTAAAGCTTTGTTAAGCACTTTAACGGATCTCTATCCAACCGAACAACCGGACTTTACCCGGAACATAAAAATATTGCCAACAACACTGTTTTTCTTTTTCTGAACCAGTTAGGGTCCCCAAATACCCTAACACCCGTCACAACTTACTACACGCTAGTAACCGGATTAATTTCCTAATCATCTAGCTAAGTCCTAACTATATAGTTGAAATTGAACCAAGACCCCCCCCCCCTCTCTAACCGAACCGTCCCCAAGGGAGACACCTTTGTCCTTTACTTGATTTTAATAATCATGTTTGTCTAATATCAATTAGACATAAGAACCATTGGTTAATGAACTCAAAATTGCCTATAAGATCAAAACTAAGCACAACATAACCTTCTCACCACAAAACTCTCTCTCCCTCTCCTTGCTAAACTCACGGCCGAACATCCCCTCTACCATCCATCCATCTTTCGATTTCCATCAAGCTATTACAAGAGTATACAAGTGTTAAGGATCTCATACGAGGAGGCTTAGTGCATTCGGAACGCGAAGGACCTCACTTCATTGCGTTTATCCACCCAATCTTCGACTAGTTTCTTCCCTAGCCTCGAGCTAGTAGTAAGTTGCTATAAACACACTCTCGATCTATTTTAAAGTGGTTAAAAAGAACTTTGTCGGTTAAAATCTATGAACATACAAGAAGACATGCTAAAAGTTTACTAAAATGTTAAAAATGTTGGTTAATAGCACAAGGGTTGTGTAAATCTTGTAAGATTTGTTTTGTGTGATTATTTAGTGCCGATCTATGATGTGGTAGCTCGGATCATCATCTAACCCGGATTAGTCATGATCATGGATCATGACATAGAGTTTGTTTAAGTGTACAAAGGGTTAAATGATGAAACTCTACCACACACTAAACATGAACTTGTGTAAAATCGACATTACCTACGAAATAGTGTTTAAAACTAGTAGATCTACGGATCTACAAACGGTATTTTCAAAGGACCACGTGTCAAGAGAAAACATACTTTTAAAGACGGATCTTTCATAAACAAGAATGATTTTAGCAAACACACAAGTGTGTAAATACTTGTGTAACACTAAGTTTCGACAAAGAACTAGTTTTGTCAAATTTTACAAGAAGTTGTAAAGATGGAATTTCTTTAAAAACGAGGCTTTTACGAAACCAAGTAGATTATTGCAAAGATCCACTAAAAATAGTGGGATTTATCACGCATTTTTGGATAAACCACAAGTTCATGTAATTTTTGCGATTTATATATATTTTGACTAATTGATGTTTTGGAAAGTTGTTATTGAGAATAAGGAAATTGTTGATTTGAATAATAAAAGAAAACGATACGCTTGAAAGCGTGGCCACCTCCAATTACAGGGGAAACTCTGGCGAAATTTTTCTAAAAACCTAACACTTGGAAATATTTTCACTACAAGTGTTGTAGATATAGTTTTGACTTATTTTCAAAACGTAAATTTCGCCATAACTTTATTTACAAAGTGTCGGAGGTGGGATTTTCACAAAATAAAACCTGAAATATATATATTTAGAATATATGTTTTTCATAGCATCACTTGTAAAATGTTTATGATTATTTTGTGAAATATACGGATATTATTTTTAGAGTAAAAATAATATTACCAAGTACTAATGATTCCAGAAATAATGCATACGCCTTCATAATTAATAATAAGTTACAACGGTATAATTATTACCACCTGATCTTTAAAACGTAACTTACGCATTTTAAGAAAATATTTATGAGCGCGTATTTTTGTCAAAGTATTATTTTGGGAAGAATATTTATATTTTGAAGTAAGGAATAAAATATATTAAGTGAGACTTAATAATGTATTTCGAATTTTACGAGCACGCATGTATTAAATCCCCCATCCTTGGGAAGGAGAATAATTACCAAGTATTTACAAAAATATAAACACGAAATAGTTGTCTAACTATTTCCCAAAAACTTAAACCTTAAGCTAAGGCACGGCCGTCCGTCTAATAGATTTAGTACGTGTAGGTCGTCGCACAGCTGCTTGATCAGGAGATATACTTGGTAGAGACGCACCACTGTGAGTTCATGTCCCCCTTTTCTCTAACTGTTTTCAGTTTTCTAAACTGCGGGGGTGAAATACATGTTACTATGATTACGAATAATTCTTACATGGTATGGTTAGCGTAAGGAGGGTTATTATTCAGATCATGTGAGTGGGTAGCCGGAAACTTGAGGCCATTAATCCTCAGGGTAGGACCGAGGGGCAGGAGCGGTAGATCTATCTGGGTGTAGCGAGCCCAGCCCCAGGCCCAAACAGAACGGACCTCGGGGTGACTTTGTACCCAACGCATAAATCTGCTAGGTTTGAGTCTTCCTACTTGCACTTCACACATATCAATGGCCTTGCAAACCATTGGTGATCTCTTTTTCCTTATTTGCTACATACCAGGGTTTTTATACATACAAAGGTTTATTTACTCACTTACACATGAACTCGCTCAACATTATTGTTGATTTTTCAACTTACATGTATTTCAGGGAATTAAAGATCTGGCGCGGTATGTTGTGTCTTCCCGCTGCATATGGGTTCCGAGGTCATCCCGGTTTAGGAAATGTGACTTTTTCCTGGACGAGTCACAAATCTTAAACTGCGTTTTATTCATGTTGATGTTTATGTCTTTCAAAACAATGTTTTATGTTTTGGTGTTGTAGTCCCTAAGACAATGTTATGTTACTTCGGTTTTAAAACTTAAATCTATGGATGATCTTGCATGGTTTTTATTTCATATAGCTTGTTGTGATTAAGCTATGGTATTAAGAAGTCACACCAAATTAACCACGCTTCCGCAAAGCCAGGGTGTGACAGCTTGGTATCAGAGCTCTGATCATAGCGAACTAGGATTCCTTCTCGAGTCTAGACTATGATCACTAGGGCTCTCACGAAAACATTTTTACACTGCATACCACTCAAGTCCAGATCCAAAACTTTTTACAAACAAATGTTGAGCACATTTATTTATTATTTATAGGCTCAGTCTGGGAGGCTGAGGCTCGGTCTGGAAGACCGAGGCTCGGTTTAGGAAACCGAGGTAGTTGCCTAGTAGGACTAGGGAGAGCAGTCTAAGAGGCTGGGAGAATAGGCTAGTGGGACTAGGAAGAGCAGTCTGAGAGGCTGGGAGAATTTGGCTAGTAGGACTAGGAAGAGCAGTCTGAGAGGCTGGGAGGCTAGTGGGACTAGGAGAATTATTTGATTGCTTACTTGGTGACTAATGTGCTTATCTGATTGTATGATTGATTATTTGTACATATTTGTGTTTGTGTTACAGACACCATGGACTCGCCCGGCACAGGTGATTCTGACACCACGGGCCCTAGACCCATAGTATCAGACGACTTAGAGTCTTCGGAGCACGAGGTCCACACATCAGATGTTACCAGCACAGACGAGGATGACTTTCAGCCCTTTGCGCTGCCCGACGCTGTCGATGAGCCCGCTGATGGTCCTTTTGTTGGGTACCTACCACTCGTAGAGGTCCCAGCTCCCATACCTTTGGCCGTTTATCCTGCTTACGATATGTTCCTCGACGCCGACGTTGACGACGACGTCGATCTGTTTGATGATGAGCCCCTGGAGGACGATGTTGAGGGCGAAGCCCTTCTAGCTAACGGTGGTCTTTTGTTACTCGCAGATGCTCCAGCTGAGGAGTCACCTGCACACTCACCCGCTCCAGACTCCTTCGAGTCTGTGGCCTCCGCACCGTCACACACTCGGAGCGCACAGCACTATTCACACGGTTCAGATCCTGACAGGGCATCATCTGCTGCCTCTGCTCCTAGATTTGCTTTCGATCACGACCTCGATGAGGATTCAGACCCTGTTTTTCCCCCTGGATTTGACCCGGACCGGGAGATAGAGTTCATCCACTTGGATCAGCCTATGGTTGACCCAGTAGACCCAGTTGACCCTGCATTCGCTGATCATGCAGATTTTGATATGGAGTTTGTTGATCCCGAGTCTGCCATGGCCCTCGAGCCAGTAGCTGCTCCTGACCCCGTGCTTGAGCATGACCCTGCTCATGCTGGCATACCTATTGATCCTGTGATTGCTGACCCACCCATTGATGATCACCCTGCTGATGCACCACTACTGGAGGGTGACCATGTTATTGCTGCTGATCATGTTGATCCCCCACTTATCGCTGATATACCTGTTGACCCTCTTGTTGCACCCCACCTTGACCCTATGCCTGTACACGAGATGAGCACGCCCAGCATGGGTGGATTCCTGCGGATGATGAGCTTCCACCTATTCCTCCTCATACCACCGATGCACGTCACGTTGATTTCTCTTTTTCATTTGCACAGTACACACCTCCAGCTCGACCTGGAGAGGGTTCCTTGGCTCGTCCCTTTGGACATGTGCCGACATATATTCCAGTTATGCCACAGTCTTCATCTGCTATTCCCCCTGCACCACCATTCTTTGTGCCACCTTTTGATCCAGCCAGCGAGCCGTTTCTCTGGACGTCACCTTCTGTTATGCCACCGACCGACCCCTACCATTCTTTCCATATGGGGTATTCTATTGAGGGCGTTCTGATGTCGTTTGTTGTCCAGCAGGAGGCACTCACACGGCGTATTCAGGAGCTTGAGAGAGCTCAGCCACCGCCGTGCAAGTGTCAGGGTCAGACCCACCCTGCTTCTTCGCAGCACCCTCGACCATTGTTACCTGACTATGCTGCACGCCTTTTGGCACTTGAGCAGCAGGTTGCCTCTTGGTTGCGTACCCAGAGAGCCATGGAGGAGGACTGGCTCCATTTGCGACGTTTGTTCTACACCCATTTTCCCCCTCCTCCACCACCATCAGTTTAGGGCATCTTTAGTACAGCATGGGTAGACGTTGGTAAGAAGACGGCGATTGCTCTGACCACACAGCATTTTTGGAGACTGCATTCTGATTCTGACTTTTGTTGATCATGTATATGGGATGTATTGACACTGATTTGATATTCTTTTGGACTGGGGTGATGTAGCCCTTAGTCGATGATGATGTATGACACTATTATGTACTTGTACACTCTACCATGTGGTCTCGAGTTTGGCAATACAATCGCAGTATTCTCATCATATGTGATGTTTTGATTGATTATTTATGTTTTATAACATGGGATGTTGTGTGATTGATATGATTATAACATGAGATGTTATGTACTATTACTATCATTATATACGTACGCTTTATTTTGGCCTGACCGGCGTGAACCCATCTTTTAGAAGATGCCGCCGAGACGTCAAACGCCGATGCCTACCAATGAGGCAGAACTCCAACAAGTCATCGCTGCTGCCATCGCGCAATACGCCGCCTCGCAAGGAGGACCCAGCGGAAGCAGCTCAAACAACAATGGTAACAACAATCCACCTCATGGTAATACTAAGTCATTAAGACATACCATGATCTAATTGGATATCTCTAGCAAGGATGCTAATGCCATTCATATGTTGTAACGTATGTGCAGGGTGCACCTACAAGCAGTTTCTAGACTGCAAGCCTGTCAACTTTGATGGAACCGGAGGTGCTGTCGCTTTTGTTCGTTGGGCCGAGAAGACTGAATCTGTTCTCCGCATGAGCAAATGTGCACCAGACCAGCAAGTCACCTACATTTCTGGGCTATTTCTGGATGGAGCCCTATCTTGGTGGAATTTGCAAGTACAGACACTTGGTGAAGCTGCTGCCTACGCACTAACATGGACCGAACTGAAGGAACTAATGCGCAAAAAGTATTGTTCTCGCGCTGAAATCCAAAGATTGGAAACTGAGTTCTGGAATTTGAAGATGGAAGGTCCGAAGATCGCGGAATATGTTCAGAGGTTTCACGACCTGTCGCATGTGGTACCCTATATGGTCACTCCAGAATTCAAGCGGATTGAACGCTTCATTTGGGGATTAGCTCCTCAAATCATAAGCATGGTGACCTCCTCCAAGCCTGCAACAATTACTGAGGCAATCGATTTGAGCGTAGCTCTCACTGAGGAGGCTATCCGCCTGAACAAGTTTGGTGAGATCGAGACAAAGAAGAAAGAGACTCACGTCGAGTCATCTGGAGGTAACAAACGAAAGTTCTCGAACTTTAAACAAGGCACTAGTGGTGTTGTTAAGAAAGGAGAGCCAAACACGCCAGCTCAGGTTACAGCTGGTGGTGGAAAGAAAGGAAAGGGATATATGGGCACCCAGCCCAAGTGCAACACCTGCCAGCGTCACCATTCTGGCCGATGTGGTTTGAAGGTATGTGAAGCGTGTGGGAAACCTGGCCACTTGAAGGATTCTTGTTGGGCCACTGTTGGTCAGGGAGGCCAAGGAGGATTGGAAACAGAAACAATAATCGGGGTGGAATTGGAAATCGCCCACAAGGAAACAATGGAGGTAATGGGAATCGAGGCAACAATGTGAATCAAGCGGGCGCTGTGAATCATAACCAAAGGAATAATCAAGCTGGAAATGGAGGTGGAAACGGGCAAAGACCTGGATGCTTTAACTGTGGTGATATCGGGCACTTTAAGAGGAACTGCCCAGAGTTGAACCAAGCCCGTGGAAGAGTGTTCCATATCGAAGCGAGGGAAGCGCGCCAGGACCCCAATGTCGTTACTGGTACGTTCCCTGTAAACCAACGCTATGCATCCGTTTTATTTGATACTGGTGCCGACTATAGCTTCGTATCGTTAGAATTTAAGAATATGCTTGGTTTAGCCGCTAGTAAGTTAGATATTCCCTACTCAATCGAATTGGCTAATGGGAAGTTAATAGAAGCCAATGAAGTGATCAGAGGTTGTGCAATCGATTTGGGAGAACGTGAGTTTACTTTGGATCTACTACCAGTCCAGCTGGGGAGCTTTGACGTGGTAGTAGGAATGGATTGGTTATCAAGCAACAAGGCAGAAATTGTTTGTCACGAAAAGGTCGTTCGTATCCCGACCGAAGATGGCGAAACAATTGTGGTACATGGCGAAAAGCGCGATACGCCGTTAAGAATTATCAGCTGCCTCAAAGCGCGAAAGTGTTTGCAAAAAGGGTGTGCTGCCTTCCTGGCACACATTGTAGACAAGAAAGCTGCAGAACCAAAGATCGAAGACATCCCTGTCGTGAGGGAGTATCCGGAAGTCTTCCCGGAGGACTTGCCTGGACTGCCACCTCAGAGGCAAGTGGAGTTTCACATCGATTTAGTCCCAGGCGCCGCGCCTGTGGCTAAGGCACCTTATAGACTTGCCCCGTCTGAGATGCAAGAATTGTCGACACAACTTCAAGAGTTGTTAGACATAGGATTTATCCGACCAAGCTTCTCGCCTTGGGGAGCTCCGGTCCTGTTTGTCAAAAAGAAGGACGGTAGTTTTCGAATGTGCATAGACTACCGGGAGCTGAACAAGATGACGATCAAGAATAGATATCCTCTGCCAAGAATTGATGATCTGTTTGATCAACTGCAAGGTTCAAGCTTTTACTCAAAGATCGATTTGCGATCTGGATACCATCAGTTAAGGATACAAGAGGAGAGTATCCCGAAGACAGCCTTCAGAACTCGTTATGGACACTACGAGTTCCTTGTTATGCCGTTTGGGTTGACAAACGCACCTGCAGTCTTCATGGATTTGATGAATAGAGTTTGCAAGTCGTACTTGGACAAGTTCGTTATTGTGTTTATCGATGACATCTTGATTTATTCAAGGACAAAGGCTGAGCACGAACAGCATCTAAGAGCTATTTTGGAGTTGCTGAAGAAAGAACAGCTGTATGCCAAATTCTCTAAGTGCGAATTTTGGCTACGTGAAGTCCAATTTCTTGGACATGTGGTAAATGGAGATGGAATCCATGTGGATCCAACCAAGATTGAAGCGATCAAGAATTGGGAAACGCCAAAGACGCCAACCGAGATTCGACAATTCTTGGGTTTGGCTGGCTACTATCGAAGGTTCATTGAGGATTTTTTGAAGATCGCTCAACCATTGACACTCCTCACCCAGAAAGATAAGAAGTTTGATTGGGGAATCAAACAGGAAGAAGCGTTTCAGCTGTTGAAGGATAAGCTCTGCAATACGCCAATCCTAGCACTACCGGAAGGTACTGACGATTTCGTGGTATACTGTGACGCCTCGCGTCAAGGATTGGGTTGCGTGTTGATGCAACGCCAGAAGGTTATTGCTTACGCATCACGTCAGTTGAAGGTACATGAGAAGAACTATACCACGCACGATTTGGAGCTAGGCGCAGTGATATTTGCTTTAAAGATCTGGAGACACTACCTATATGGTACGAAATGTACAATTTTTATAGATCATAAGAGCCTACAACACATATTCAACCAGAAGGAGTTGAATATGAGACAAAGACGATGGGTTGAGTTGTTAAATGATTACGATTGCGAGATAAAGTATCATCCAGGGAAGGCGAATGTGGTTGCCGACGCCCTAAGTCGAAAAGAGAGGATCAAGCCCATAAGGGTTAGGGCTTTAGAAATGATTGTCCAAACCGATCTTTCCTTGCGCATTCGTGCCGCGCAGAAAGAAGCTCTTAAGGAAAGAAATCTTGAGGAAGAATATCTTCGTGGGATGGAGAAGCTATTAGTACCAAACGAGGAAGGAACGTTATGTTTTGAGAAAAGGATTTGGGTTCCTCTGTTTGGATGTTTAAGGAAAGTTGTTTTTGATGAAGCTCACAAATCGCGGTACTCTATCCATCCAGGAGCGGATAAGATGTACCAAGATCTCAAGGATTACTATTGGTGGCCTAGGATGAAGGGCGATGTTGCTGTTTATGTGAGCAAGTGTCTAACGTGTGCTAAGGTGAAAGCGGAATACCAGAAACCTTCAGGACTTCTGCAACAACCTGAGATTCCCAAATGGAAATGGGAACAAATCTCCATGGATTTTATTACAAAGTTGCCAAGAACGCCAAGAGGCCATGACACTATTTGGGTAATAGTGGACCGATTAACGAAGTCAGCGCACTTCTTACCTATCAAAGAGAAGGATAACACCAGCAAACTGGCAGAAATATACATGCGAGAGATCGTCGCACGTCATGGAGTGCCTCTCTCGATCATCTCTGATAGAGATGGACGTTTCATATCAAGGATTTGGCAATCCTTCCAAGAAGCTTTTGGCTCACAATTAAATCTGAGCACTGCATTTCACCCTCAGACCGACGGCCAAAGCGAGCGGACTATTCAGACCTTGGAAGATATGCTGAGAGCATGTGTTATGGATTTGGGCGGTAGCTGGGATAAGCATTTGCCACTGGTCGAATTTTCATACAACAACAGCTACCACACCAGTATTGGAGTCACGCCATTCGAAGCTCTTTACGGACACAAGTGCCGATCACCCCTATGCAGGGCTGATGCAGGTGATAGGCAGCTTGTTGGTCCCGAAATCGTCCAAGAGACGACAGACAAGATTGCGCAGATTCGAAAACGCATCGAAGCGGCTCGCGAAAGACAGAAAGCCTATGCAAATCCAAACCGGAAACATTTGGAGTTCCAAGTTGGAGATATGGTTTTATTGAAAGTTTCACCCTGGAAGGGTGTGGCACGCTTCGGAAAGCGTGGGAAGTTAAATTCGCGTTACATTGGCCCTTTCAGAATTTTGGAAAGAATAGGGCTAGTAGCATACAAGCTGGACCTACCTGCTGAACTGAATGGAGTTCATGATACATTTCATGTATCCAACCTGAAGAAAAGTCCAACTCAAGATACCGTTGTCATTCCCACCGACGAGATTCATGTTGACGACACGCTCCATTTCGTTGAAGAACCTGTTGAGGTTACGGATTGGAAAGTAAACAAGACCCGCCGGAGCAGTGTCAAGCTCGTCAAGGTTCGTTGGAATGCCAGACATGGTCCTGAATACACCTGGGAGCGTGAGGACCGGATGAAAGAGAAATACCCCCACCTATTTCCCAAGAACCCTGCTTCTAGAAGCAGAACTTAAAATTTCGGGACGAAATTTTTATAACGGGGGGAGAATGTGACAACCCTCACTAAACCAGGTATCCGTACGACTTAATTAATAATCAATTACTGCTTAATTACTGTGCTTACTTGAACTTGTGGATAAACTGCTACTTGAATACTGATACATGTACTTACTTGCATCATACTTTACTTGCTGTCACTCCATGTTTTGCTTACAGCACCTTTGTGACAACCTTGATGCACCAAAAGCACAGTAGCACAATGAACGGATAACCTATTAAACGTGTTGTCATAACTAGCACCAGGCAGGTACTGCCTCTAAGGCCTGTAAGAGCCTGAGATAGTTTGCTACACTAGTGGTGAGTGTAGGGATATAAGAGTTGTAGAACTGCGTCACTAGGAATGAGATTACAATGACCGGATGTGCCTAAAACGTACTTTAAGTACAAAATTCAGCACTTTAAATAAAAAAATTCAGCATCTAGCTAACTAATAAAGTGCCAAAACATGAGAAAAATGTTACTAGACACTTTCCAAAGTGTCGGGAATAAGTTGTGTCACTAAAAATAAAAATAACGACACTTTAAAGCTTTGTTAAGCACTTTAACGGATCTCTATCCAACCGAACAACCGGACTTTACCCGGAACATAAAAATATTGCCAACAACACTGTTTTTCTTTTTCTGAACCAGTTAGGGTCCCCGAATACCCTAACACCCGTCACAACTTACTACACGCTAGTAACCGGATTAATTTCCTAATCATCTAGCTAAGTCCTAACTATATAGTTGAAATTGAACCAAGACCCCCCCCCCCCTCTCTAACCGAACCGTCCCCAAGGGGGACACCTTTGTCCTTTACTTGATTTTAATAATCATGTTTGTCTAATATCAATTAGACAAAAGAACCATTGGTTAATGAACTCAACATTGCCTATAAGATCAAAACTAAGCACAACATAACCTTCTCACCACAAAACTCTCTATCCCTCTCCTTGCTAAACTCACGGCCGAACATCCCCTCTACCATCCATCCATCTTTCGATTTCCATCAAGCTATTACAAGAGTATACAAGTGTTAAGGATCTCATACGAGGAGGCTTAGTGCATTCGGAACGCGAAGGACCTCACTTCATTGCTTTTATCCACCCAATCTTCGACTAGTTTCTTCCCTAGCCTCGAGCTAGTAGTAAGTTGCTATAAACACACTCGAGATCTATTTTAAAGTGGTTAAAAAGAACTTTGTCGGTTAAAATCTATGAACATACAAGAAGACATGCTAAAAGTTTACTAAAATGTTAAAAATGTTGGTTAATAGCACAAGGGTTGTGTAAATCTTGTAAGATTTGTTTTGTGTGATTATTTAGTGCCGATCTATGATGTGGTAGCTCGGATCATCATCTAACCCGGATTAGTCGTGATCATGGATCATGACATAGAGTTTGTTTAAGTGTACAAAGGGTTAAATGATGAAACTCTACCACACACTAAACATGAACTTGTGTAAAATCGACTTTACCTACGAAATAGTGTTTAAAACTAGTAGATCTACGGATCTACAAACGGTATTTTCAAAGGACCACGTGTCAAGAGAAAACATACTTTTAAAGACGGATCTTTCATAAACAAGAATGATTTTAGCAAACACACAAGTGTGTAAATACTTGTGTAACACGAAGTTTCGACAAAGAACTAGTTTTGTCAAATTTTACAAGAAGTTGTAAAGATGGAATTTCTTTAAAAACGAGGCTTTTACGAAACCAAGTAGATTATTGCAAAGATCCACTAAAAAGAGTGGGATTTATCACGCATTTTTGGATAAACCACAAGTTCATGTAATTTTTACGATTTATATATATTTTGACTAATTGATGTTTTGGAAAGTTGTTATTGAGAATAAGGAAATTGTTGATTTGAATAATAAAAGAAAACGATACGCTTGAAAGCGTGGCCACCTCCAATTACAGGGGAAACTCTAGCAAAAATTTTCTAAAAACCTAACACTTGGAAATATTTTCACTACAAGTGTTGTAGATATATTTTTGACTTATTTTCAAAACGTAAATTTCGCCATAACTTTATTTACAAAGTGTCGGAGGTGGGATTTTCACAAAATAAAACCTGAAATATATATATTTAGAATATATGTTTTTCATAGCATCACTTGTAAAATGTTTATGATTATTTTGTGAAATATACGGATATTATTTTTAGAGTAAAAATAATATTACCAAGTACTAATGATTCCAGAAATAATGCATACGCCTTCATAATTAATAATAAGTTACAACGGTATAATTATTACCACCTGATCTTTAAAACGTAACTTACGCATTTTAAGAAAATATTTATGAGCGCGTATTTTTGTCAAAGTATTATTTTGGGAAGAATATTTATATTTTGAAGTAAGGAATAAAATATATTAAGTGAGACTTAATAATGTATTTCGAATTTTACGAGCACGCATGTATTAAATCCCCCATCCTTGGGAAGGAGAATAATTACCAAGTATTTACAAAAATATAAACACGAAATAGTTGTCTAACTATTTCCCAAAAACTTAAACCTTAAGCTAAGGCACGGCCGTCCGTCTAATAGATTTAGTACGTGTAGGTCGTCGTACAGCTGCTTGATCAGGAGATATACTTGGTAGAGACGCACCACTGTGAGTTCATGTCCCCCTTTTCTCTAACTGTTTTCAGTTTTCTAAACTGCGGGGGTGAAATACATGTTACTATGATTACGAATAATTCTTACATGGTATGGTTAGCGTAAGGAGGGTTATTATTCAGATCATGTGAGTGGGTAGCCGGAAACTTGAGGCCATTAATCCTCAGGGTAGGACCGAGGGGCAGGAGCGGTAGATCTATCTGGGTGTAGCGAGCCCAGCCCCAGGCCCAAACAGAACGGACCTCGGGGTGACTTTGTACCCAACGCATAAATCTGCTAGGTTTGAGTCTTCCTACTTGCACTTCACACATATCAATGGCCTTGCAAACCATTGGTGATCTCTTTTTCCTTATTTGCTACATACCAGGGTTTTTATACATACAAAGGTTTATTTACTCACTTACACATGAACTCGCTCAACATTATTGTTGATTTTTCAACTTACATGTATTTCAGGGAATTAAAGATCTGGCGCGGTATGTTGTGTCTTCCCGCTGCATATGGGTTCCGAGGTCATCCCGGTTTAGGAAATGTGACTTTTTCCTGGACGAGTCACAAATCTTAAACTGCGTTTTATTCATGTTGATGTTTATGTCTTTCAAAACAATGTTTTATGTTTTGGTGTTGTAGTCCCTAAGAAAATGTTATGTTACTTCAGTTTTAAAACTTAAATCTATGGATGATCTTGCATGGTTTTTATTTCATATAGCTTGTTGTGATTAAGCTATGGTATTAAGAAGTCACACCAAATTAACCACGCTTCCGCAAAGCCAGGGTGTGACAAACTCCCCCTTGAATGTTGCTGGTGAAGGTTTGATCTTCAATACTTCAGATCCTTTTGGTGTTGATGGGTGGTCAGCTGCAACTTGATCATCTTGATAATCTGATTGCATCAATGTCGTGTTTTCATTCCACAACTTGTCATCTAACATGTTCTCTTTGTCTTTAGCTGGTTTGAGTGCCACATCTGCACATACAACAGCGCTAAACGCGTAATGAGAACAACCTCTTGGAATATAGTCAATCTAAACAAACGACACAAATGTGACCAACATTCAATCAACTACCGACCGACAACAGTTTGAAACTTGAAAATTTTGATCAATTTAGATTTTAACTTTCAAAACATGCTAAATTTTGACCGTTTATGAAATGTAATTGTCTTCCGGCTTCCAATCAGGTTTTAGGTGGTAAAAACTCGAGATCCAACATCGTACAATAAAAAATAAATAGAAATAAAATCTTTTTAGTTTTTATAAAGTTTATATTAAAACACACCTAAAATCGTTTTGGCATTTTCGAATATTTCAATCATAAAGACGGAAAGCAGTAAATAAATATATACAGAGATGCAGAAACTGAAAGCAGTAAATAAATATTTACAGACATTCTTTTTATGAGTTTTGAGGGTAAGAGAATCATATCAGTGTACGGTCATGCCAAAACGCTCTTGTTGTTCAGTTAGTTAATATTAAGATAAGCATCCTATAACGATTATCAGTATTGTTTTCCATTTAAGCTCAACTTATCAGATGTACTCGCGGTTAGGGGATACGTTAAGGTATGATTTATACTTACCGACCGGTGTTCATCCACACACGACACTTTCCCATATCAAGGTATGCACGAGAGTTCATCTTACTGGTGAGTATACCATTTATCATCTGTTTTCAAAGTATATGATGTGAGATACTCACTTATTTTTCGGTGAATACAAGCCCTATGTGATAAAATTACTTATTGATGAGGAACTTGATATTCAATGCATGCAGGGCACAAGAGCAAGTCCGTGAACAGGTTAGTACCATCGTACAAACAAAGAGACGAACATGACTCCCGGATAAACTGTGATATTTTATCACTTATTATTGGGACATGTGATTGTTTATCACTTATTGATGTCGAATGCTGTGACATCTGTGCTTGTTTTATCATTGTAAAGAATCTGAACAATTCAATATTAATAAAACAATGTATTTTGATCCCAATGTTTGTAATTTATGTTTGACATTATGCACGTTTTGGTTTTTGATCGATTTTTAACTCTATACCGCTTTCTAGAAAGTTATACGCAAACTAATGCGTAAACGTAATCAGTTTAACACGAAAAACACTCCGGAACAGCAACATAAGTTTAACATACCTTATATAACCCTTACATAACTTAGAAATAAGTTTTGAAGGCTTTGGTATGGCAAAAACAAGTTTATTCGCTCACAGGGACTATTTGCGTCAAACTGCAAAAGTCTGTCGTTTCGTAAGGCAACGTACAGTCCGGAACTTGATCATAAGTTAAACATACCATAAATAACCTAAACATAGCTTAGAAATAAGCTTTGATAGGTTAGGTGTGCGAAAATATGCTTATTTGATCTTACAGGGACTAAAAGTGTCAAAAACGATGTAAGTTTGCATTTACGCGCATATCTTACGTTCTGACCACATCTGGACACCCAACATTTTTGTACACACTAAAATATTTTTATTTTAGTGATCGGCATGCAAAAACTTCATTCGTTTCGCAATTTGGATCGTTTTCGCGTCCGTTACGATTTCCGTCGTAATTAGTCGAACAAAGCAACCATACAGCCAAACGAACCAACATCCGTCATATTTTTGAGCATGTTTCATGTTCCCTATACTTTAACTTCATTATGGAGCTTAAAAATGGGCTTGACAGGTGTTAGAAGTGCCAATACGCGACGAAACAAGCTCAGGATATGGATTCATCCAGAAATCCATATTGCGCTCGTCGTACTTCCAGACGAGTCGCTCTCCCACCTGTCTCATCCTTTCACTATTCTCTAAAATTTCCTCACCAAATGTCATGAGTTCTTGTACATTTTCTGCACTCATTGGGGGTGCAGGTTCTAGGACTGGGTTTGGAATTTAGGGTGGTGCGGGTTCCTGGTATGGGGGTGTAGGTGCTTGAAATTGGTAAGGATTCTCTAAAATCTCCCTAATGTATACATTGTTATCATAATAGGGATCTAGAGGGTCCAAACCTGGGTAGGCTCCTAAGTTCGGCATGGGCATGTCTTCGTGTATCGGGTAACGTGGCACATGGTCCCTATTGTCGTCCCACCATGGGTCGTAATTTGGGTCTAAGGGATTTGGTGCTGGTACCCTAGGTATCTCCTCCGGGTTGAAATCATGCATTTCTACTTGATTTTCAGGGTTCTCTATTTCCATTGGTTGGTCGGGAAATGGTGGTTGTGGTTGGGGTGCTATCATTTGCTCCATGTTAGAGTCAGCTGCAGTGGTTGCTAAGATATGAAAATTAGCTAAACTCCTATTAATCATGTCCTGGGCATGGGCATCGGTTTCTCTTTTGGCTGCTGCTAGTGCTCTCTGGTCTTGTAACTTTTTCATACGTTTCCTATGCTCATGTGCTCCCCTACTGAACCATCCTCTCTTTTTCTGAGGGAATGTCTCTTCAGACTGAGCCTTAAACACGAATATTCCTTCTTCATTATCAGCAGAGTACCCCGAGAGGGCAGGCTGAGAAGAGGCACCTTCGCTTCTAGGCGAACCAGACAATTGACGGTACGCGTCAGATGGTCCTTGGTCGCTCATACTGTAAACTAACAAATAGTCAATTAACACACAACAATAAAATACAATTATGCACGTATTTCCGTAATTTATTTCCTAACAGATTGAATTTTGGTTTCAGTAGAACACTTTTGTGGCTGAATCAGTGGCTTAGCTCTGATACCACCTTCTGTCACAACCCCCGATCCCTATATCTCGGGAACGGGCGGCCGCGAGCCAGTTTTGGTGGTATCGTGTGTTTATTCAATTTTGGCAGCGGAATTTACATCAGGACCGTAGTTAGAAAATATTTTATCAGAGCAAAATACCACGCTTTTAATATATTAAACACATGGGAAAAATCCCAAGTTTCAAGTACACACAGTTTCATAGGGATAAACCCTATTTTATTTAATAAAAACTTCTATTTTATTTAGGTAACTTTATTGCCACTTCTCCAAGCCTTCAGTGCTGTCCAGCTGGCTTCTATTTGGCTTTCACATTTTGTTACCTGAAACGCGTTTTAAAAACATTTTGTCAGTGGGTGAGTGAATCCCAGTTTAATAAAAACCATTGTACAGTATTGAGGGCGGTCTCGCAATTATATTTGTTTCCAAGTCATATCAATTACCACCCATGGTACTGTCAACCCGACTTGTGGTCATGTTACTCCTCGTAAGGCAGTAACAAATTTTGAATACAAAACCCCAACATACCGACGATAATTGTATCCTTACAAATACTCAATAACAGTTTAATATATAATTAATCGTGTGAGGTTTTGTAAAAACAATTTACAAAAAGGAGATTACTCTATAATTTAGGGTTTCCTGGTGACAATCTATAATTTACACAAATGCACACGTGTTAGTATAATAACCCATTTTAACATTAGTAATACTCTCCCCGAGACGGCATTCCAACGACTACGTCGGGCAAAACCACGACAGCCGTTACGGAACCCTAGATCAATCGGGCAGCGTATCTAATATCTATCCAGGGGTTATGATACTTACAACAGAGCAGAACTTCATTATTTAGGGGAATATTATACCCGGGTATTATGCCTATAATTCAGATTTGAGAGAAAGATCAAAGAATTGAGCGAGTTTCGACTGAAGGCCCGAGCTCCAGCTTTATAGGAGCTGATTTTGGTTCTTACGCGGCCCTCGTAAAATATAACAAGGGGCTAGGCGGCCCGCGTAGTAGGGTGGTTAGGCCGTAGGTGATCCGGGTCATGGTATAGGTTCAACAGGTTGACGACACGTGTCGGCTCCAGGTTTTGTTGGTGCATATGTCTGTTGACTTCGTATTGTATCGAGTCTTGTAAATAGAGTGATAGATCAAGGCACGAAGTACGAGAAAAACAAGAAATATGTGGATTATGGCCATTTCGCACGAAAGGAACATGTCCATTTCATACCAAATGGAACTGGCCAGATCGCATGAGCCATTCCATGCGAAATGGACTCACTATAAATATGTGCCTTGAGTCTTTCATTTTAACTTTGTGATTCCGGTAGCGAAGCTCTGCCGAAGTGTCTCCAGCCTTTAAAACGTTGAGAAATCAATATAAGAGACAATTAATGTGAATCTAGTGCAATACAAGCTGAACGAAGACTAAATCACTGAATTCTGCCTCTGATTTAGTCCAAGATCTCTTCTGAACGACTTGCTTGGTCGTGCTAACGATCCTACAAGTGGTATCAGAGCTCAGGAGGAAGAGTTCTTACTGATTCAGCTCGATTGCACCGAAAATTCTGATTTCTACTCATTCTTCTTCACATTTTTCAAAAGTAACTGAGATTTTACGGTTAAAATGGGCTAATTTTCACATATAACGTGCGAAACACTGTTTTAAGAAACCCTTGAAAGAATCAGACCTAAAATCGACCTAAATCTTGATCAATTGTGCCAAAATCATACCCGATCGTGTGATGTCAACATCATTTCGTACGAAATGGGCCATTTCGTGTGAAATAGACCCTCATTTCACACGAATTGGACATATTGGACCTCATTTCGCACGATTTGGACATATTGGACCTCATTTCGCACGAATTGGACATATTGGACCTCATTTGGCACGAATTGGACAGATTGGACCTCATTTAGCATGAATTGGACATATTGGACCTCATTTCGCACGAATTGGACATATTGGACCTTATTTCGCACGATATTGGACACTAAGTCGTCCATTTCGCTTGAACTGTAAAGTGCCAATTCGTTTGAAAATCAGGATCAGGTCGTATAGATTTGAAGCAGTTCGTTTGAATTGTGTTCAATTCGTTTGAAGGTTTGAATCAATTTGCACGGGTTGTGTAAATATCACATCAGGTTGTTTGAAGTGTGGTTAAAATGTTTGACGAAATGGAAAACGATAATCTTGAAAGATTAAATAATTGGTTTGATGGGTATTGGGATAGTAGGTATAAAGATGTGAAAAAGGATGTTTGGGTTAAAAGATTTGAATGTTTTTTTGGGTAAAAAGAATGAAACGTTGGATGAGTTGGAAAACCGGTATGAAAGCTTACTTGACAATTTAAAAAGGTATGAGATAAGAATGTCGAATGCTGAACATATATCAAAATTTGCAGACGCGTTACCTTCAGAATGGGATGAATTTTTTAAAAACCTGAAAAAGGATTCTAGATTCTCAAAGTTTTATCCAAAAGAATTTATCAGAGAGCTTAAAACACACAATTATGAAAATAATAAGAAAAAGAAAGGTTTGATAAATGAAATAGAAAAGAACTTAGATATAATAAGTTTGGATGTGATTCTTGAAATAAGAAGAAGAGTCAATATGTGTCTTGTAGTAAAAAATGTTATGAAATATGATATTAAGAGGGGTTGTTATATAGATGAAAATATGAATCCTCTTGATTCTGTTAAAATTTTTTGTGCATGTACATACAAGACAGAGACAGAGGTAATTTCAAAGAATGAAGAATCTGAGAAAAATGAAATTTCAAGATCTGAACTTGTGTGCTCAAAATGTGATAAATCTAGAGCAGACAATGTCAAACTCCTGAAAGATGTGGAGAGTTTGACATTGGAAAACAAAAATTTAAAAGAAAATGAAAAAGAACTTCAAAATAAAATAAAAGTTTTAGAAAATGAAAAATTTGTTTTGGATAAAAATAATTTTGAAAATCAGATAGCAATAAATTCTCATCTTGAGAAAATCACTCAACTTGAAAATGAAGTTGAGAGTGCTAAAAATAAAATTGATGATTTGGAAAAGAAATTGAAAGGTTTTGTGACCTCGTCTGTTATGCTAGATCATTTATGTCCAAAACCGATCAATGAAATTCCAATAAGTAACAATTGTTAGTGCAAGCGTCTGTCGACTTCGTCTTGTATCGAGTCTTGTACTAAGTATGTTAGATCAGGGCACGTAGTTCGAGATATAGTTAATTTCACTTGAATGGTGTAATTCCGCTTGAAAGTTCAGCATGTAATTCCGTGCGGAATTAGATTCCGCACGCTTGGAACCTCTTCAAACGGAATTAGGAGACTATATATACCCCTTCAAGCGAAATCAGTTGCAACGATTCCGGTTTCAGTACCGAACTGTTGCCGAAGTGTCGACTCGTTGTAAATTGTCATCAAATCAATAATATCGACAGTTAATGAGTATATCTTGCTGAATTGAACTCAATACGTCTGTTTCCGCCTTTCGTATTGAGAAAAACTCTTCTGATCGACTCGTTCGGGTCCGTAAACGATCCTACAAGTGGTATCAGAGCTCAGGAGGAAGAGTTCATACCAATTCAGCTGCAATTTCTGATTTCTACACCTTCTTTTTCATAATTTACAATTTTTCACGGTTAAAACCGGCTAAATTTCACACATTATGTGCGCATCAGTGTTTTAACAAATCCTTGAGAGTTTCAGACTTAAAATCGATCTAAAACTGGTAAAATTTGGTAATTTCGTTTGAAAATCAGCTCGAGATGAGGATGTCAGTAGCAGTTCATACGGAATTAGTCTGTTAATTCCGCTTGAATCTGGTATTCCGTTTGAAAATTCACACGGAATTAGCTAATTCCGCATAAAAGTCGTAATTCCGTTTGAGTGGTAATTTCGCTTCAAAGGTTAATTCCGTTTGGTATTTCCGCACGAGATTATAATTCCGTTTGAAAGAGTGTTACCTCAAACGAAATTAGGGTAATGTCGTTTCAAAGTTAATTCCGTTTGAACTGGGTATTTCCGTTTGAAAGAAATCTCGTTTGAAAGATAATTCCGTTTGAACAGGACTGTTTTGTGAACTTTGAAAATCCGAAACATGGAAGAGGAATTTTATAACGCCTTTGCTACCCCGATTACTATTACACAGCAGACAATGTTGGAAATTGAAACGGGGACTATGCAAAAACCGCCTAAGCTCATGAACATTGAGGAATATAAAGGTTGGGAAGGACGTTTTGAAAACTGGGTACAAGCAAATTATTTGGATGCTTGGGAATGTGTTGAAACGAAATATGTTAGACCGACGAATGATGACGAAGAGGAGGTTGCAATTAAAGATATGAGGGCTGATGATAAAAAGAAATACAAAAATGAAAAAATGATGTTAAGTCTACTACAACAAGCTGTGAAAGAAGATATCTTGGTTTTATTACAACATAATGGAAGTGCTTATTCAATTTGGAAAGCTTTGAGATCAAAATTTGTTGGAAGTCAAGAAATGGTCAAGAATAAAAAATCGCTTTTAAAAAAGAATTCGACTTGTTTGGTGGTTTGAAAAATGAAAGCACAAAGCAACTTATTGAAAGATATTGCAATCTGTTAGCAAACATGAAGAGATTGAGCATCACCAAAGAGAATGAAGAGTTGATCGAAAAGCTAGCTGATGCGTTGCCACATGAGACTTGGGGCACATATCTCATGATGTTAAGGAACAAGAAAGGGTTTGGCAGTCTAACACTGAGCAAGTTTATTGAAAAGATTGAGGCTTAGGAAATGGAACAGAGAAAGGTCTTAAGAATGAAAGATTTTGATGGTGAACAAGACATTGGGCTTTATTACAAAGCAGGCTTGAATGACAAAACAACCAACATGTCACCAAAGGTTGAGACTGCATTCAATGCAAAGAATTCATCAGGAAGTTCATCCAAAGGATCAAACAGCAACACAAGTTTTTCATCATATCCATCTTTTGATCCGAACATTTCAGCAACCAAGAATGGCAAGAAGCTACAATGCAATATTGTATTGAATCTTGAGAATGATCAGGAGTATACTGAAGAAGTTGCAAAAAGCCATATGTCTTTGTTGGGGACTGTGTTGGAGTCATATGGAAGTTTAGTTGCAGGTCGAATCGGGAATCCAATGTTGACAATAGAGGATTACGATCAGATCGATGCTGAGGAAATGGAGCTAATGGATATAAAATGGTGTTTGGCTAGTGTGTTAAGACGAGCTGAAAAATTCAAACAGATCACGGGAAGAGATGACTTACGTGATGCGAATGTTTCTACTTTAGGCTTTAATAAATCTAAAGTCACTTGTTTTCGTTGCAGGGAAAAAGTACACTTCAAGAGAGAATGCAAGAATCGTGAAGCAGGTGGAGCTCAAAATCTCTTTGGAAACAATGACTACTATCGGAAATCGATTTATCATCAAGTTGCTCAACAGCCACATCAACAACAGATGCAAACTGCTCATGGCAGGAAGGAGATTGAAGAATCATCTAGGAGAGCATGTTTGGTGAATCAAGAAAATTTCAGCTGGGACCAATATATTTCAGCCGACAATAAAGCATGCCTAATCAATCAAGATGATGAAAAGTTGTCAGAAGATTTTAGCTGGGCAAATTTCAACTGCGATGATTATGATCCAAATAAAACTTCAAATCACAAAGCGTTTGTTGCTCGAGTTGAAGAAGATAGTGATGATGATAATGATTATTATGTGAAAAGAATGGCAGCTCATTTAAAAATGATGGAAGAAAGTGATAGTGAAGATGAGAAAGCTAAAAAGAAAAAGAAGAAAGTTAAAACACCGGTTAGTAGTGATGATGAAGAAGTACCAGTGGTGAAGAGAAAAGTGAAAGAAGTTCCAGCTTTCAAAATTGATGAAGAAGCTGATGCAAGGAAGAGTCCGGTGATATGTGAAAATTGTGAAGCTGTAAAGAAACAAAACAGTACTTTGATTCACAACTTGAACAGATTGAAGGAGTTCTATGATGTACTGAACAAAGCTATGAATCAATACAATGAATCCAGTGATGAACAGGCAACAACAATGAAGACACTTCAGGGAGCCTTCATGATAAAGCAAAAAGTTGTTAACAATTATATTGAAAAGTGTGCTGTTTTGGAACAAAAACTGGAAACTCAGAGAATTGAAACAGAAAGAGTTAATCGTTTGTTAAAAAGTTACTCATGTACTTCTTATGTCATTGACAGGATTTATCCTACTGTGGAAGGCATGAAGGCTTTTGAAGATGATGATGTAACTGAAGAACAGAAGGTATCTGAAGAAAAGACTTCTAAAAAGAAGAAAGAAAAGAAGAAGGATACTGAAGTGAAAGATTCTGGTAAGAAACACAGTGCCAGTTACAACAAGTGTCCACCCCCGCTTGAAAATGGATATTCTCCGAGAAATCCAAATTCAGAAAGAGTCAAAAAGGCAACAAATTTACAGTGGGAGTCGGAGTCTTCAGTTAATCTGCCAGAAAATATTGATGTTACGTTTACATCGTCTGACACTGATCAACAATCTCAATT
Source organism: Helianthus tuberosus (assembly GCA_030545235.1). Classification (NCBI taxonomy): domain Eukaryota; kingdom Viridiplantae; phylum Streptophyta; class Magnoliopsida; order Asterales; family Asteraceae; genus Helianthus; species Helianthus tuberosus. The sequence goes on along the minus strand of CM060411.1, from coordinate 168,502,202 downwards.
GACGAAGAAAGTCGTGGATCATGTGTTAGATAACGATGAAACTGAGGAGTCAAAGTCGGAGTCTATGTCAGAGTCAAAGTCTGAGTCCAGCACTCCGAGTCAAACCGTCAAACAGGGCAAAAGAGTTTACAATAAAGAATTCCTTCTGTCAAAATCTAATTTGAATGAAGAAACATTCAAAGTTGCATATACATTGAATGATTCTAACAAATTATATTCTGATGAGGAATTTCCAATAAGAGGTGTTAAACCAGAAATGATAAAAAAGGTTTTCAAACTAACAGAAATTAATATTTCTGAAATAAAAGATGTAAATCTATCTGAAAAACCAAGACCTTACACCTCAAGATATCAACAAAGATTAAATAAGAAAAAGGGTTACAGTTCTGGTTCTGGTTTTCAAAAGAGACCAAACCATAATGGTAATTTCAAAAAGAAGGGTTTGGGTTTTCTTCCACCAGAAAATCATAAAAATGAAAAATATGTTCGAGATTTTAAATCAAAAATGATATTTGTTTCAGGTACATCTTCTGAAGAAGAGAAAGAAAATCTATTCAGAAATCAGTCAAACAAAGATTTCCTTGCGAAGAAGCAAGAAGAAATGAAGACTGCTGATCAGAAGAAGGAAACTCGAACCTGTTTCAAATGTGGACAAAGTGGTCATATTGCCATGAAATGCTCACAGGCAAATCAAACTAAACAGGGAGTTTTTAAACTGAAAGATAAAGAGGTTGAGTTTGAACCACCAATTGAGAGAACTAAACTTTTCAAAAATTCAAAATTTGAAATTGGTGAATGTTCAAAGAGATTCTACAAGAGAAGTGCAAATCTTGACAACCAAAAGTGGGTTATTAAGAAATCTGATGATAGTTCTAGCAATGATTCTGATTCATCAAAATCAGAGGAGCTATCTTCAGGCGATGAATCTGATTCCACAAAGTCAGAGGAGCCACAGGTTGAGATAAAATTGGAAACATTAGTTCCTTTAATGGATGATGTCAATTTTCCACCATTGTGGGCTGAAAATTTTAAACAAAAAGTTGGCAAAATTGAGATTTCAAATCAATTTTTCTCTGAAAAGAAAGAATTTGATGTTGAAAAAGCTTTTAACTCCACAGTTCACCATATTTTTGGTAAAATGGTTGATGGGAAGGTTAAAGGGGTGAAGGAGTTTTATGAGAAAAAATTGAAGAAACCAGGTAAGGGTGTTTCGTCCCAGGTTTGTGACTGTGATGGAACCTATTATGATCAGTAAAAATTTGGACTTGCCGGAGCTCCCAGGTTGGTAAGAGTGGAGCAGGAATCGGCATCTTTCTTGAGAAATTCACAACTGTGATATTTCGACTTACAAGTGGTAAATCAGGGACATAAGTTGTACTTGATTTTCTACAAGTGATATTTGTGTTGAGAAAATCGGTAAATGTTAAATTCTTACAAAGTAGTGTTTTGAAATCACAATGGGAAAATAGTTTGTTGTGAGGGGGAGTTCTGATTGTTTATGCCAAGTGGATGGTGAATTGAAGTGATTTGATATCAGTTGTCACTTTATTTGTACAGTTTGTTTTCAAATTTCCTTTAAATGGTTTTGAATTTTAGGGGGAGTAAGATTTTTCAAAAAATACAAAAACATGATAAAATCTAAAAGGCCAAAAACATGATAAAATTTCAAAATGAGTTTTGTTGTGAAAAAGAGGAAATGATAGTACATCAGTGGACGATCACAACATGCTAAAGAATTGGAAAGTCAAAATGTGATAAACGGTGGTCTCACTGATGATGTGCCAGTAGGTTTTTGCACATTTAGTAGATTGTGACGAGATATAAACCTAAATTTCAAACTTACTTAATTCGTGGGGAACATCTCTCGGATATATGGGTAACCCCCGAAATCTTGTTTGAAGGACCCCTCTTTCTGAGATACTAGGTCTTTATGCTTAGTGATATCTGGGGTATTATCCCGGGACTTCTGATTTTGCGGAAGCAATGGCCTAGTCCCCGGAGAATACTTTACGCTTGCTTGAAATATAGCTCACCCTCAGCATAAAAAATGATGAAACATTGCAAAATGCAAATCATGTGCTGTTGTAAAAAAGATCCTCTAAAGGGGACCCACCAAAAGTCGAAGCCGTCATCTATCTGCTGAACGGAAGTTCTGACCTGAGCTCTCACGGCCTTCACAATTTAACCCCTTACAGATATCATCTAGGTATACTCACTTGTAAGACTGAATATTGGGATCTGGATACGGGAGTATATTCTGAGGTGGGACACGCGAATAAGTTTAAGTGCTTAAGACATTAATCTCGTATCTCGGAACAGTTGAACTTTGTGTGAAAATTTAAGTGGATCAGTATACTGACAATCTAAGTGAATCGTTTAGAACTTAAAATGTTTGAAGCTTAATGGTGTTGGTGATTTGTCTCATAAACTGATATGATCCTCTTACACAAACTCACAAAATAGTGTTTGTATATAGTTCTTTACTGCATTTCATTTTAAATTCATAAATCCAAAAAGATTTTCAGTGTGTTTTAGCATAAATTTTTGAAAAATACAAAAAGATTTTCGACAACTGATGTTGGAGAGCTAATTTTCAAAATTCCAAGTGCTAAACATGATGAACAAAAGGTTTGGGAGATTCTATCTGAAATGAGAAAAGTTTTTGAAAAGAAAAATGGTATTTCTTTAAGTGGTTCATCAGGGTTTAATATTGTAAAATAATTCTTTTAAAGATCTTATCCACAAGTGGTTCATCAGAAATGATAAATGTTAAATCATTTTAAGAATTGATTGTACATGTGGTAAGCAGAGTCTACATTTGTCAAATTTTAAATTTGTAAAATTTATTGTTGGGTAGAGATTTGTATAGGTAATGGTAGAGCCAGGAATTGGTCCTGAACCTGTGGAAAAAGTGTGAGCCAGTTCATGATCTTGAACCTGTGGAAGCCAGACTGCGATCCCAGCTTATCGAAAGGGGGAGTCTGAATGACAAAGAGCAAGGTTCTGATCCTGAGATTGCTGGTGCTGAGAAAGAAAGGAGAGAGATTTGAGGATGCTTTACATTGTAAGATACTTTGAAGAGAAGCCCAAAGACTGATAAAGACTGAAGATGTTGAAGACTCGACACTTAAGACTCGACACTTAAGACTCGTCAACATTCGAGGGGGAGTCTGTTAGTGCATGCGTCTGTCGACTTCGTCTTGTATCGAGTCTTGTACTAAGTATGTTAGATCAGGGCACGTAGTTCGAGATATAGTTAATTTCGCTTGAATGGTGTAATTCCGCTTGAAAGTTCAGCATGTAATTCCGTGTGGAATTAGATTCCGCACGCTTGGAACCTCTTCAAACGGAATTAGGAGACTATATCTACCCCTTCAAGCGAAATCAGTTGCAACGATTCCGGTTTCAGTACCGAACTGCTGCCGAAGTGTCGACTCGCTGTAAATTGTCATCAAATCAATAATATCGACAGTTAATGAGTATATCTTGCTGAATTGAACTCAATACGTCTGTTTCCGCCATTCGTATTTCGAAAAACTCTTCTGATCGACTCGTTCGGGTCTGTAAACGATCCTACAACAATGTCACAAATTATGACGATGTCATAATTGAAGATTGTGATGATAAAACTGATGATGAAGATGATAAAAAGAAAATATTTTTGAAATTAAAAGAAAAATTTCAAGAAACTGTTTTACAATCTACTGAAAGAGGTGAATGCTCAAAGCAAAACCCTTTTAAGAAGAATATAGAACAAAAACAAAATGTTAAAAATTCGAAAAATTTTCAAAACAACAATAAAAGATCATCAGTCCAATTATTATAAAAAACCACAAAAAGTTGAAAATCAAAACTCACAAAAAGTTGGTAATAAGTGGTGTAGGTTTGACCACAGTGCTTCATAGACAAATCATTATGATGATGGAAAAAGGAGAAGTCATGATTACCACAAGGTAAATCAATGTTACGATCTAAGTTTGTGGTTTGAAAAGAATGAATGGTATGATAACAGGGTGTGTTACAAATGTGGTTTTGAAGGACACATTGCTATTAACTGCCAGAATCAGAGATTTGAGACAAGAAGATGCTATGAATGTCAAATCAAAGGTCATACTGCCAGAGATTGCCCAATGAGATCAAAGAGAAGATCGAGGGGTGAGTCTCATAAAATGGTGAAGAACTCAGTCAAAATTGAAGAAAAGCCCAAAGAACAGAAAGTGAAAGAACAGAAAGTGAAATTATCACAAGGGCAGAAAGATAGACTGAGAAAGAAAAGAAAGAAAGCGAGGGAGTATCTTGAAAAGATTTTGTCCTCGGGTACAACTGTTGATTCAGATAAAAGTTCTGATGAATCGCTTTACTCAACTAAAACTGATCAGTCAAGCAAAACGAATTCATCAGATACAAATCTGTGGACAAAAGAGAGGATAAAGAAAGAAAAATTGACTAATCAAAAGGTTAAAAAATCAAAGAAGGTTAATTTTTTCAGATAAAATCTTTATCAAAGTTTTTGAGTATAAAAGAAACTGTGAAAGGTCGTTCATGTCACAGGTTGATGAATTTGGAAAACCTAAATCCTGTGTGGATTGGGTTCCAATAAAGGATGGCGATGAATTTGTTTTCTTGAAAACAAAAGAGCCATCTTCTGGCGATGAATTTGTATCTTCGGAAGCAAAGGAGCTATGTTTTGGCGATGAATCTGATTCGTCAAAGTCAGAGGAGCCACGTGTTGAACTAAAAAGAGAAAAGTCAGTTCTGCAAAAGGATGATGTCAATTTTCCATCAATGCAGACTGAAATTTTCAAATCTAAAAATGTTCAGAAACCGAGTGATAATAACTCGGAATCACCCAAGAACCGTCAAGCTTGGGTGGATCTCTTTAAATAAAAAAATCCTGACATGCCGGAACTCCCAGGTTGGTAATTGGGGAGTAGGAATCGGCATTTTTCTTGAGAAATGTTTAATCAAGGACATTAAGTTGTACTTGATTTAACTTTCGTACAAGTGGATGAAAGAACAAGGTGATGAATGAACCCCGTGTGTGTGAATTCAACAAAACTAATTCTTCCGGAAAAACCATTTTAATTAAAACAAACTTAAGTGTTTTGAAATCATAATGGGAAAATAGTTTGTTGTCAGGGGGAGTTTTGATTGTTTATACCAACTGGATGGCGAATTGAAGTAATTCACTTCATGTTGTCATGTTATTTGTACAGTTTATTAGTTTTCATTTTCAAATTTTCCCAGAAAATCAAAATTGAAACATATTTTGATTTTAGGGGGAGTAAGAAAATTTAGAAATTTTGAAAATTTGAAAAATACAAAAACATGATTAAATCTAAAAGGTCAAAAACATCGAAAAATCAAAAATGAGTTTTGTTGTGAAAAAGAGGAAATGATAGTACATCAGTTAGACTGTCACAGTACGCTAAAGAAATGGAAAGTTAAAATGTGATAAACGGTCTCACTAAAGATGTGACGATAGGCTCAGCTAGACTAGTAGATTTGCGATAACGATACAAACTTAAATGAAAAAGTCTAGTTCTAGTGGGAAACGCGGTTAAAAGCATAGTACTTAGTTTTATCCTTTGTGACCGTGTACCTACTCAGTAATCGTTGAGTGCTAAAAGAGCATAAAAACCGGTCAGTTTGTGAACTTTCACAACTTGCTGAAAAAGTCACTGTGATTGTGCATTTCATTTTGCAAAGATTTAAATTTGTTTGATTTTTTTTATTTTGTTTAAGCATTGGACATCCTCTGCGTATATGTGAGTATCGAACTGGATGTTAGTGCCTGAACGTTCTGCTTTATTTTTCTTGGTGTTTGGTTTAAATCTTGGATCATCTCTGCGTATATGTGAATATCGAACTGGTGGTTAAGATCTAAACATATTCAACTTGTTTTTATTTCTTATTTTGTTTAAACATTGGACTTTCTCTGCGTATCGAAAGATCGACCTGATTGTTAATGTTTAAACATTCTGCGTTGTTTTCGCACATATCACAGTTGATGAAAGTTTAAAGACATTACTTGAGTCAGTGTATTGCATGATGAGGGGATATGCTGAGATCGTGGGGTCCATAAGAATTTAGTGCAAAATTAATATATCTTAACGTATCGGTAAGCATTTCGAAAGTTTTTAGATTGAGTTTAAGAGGACAACAATATCGTCAATCTATGTGAATCGTTTAGAACTTAAAGTGGTTAAAAGCTCAACGGTGCTAGTGATTTGTCATAAACTGATATAATCCTCTTACACAAACTCACAAAAATATTGTCTATAAATATTTCTTTACAGCTTTTCTTTAAAAACAAAAATCCAAAAAGATTTTCGGAGTGTTTTAGCATAAATTTTTGAAAAATTCAAAAAGATTTTATTTCATCTTATTTTCGAAAACTGATGTTGAAAAGCTGATTTTCAAAATTCCAAGTGCTAAACATGATGAACAACAGGGTTGGGAGAGTTTGTTTGAGATGTGAAATAATTTTGAAATGTTTAAATGGTTCATTAAGTTGAATCAAAGTTTTGAATGTTACAAATTCAAGAAGCTTATCAATGTCAAAATTGTTTATCTTACAATTGGTGGAGATTTGTGCAGGTGTGAGCCAGGATTCGATCTTAAGGCAATAGCAAATTCCAGACTGCGATCCCAGCTTATCGATAGGGGGAGTCTGAAGATGTTAGAGCCAGTTTCAGATCCTGGAACAATACTCAAGACAGAAGCTGTTAATGCTGAAGAATTTATAGAATCAAGAGACCTGATCAAGAGAGGTTAGAGCCAGATTGTGATTCTGGAAGAGAAAGAGAGAGAGAGAAGATAGAGAATGAGGATACTTACAATGGAGAATATTTTGGAAAGAGCGAGAAGACTGATCAAGACTGAAGAGTCGACATGCTGAAGACTCGTACCGAAGACTTCGTCAACATCCAAGGGGGAGTCTGTTGGTGCAGATGTCTGTTGACTTCGTCTTGTATCGAGTCTTGTAAATAGAGTGATAGATTAGGGCACAAAGTACGAGAAAAACGAGAAATATGTGGATTGTGGCCATTTCGCACGAAATGGAACATGTCCATTTCGTACGAAATGGAACTGGCCAGATCGCATGAGCCATTCCATGCGAAATCGACTCACTATAAATATGTGCCTTGACTCTTTCATTTGTAACTTTGTGATTCCGGTAGCGAAGCTCTGCCGAAGTATCTCCAGCCTGTAAAACATTGAGAAATCAATATAAGAGACAATTAATGTGAATCTTGTGCAATACAAACTGAACAAAGACTAAATCACTGAATTTCGCCTCTGATTTAGTCCAAGATCTCTTCTGAACGACTCGTTTGGTCGTGCTAAAGATCCTACAGGTTTCGCCGCGTTCATGATCCGTCGCGCCCCACGTAGACCCTTATGTGGTCTTACACGGCCCGCGAGCGATATAAAATTTTTGTTTTTATTTTATTTTTAATGATATATCATATTTTGGGTTCGGTTTTCACATACGGGGTGTATTTTAGGACATATTAGGGTATTTCAAAATATCTTAGGGTGTCGGAAAAATTTCAGGAGGGTTGTTATATTTTAATCATTATTTAGCAAGATCATATGATGATCTACATCATTAACATAAACAATAATTCATCAAGTAGCACAACAACACTAAACAACATGATTTCTTAAGATTTTTAAGCGTATGTTCATTTTTCATGTTCTTGATTCTTAGTGTTCATCATGATTAACAACATATATCATCTTTTAACCACTTAAACAAGATGTAAAATGAAGAGTATGATGTTCTTACCACTAGCTCAAGGCTAGGGATGATCAATAGAAGAAATGAAGTGGATAAAAGCAAATGGTGAAGGTCCTTTAGCTTCCAAAGGCTCCAAGCTTCCTTATGTGTCTTCTAACACCCTTGTATGTATGTATGTAGATTGAATGCAACAAGATTGAATGATGGTGGTGTGTGGGTGGTTATGTTCGGCCGAGAAGAAGGGAGGAGAGGAGAAGAAAGTTCAAATGTTTGTTGGTTTGAGAATGATGAGCTCAAAATCTAAAGGTTACTTATAATACTTCTTTCTCTAATGGTTAATGTGTTAAATAAAGTAGAAACATGATCCAATATTTTAACAAAATAAAATCAATAATGGGGCCCTTGTTTGGGCCGTGAACTAGGTGGGGGGTATAGGCTTAGGTTTAAACTAAATAGTTAGTTTATGGTTAGAATTCAAGTATCTAGTTAGGGGTTTAGTTATTAGATGTTTATATAGTGTGTTATGATGTTCGGGGACCATAACTAGCTTGGTAATGTTAAAATAATGCTTCTAGTGAAAATTTGGTGTTTCGGATAGTGTCCGGTTGTTCGGTTGGTTACTGGTTCATTAAGGTGCTAAACTATGCAGTTTAGTGAGCTTTATGTTACCCTTTTGTGACAGTTTTGATTCCCGATACTTAGAAAAGCATTCAGGACCATTTAACCACATTTCTGCATGATATTAGAGTGTTCAAATGCTGATTTTGCTGATTTTCTGCAGAATTCTGCAGTATATGTGAGTTTTAGGCACTTTCCGGCACTTAAACTATCTCTAGGAAGGCAGTTTTGTGATCCTTACTTTTCTACACACTATACTAGTGTAATACTTGGTTTCTGGCTCATTCTGTGTCAATACAATGTCTGTCTATGTACTGAACTCTGTCAGCATTTTTCTGATTTGTCTAATAATTGTGCTAGTTGTGTTTCGTGCATCATTTGAGTCAATAAAGTTCTCATGCAATAATGATATGACATTAAACAATATGTGATGCACATGTATGTGTCATAGCAATAATCAGAAGGCAATTCAAGTCATTAATTGTAATGCAGCACAGTCATTAAGCACTAATCATGGTTTAATAGTTGTTCGGATACATGAAATTTTGACAGTTGTCACACATAAATCATAGAAAGTACGTGAAATAACGAAAATACATGATAACCATAAAATTTTCACAAGTCATTGAAGATCTCTTTATATACAACATTCATTGTTTTTTGTCACACCCCAACCGATGGCGGACACATCGGGATGAGACGAACAAATCGCTTAAAAGCATCAGAACACTAATAGTGACAATATAGATTAAATCAAATTTCATAATGCTAAAATGTCATACAAGATTCCAACATTTTATCAAAAATAGTTCAAAACACTGTTTATTGTAGATGGGTTTCTAGGTTCATCCTAGCTTGTTTTCTTGATCACTTCGTCTATCAACCTGCAACATGTATTAGAATAACATCAACAAAATGTTGGCGAGTATACAAGTTTGAATACATAGCATAATAGTTTAAACGTTTAAAGACTCATATCCAACACGAAAAACATATAACAAGTTTCACCATGCTAGCTAACATAGTCCAAGTGATAGCCCAAGTTTCCAATGCGTTAAGTGTCTTTCCCAAAGTTTAATATGAGGTTATATGTCTCATCCTAAAAATACCCCAAAGACTAACGGGGAGGTGCATTACCCCTATAGCGCTACCATTGTTAAGGCGGAACTACACACAGGGATTAAACATTCACATAGCATAAAAGTCTCAAATGTCAGAAGTTCCATGTATCATGTTTAAATGGATAGAGTATGTTTCAAATAAGTTTCAAGTGTCAAGTGTTTTTTGATATAGAATACATGTTGCATCCCAAAAGTGTTTAAAACAAAAATGGGATCGAGTATACTTCTGTGATTGCGTTGCGATTTCTTGTAAAATAACACACGAGTAAAGAAATCCAAGAGGACGAACGAGAACGATTAACCTAGATATGAAAATATCACATAATGATCCGGTTATTATTTATAGGTTAAATAAGATTCTAATATTTATTGTTTATGAATTAATTATTAAAAATTATCACATTATTAGTATTTAAGATATAAAGAGGTTTAGAATAACTTTGTTAGTTATTGTTGTTATTGTTAAATTTAGAGGGTTATTGTTGTAAAAGAAAAATATGATGAATGATAAAAACTGAATATATAACTATGTTATTAATGGAATTAATGGTTTTATTAAAAAAGAAATTAATGGTTTTATCAAAAAGGAAATTGATTTAGAAAGGAAATAAAAGCACAAAAACTGGTTTATATGTAACCATATCTATGTGTATACTGATTTAATATAATTATGCGTATTGCGTAAACGTAAATCGGTTTAGGTAACTTGATAAATAATCTGATCACTTCTCGAAACCATGTCTATAGATAATGAGAATGCTAAAAACCAAGTTTTATGAGAAAATGCACATTGTATAACATCTTAAAGGACAAAGTCGGTGGGTTTCCACCGGCTTTGCCTCCACCCCTAAACTTTTATATTATTGCATTTCAAGCCCTTTAGTTTTGCTACGGCCCCTTCATTTTTAGAGTAATCAATTTTAGCCCCTTATTTTACTTTATTATTAATTCACTTTAACAATTGACATTTTTAGCACCTAACTCTTTACTAATTTAAATTTCCTTCGACAGCATTCCTTCGTTAATTTCTTTTATTTACACATATAATTTTTTTTACTTAAACAACCTATTTTTCTGTGCATATTTTTATGTACGTATCCGTGTAAATTTAAGGGTGTATACGTTTCGACATAATTTTTTTTCTCGAAACGAGTTAGGTCAAATATAACACGTTTTCGTTTAAAAAAAACCATTTTTATGTGCATATTTTTATGTATGCGTCTGTATCAATTGGAATTGTTTTTTTAATATAATACGTTTTCTTACTTATTTTATGTACGTTTTCATAAATTTTGTTTTGAACAGAGTGGAGTCAAATTAAGGTTTCTTTTTTTTTCATTCTTTTTTTTCAAAGCTTTAATTAATCCTATAGAATAAGTTATGATTGTACGATATAGATTCAATTTACTTTACGTTATGATCCAATCGCATTACTTATATAGGTTACATTGAGTTCAATCAGATATGTCGAACACGTGTTTTCGTATGGTTAACACATCACCTAACACTTGAACAAATCCATTCGATGTTTGCGATGTATTCGCGCCGCAACGCGCGCGGGCATTATTACTAGCTATAACTTAAAAGACAAAGTCGGTGGAAACTCCACCGGCTTTGCCTCCCCCTCCCCCCATACTTTCACGATATTGTAATTTTAGCCCCTTAACTTTGGTACCTTCAAAGTTTCATAAAATGGTAAAATTAGTCCCTAAACTACTACTTTATTTTACACATAGTTTGCTTTTGACACCCCAACTTTGTGGTAGTTTCCTTTTTAGCCACAACTTTGTTATAATTTCCTTCTTACCCCAAAACTTTATCAAATTTTATCTTTACCCTTTCTTAGCCCTTAAGTTTAGGAAATGCAATTTTTAACCACTTAACGTTTTATAAACTTTGTAAATGCCACTTTGACCCCCTCGAGAGTTTTTGGCTTGACGATATAAATTCGAGTTAGTCGGGTCGCGTATAATACGTTATGATTGTACAATATAAATTCGATGTACGTTACGTTTTGATCCAATCGCAGTGCAGCTATATGATATATTGAGTTCAATCGGATACGTCAAAACATGCGTTTTCATATAGTTAACACATCACATAACGCTTGGACTAATCCGTTCGATATTTGCGAAGTACCCGCGCCGCAACGCGCACGGGTCTTAATACTAGTACAATCTTAAAGGACAAAGTCAGTGGGTTTCCCAACAGCGTTGCCTCCTTGCCCCCCCCCCCCCTATTTTCATAATATTGAGATTTTAGCCTCTTGACTTTGTAACCTTTAAAGTTTCATAAGATAGCAAATTTAGTCCCTAAACCTTCAACTTTGAATTTTCAAAACCACAACCTTATCTTTCAAACTTTGTCAGCACCAACCCTCTACTTTGGTTTTCCACCATCACCCCTTAGCTCTTACATAGTTACGCACCAACCCTCTTCTTTTACATTTCCACCAACACCCCCTCATCTTTTACACATTTCCGCCACCACCCATATACTTTTACACTTTGTCTTTTTTAGAATTTTATTTTTTACCCCTTGTACTATTACTCCATTTTTACACCCGCCCAACTTTAAAAAAATTGCAATTGTAACCCCTAGACTACAACTCCTACTTTTGCAAATGCCAATGCATTGTGTTTTACGAAATCTCTTAGGCATTGTGTTTTACACTTTGTGTCTACCTTTGTGTTTTACACTTTTTTGTAATTGTCGTTTACGCACTACGTTTTACGAATCGTGTTTTGTCTTACTATATGTTTCCACCCGTCAAAAGACAAAGTTGGTGGAAACCCCACCAGCTTTGCCTCCCCATCCCCCATACTTTCACGATGTTACAATTTTAGCCCCTTGACTTTGGTACCTTCAAAGTTTCATAAAATGACAAATTTAGTCCCTAAACTACTAATCCATTTTACAAATAGTTTGCTTTTGACACCCCAACTTTGTGGTAGTTTCCTTTTCAGCTCCAACTTTGTTATAGTTTCCTTCTTACCCAAAACTTTATCAAATTTTATCTTTACCCTTTCTTAGCCCTTAAGTTTAGGAAATGCAATTTTTAACCTCTTAACTTTTTATGAACTTTGTAAATGCCACTTTGACCCCTCGAGAGTTTTTGGCTTGACAATATAAATTCGAGTTAGTCGGGTCGCGTATAATACGTTATGATTGTACGATATAAATTCGATTTACATTACGCTTTAATCCAATCGCAATGCAACTATAGGATACGTTGACTTCAATCGAATACGTCAAAACGTGTGTTTTCATATGGTTAACACATCACATAACACTTGGACCAATCTGTTCGATATTTACGAAGTACCCGCGCCGCAACGCGCGCGGGCTTATTACTAATTTCAATTTAAAATTCAAAATTCCCGCTTTTTTCTAATTTAACTCAACCTATGTGCATGTATACATGCAAAAGGGAAAATCCATAATCTGATCATCCATATACACTTCCGTCCACACATGCATAGCATAAACATTTGATTCAATTTGTGAACAAAAAGGTTTCAGCGATTTTATAGGGAGCAGACTCGAACCCGTGATCCCATTGTGCTTGATTAAACAACTCACCCACTTGATTTGTGTTGGGTTAACATTATTAATTCTTTTAAACCAAGAACTGGCGGTTATCTTCTTTATTAAAGCAAGAACATACATACTGTTTGTTATGAAACTTTTAGTTTAAGTTCTTTGAACATTGTTAACATGAGATGTGTATCAACTGTATTAAACGAAGAACACAAAAAACAAGAAATTATACCAAAACAGTGGGGCGATGATGAATTCGTGATGTTGTTCCTGCGCGTTCGGTTTACTCCGGCGTCTCCGATGTGCATCCCCCGATCTCCGGCAAGGCTGTGGTTCTCTCCGGCGATGCTCGAAGCGTAACCGAAAGGTGGTTGTGGTTGTGTGGAGATGTGTTGTGGTGTCGAAGAAGGATATGTGATGATATATAGATCGATACGAGAATGTATGAAGTCGTGATTTGGATTAAGTTCTTGATTGGTAACAACTTATTTTCAAAACGTAACTTAAATTATGTAATTAATAATTTTTATTATAGTATTAATTAATTAATGAATTTAATAAATAAGTAAATAAATACATGAATTTATTTAATAAATAAATCCTTTTGATGATTTTGGTATCCATATATCAAAACGGGTCGGATTTCGGGAATCCAATTTGACAAATGTTACAGTCTCCCATACTTTAGGAGATTTGGTCTTCGAAATCTAAGAGGAAAACTTTTGAAAAAATGGCATTCTTAATTAATTAACTAATAAATAATTAAACCTCCTTATTTATAACAAATTAAATTTAGGATAATAGATCTTTCAACGATTAACCATTTCGCGAACTTTCGAGTTTCAAGGATTATGATTCATCGTTCATTATTTTAAGAGTTTTAATTAGTTTAACGAGTATCAAGGATAAATAAAGAATCAACAATCCTTGGATAATATATCGTTCAAAATGCGTATTTTGATTACAGTTGCACAAGTCTAACATGAATACACGAACATGATTAAAATAACTTCATTTTCATTATGATCACTAGTCTCGGATTACAAATTGAAACGAAATAGACTACAACAAGAGTACAAATGTCTAAGAATGGAAAGTACGACATGACTTGCTAAAATAAGAAAAGTCCAAAAGTGCGAAGCGTTACAGTCTCCCCTACTTTACGAGATTTCGTCCTCGAAATCTAAGAGGAAGGACTGAACGAAGAGTAAAGTGATGGTCGAAACATGGATGTTGAGTGCGAGGAAGTAATAACGAAAAAAAAGTAAAATCAACTACAATGGACTTGCCATCAGAAATTTTGACTAGGATTGACTCGGGGAGTTTCAAGTGAGTACATTTTAACATATATTCAAATTTAACAAATACAAAACTTACGCGAGTATAGAGGTAATAAGATTGTTAACGAAGGAGCGTACCATCAACGTCTTCATTGTCGTGTTGGGCTTGTTGTCGTTCTTGATTCCATAGAGGACATTGTGGGCGAAGATGTGTAGTGTCACCACACTTGTAGCATGCGCGTACTTTGTTGACCGACTCTGAGTGTTGGAACTTTCATTTCCTGCCTTCGCTGCCACTTGCCCGGGCTTTAGTGCCAGTGGTAATCGGGTTGGCTATCTTGGTGGATGTTGCAACTTGTTTATCGCGAACGCGATTGTTGTTTAGGCTAGCTGCTAGACGATAGACAGCCTCGATGTTGTCAAGTTTGGCTGCTTCAATGGTGTCACGCATGCCAGAGGGTAAACCATGAATATACTTTCTGATCATGCGATCAGTGGTTGACACAAGGTGTGGTACTATGAAACTCAGCTGCTTAAAACGAGTGGTATATGCTAGGTTGTCGTCACCAATTTGCTTGAGGGCCCAAAATTCTTCCTCAAGCTTTTGTTGTTCGTGAGGAGGACAAAATTCCTCCATCATGAGTTGTTTGACTTCCTCCCAATGTAGTGCATAAGCTTCTTCATTGGAGCGAATGTTTCTCTCGTTGGTGTAACACTCTTTCAATTTATAAACGCTAATAACAAAATGGAACTACTTTTCTAGGAATTAATGTAAGACCCTTACATTAATTGAATCTTTCATATAATATATATAGTGTATTTTAAACGCCGTTTTTCAAAACATCGATGAAACCTCCATGAACTTGTTATAAGAACAACCGTTCTTTTCTTTGGCATTGCCTCTATCATTGGTAAGGTCTTCTCTTAATTCACTCATCGTTTCCTCCATAGTCGAAAGTAATGTATTTTGTAGCCTTTCCATAAGTCTTGGTAGGCTAGCTTCAAATGCCTTTCCGACTTCCTCGGAAATCTTTTCTTTCAACTCGTCGGTAGTGAGGGATAGGATATTGTTACTAGCACCTCCCGACATCTTTTTGCTGAAATGTTAAAGGTAATTTGATAAATAATTCATTCAATCATTCTCATATCTTTACATGAGAATTTATACTCACTATTCGGCCAAGTATATAACTTTTACATAGAGTTTACATAGATGAAACGACGTTTACATAGAGTTAAAAACCTTCAACGATAATTACAAAAGTTTAAACATCCGAAAGATGATTATAATAGTTTTTCATAAGTTTGGTAACAAAAAAAACTATTAAAGTAGCGGAAGCTTCATTAGATTGTGTGTTCGGTTCTTGACATGGCTTGATCATCCTCCGAGGTCTAAAGAGCATCGTTACCTATTATACAATTTCATTCAAATGATTAGAAATCAAAGCATTTGAACAAAATAATTAAACACAAGAAATTATATTTTTTTCAGCCCCTTCACCCGGCCGTGTCAAATGTTCACCCGGCAGAGTCAGTTAAACATGTATTTTTCACAGCCCCTTCACCCGGCCGTGTCAAATGTTCACACGGCCGTGTCAACTCTACACGTTTATTTTTCACCCAATTTACATCCAAACCTATCCAAACTCATTTTAATTGCTTGGGATTCGTTTCTTAACATATCTAAGCTATGATCCATTAACCGGATCCAATATTCACATAGTTTAGGCTTCCGTTACCCAGTTTACGTTTTTTTTTATTTTGACCCGTTTTGATATTTAAGCACCTAAGCTCGAATCACCCATAACTTTTTAGTGGGATTATTTCCCATGATTATATCTATTACCCGGGCTTAATAACTTTGTGTTCCACGCTCCTAATACTCGATTTGCGAGAACACATATTCGACCTGTTTGATGTTCAAGATAATAAACTTGAATCCTTCACATTCCTTTCATGGAATTATTTGTTTTTCATCTACAACCCATTTACCCGGGTTCATTACTTACGACACTCACGCTTCCATTACCGGCTTGCATGTTTGATAATTCATTACCCGTAACCCCGTGTTTAAAGCTTACGGAGTAGTGCTCCCATTTACCCGGTTTGCACATATCCTTATTTTGGACAAACCAAACATTACCAAATCTTCAAGTTTTTATTTATCAACAATATTTAACGTCAACATACCAACAATTAATAACAACATGACGTTTAGTCGCGTACCTTAAAGCTTTCCCTTCAAGCGAGTGTCCGCACCGGCTTGACTTCCCGACGCCTCACTTGTGTTGCCTAAAATATACAAGCCACTTATCATTAGAACCTTTCGACTCATAACTAAAGCTTGTTAACTTTTCCAAACACCACAATTAGTGTCTATCAACATCTTTTAGGCGTTTTGTCAAGCACCTTATGTGCATACTTTTTAACTAGCCATTTTCGTTCAATTAAACCTTGGTAAATCCAAGAATTTCAATCTTATTCAAACTTAATTACTCATCACAACCCATATTATCATGCTAGTTCAACAAACCTAGGTTATTACTCACATAGTTCATACAATATCTTGGGGCTTTTCATTCTAAATAAAAACCCACTTCATTATATATGGCACATAACTATTCTAACACAAAATTTATAAATCTATTCACATGATTTCAGTTAGGGTTTATGATCCTACACTTAAATAACACTTCCTTAAAACATAACATCACCCAATTATTCAAGAACTTCAATTAATCAAATTTCACCCAAAATCAAACATCACCAAAACTGAAATTGTGACTTACCTAGTGTTAGACAAGTGTGGGTGATCAAGATTCTTGATACATGCACTAATAACAATCTCAATTCACCCTTCAATTTGATCAATTTGATGAAAGAAGGGTTTGGGGTATTTTCTTTGTCTCTGGTCGCACCTACATACACGCACACAAGTGTGTGTGGTGTTTTAATTTCTTTAATTTTATTAGAACCAAGTTTTTTTCCATCTTTACACAATCAGCCCCTCAAGTTTTCTTTGTTAGACTAATGTCATTTAAATTAACACCTTTCATTCATATTTTAATATATGGTATTTTTAACTATTATTTATTTTTGGGGTGTTACAGTTGGTCCACCATTCCAAGCCCTAGCTTGGAAAACTCCAGTAGCACTACGAGTTTTGAGTGCCTCAGGGCACTCGCTGTTGATGAACGTAACCTCTATGCTATCGAACCATTCAAGCATAGCGGTCACCCCATCCTTGCCAGTGAAAGGTTTAGGGTTGCAGGAGGCAAAGTGCTTGTAGTTAAAGGTTACAGGCTTGGGTGGGACCACTTTCGAGTCAACAGAGGAGTTGGGAGTGTTTGAAGCTTGGATCACAGTGACGATCTTGGGGACAATACGAGCAATTTGATTGGCCATGAATGCCATCATCTTCTTCTGAGAGCTGGTCTTAGACTTCTTGGATGAGTTGGAAAATTGACGAGAGGACGACATCTAAGATTCAAAACAAAGAATAGATGAGACTTTGATCATAATGTTTTGTTTAAGAAAATTGTTTTCATGAATGCATCACATAGCATATAGTTTCACATAGCATATAAAAGGTTCAATTAGTTTCACATAGCATAATCGTAGCATAATAGAGATAATGAAAGCATCGTAAATTTAGTTCGTTCAAAAGAGATTATTATTTGTTTTAGATTGCGAAGATAGTGTGTGATGTGTCTCCAAGCTTGAAATGAAAGTAACTTTCAAATATAAAAAACACATTAAAATTGAGATAACATAAAAGAGATTTAACGTAAAACGTGGATTGTCACGGAACGTAACATAAGACTATTCCAAAGTAAATCGAAGTCCTTTTCGAGTTAAGGAAACGTGCTTTGGCCTAATAGACAAATACTCTCATCGAGAAGCAACTAACGATATGTGTCCTTCCAGTTACTACACGTCCTTAATCGATTGGGAAAATCGAAACTTTGGCGAGATTGAAAATCGAAGAGTGGGACTAGTTAACAAGATGCGAGTTTCACCTCTAACTTGGTAACATCGTACCCTAGTGTGGTTGGTACTTATCAAAAGATAAGGGTCCACTAGAATATCAAATGGAAATTCCCTTCAAGATTTGGATATCACTCCTAACTTGAGGGTAGATTTCGTGCAAAATACAAAGTATAGCTGAGTGAAAGTTATCACCAAATGTAGGAATCACCCCTAATTTGGTGAGTCGTTTCGATTGTGTTACAAGAGTGTCTTCAAAGCCTCCAAGTGTGTATTGTGTTAGCCTTTGGAAAGGCATGTATATTTAAAAGACCAAAGAGAATAGAATAGATGCAAGCAAGATAGAAGGGAAGTAGTTTTAAATAGCACATAGTGAGGAAGTTCCTAAACTATAGACTAGGTAAAAGCATTCCTACTTTTCCTAATTCCCTATAGTTATTGCTCTGATGCCAATCTGTCACACCCCAACCGATGGCGTAAACATCGGGATGAGACGAACAAATCGCTCAAAAGCATCATAACACTAATAGTGACAATATAGATTAAATCAAATTTCATAATGCTAAAATGTCATACAAGATTCCAACATTTTATCAAAAATAGTTCAAAACATTGTTTATTCTAGATGGGTTTCTAGGTTCATCCTAGCTTGTTTTCTTGATCACTTCGTCTATCAACCTGCAACATGTATTAAAATAACATCAACAAAATGTTGGCGAGTATACAAGTTTGAATACATAGCATAATAGTTTAAACGTTTAAAGACTCATATCCAACACAAAAAACATATAACAAGTTTCACCATGCTAGCTAACGCAGTCCAAGTGATAGCCCAAGTTTCCAATGCGTTAAGTGCCTTTCCCAAAGTTTAACGGGAGGTTATATGTCTCATCCTAACAATACCCCAAAGACTAACGGGGAGGTGCATTACCCCTATAGCGCTACCATTGTTAAGGCGGAACTACACACAAGGATTAAACGTTCACATAGCATAAAAGTCTCAAGTGTCACAAGTTTCATGTTTCATGTTTAAATGGATAGAGTATGTTTCAAATAAGTTTCAAGTGTCAAGTGTTTTTTGATATAGAATACATGTTGCATCCCAAAAGTGTTTAAAACAAAAATGGGATCGAGTATACTCATTGTGATTGCGTTGCGATTTCTTGTAAAATAACGCATGAGTAAAGAAATCCAAGAGGACGAACGAGAGCGATTAACCTAGATATGAATTAATAATTTTTATTGTGATTGATTTGCGATTGGTAACAACTTATTTTCAAAAAGTAACTTAAATTATGTAATTAATAATTTTTATTATAGTATTAATTAACTAATGAGTTTAATAAATAAGTAAATAAATACATGAATTTATTTAATAAATAAATCCTTTTGATGATTTTGGGATCCATATATCAAAACGGGTCGGATTTCGGGAATCCAATTTGACAGATGTTACAGTTTTATTTGTAGGTCAGCCTTCGTTGCCAAGTATTAGTAGCTTGATTCCATCTCGTCTTGTAACCCTCGATAAAACTACGTACAATTGACCATGTGTGAAAACTGGTTGTCTCAAGTACAAACCATATGGAAAACAAATAGTTGGAAAACAAATAAAATGCGAAAAAAAATGGATACATCATGTAATATTGAATACATGCGTACCTTGAAAACCATGGCATAGTACTCAGCCTTAGATATCTGAAACACATCATCTTTGTGGGATTCACCTCTCTTGGTCAACCTTATCTGTATCTCGTTTCGATAAATGGTTAAGTCAAAAAAACATCATCCATTCTTCGGAAGATCAGTAAATCATCTTCCTGTATGCCAAGATCGTTGCAAACTTCCGGCCATCCTTGGGAGAATACATAACTTGTATGAAGTTTAGTTGTAGACACACTCCACATAGAACCCTTATAACATATTTCATACGTGCCAGTCGGTGGCTTGTTTCCGTAACATTCTTCAACAAAAGCATCTTCGATTATCTTCATAAGATGAAATATAATACATATAATTTAACTTTGTAAGGTACGTGACCGAGTGTGAAAAATGTGAATGTTAAAATGTGTTGAAAGTAAAATGAGATTCTGTACCGAAACACCCAATCTTGGATAATGATTAATTGTGTAATAAGATTCACCACACACACCTTTAACAAAACAGGAAAGATCGAGAACAAATTGTGCTAATGGATGAAAGGTGAGCAAACAATCCTTTTGCAGTTTAAGGTCTGAAGCAACTGTTTGCCAGCTGTCGGTTATGACTGGCACTGAATTTACTCGTTTGAGGCTTACTACACATTTTTCCCACTAGCAAGAAATATATGCAGCTTCTTATCTTCCCAAGTCTCTCCATACACTTGCTTAACAAAGGACATAGGTACATCCTGTATATATATATAGATTATTTAGTATTATCAATTTTAACCAAAAAAAATCTTAAATACTAATATTACTAAAAAAGGAATTATACATAACATAAACAATGCTTACTATACTAAATGATCCAGGGTTGTGAAGATACTTCACAAACGAACGAACAATACATTATCAAACCTGCAACAATAAATATGCTAATTACCTTCTCTTCAAAAAAAAACTATAATTCACATAATCATATTTTACTGAATACTAATCTTTACAATATACAAAAAAACGTACAGCAAAGAATATTGATTACACTGCACATACTCAAGTACATCATGCAAATACCTAACTTAAATGGTTCAGAAATTTACACTTCTTTTAAGCGTATTTAAAAAAAATTAACTGAATCATATAATGTACAATAGTCAATGCCCGTTTCACTTATAAAGATTCGTAAATATACACAGGTAGAACAGAGCATATGAAAAATAAAATACAAAGACTAAATATTTAACAGGCATTGAGTCAATCATACTAATACATAAGTATAAAAGCTTTCAATTTGCAGTAATAAGTGAATATAATGGTATATATACAACATTAGGAAGCGGTTAACAGCAACATAATGGTAAAACTTAAGGAAGATGAATGTAATTACCTGTAAGTAAGGAATCCCACAAAGAAATCGGTATGCGGAACCGTGAGAAAGATGATTCCGGCAGTGATTTTAGAATCCTAGAAGACGACGGAGATGAAGAAATTTGTTTGACGATTTGAGAGGTGATAGGTGTAGTTGATATGTAATGATGCTCTCTATGTTTACATCATTATAAGTGCAAAGCATCAACTGTCAATTAGGCAATTTACATCAACACCCCCTATACTTTGAAAAGTTTAGAAAATGTAAACAATTTAACCATAATTTATAAAAACACCCTTATATTTTTAAAATGTTTATATAATTTTAACAATGTGTATAATTATTAATACATGCCTAATAAAAGAAGAAGTAAATTGTTAATTGTTAATCAACTTATATGTATTAATGTTTCATTTTTTTAATTAAATGATTATAAATAAGTTAAATTTGTTTATATTAACACTATATTATGCATAACCATTAACTAAAGACAAATAAATTATATTTATTAGTAAATGAAATAAATATAAGTGAAACATTAAAATTATATGTTTCTATATTAATATAATAATCGCCGTATACAAATGATTTTAGCATAATCGGTATATATGAGGTTATGTTGTACAATTCCGTTACAAATAAAAAACCAAAGGACTTATACAAGAAGGGGAAGGTTCATTTGAGAAGAAACTTAATGTGAGAAGAAAAAGAAGAAAGGGCATATTAGTAAATTGCTATTTTATTTGTAACTCATATCATTAAATTTTCTATCTTTAATTAATTAGTCAACTAATCATTAATTATCCTACATATAATCTACAAAACCTACACATATCAAAATTTTCCTACATATACATTACACATTATAGAATTTTATCCTACACAATCGAAATTTATCTTACACACCTCGAAATATATCCAACACAAACTCGTAATTTATCCTACACAACTAGTAATTTGTTCTACACTTTAAATTAAGTTGTTTTTTTAATTTGGAAAAAGTATATATTTTGAAAAGGAGTTACAAATTTAATTTAGCTAGTTATTAAAGGGGAAGAATACAAATTAATGATTTATGTAAGTTTACTAATATACCCTTATATTAAAATTAAATACAAATATTAAATGAAGTAAAATGAAGCATTCTTATTGGTTGAAAATTCTTCTTTTTTCTTCTTACAAAAAAATTCTTCTCATTTGAACCCTCCACTATACAAGAATAGGTTTAAAAAACATTAAAAAGGTTAAATGGCCGAATCGGGTTAATTAAAAATTAGACTGAACTTTTTACACATAATACCAACATGTGGAAAATGGTTAATATTAAGTATACTAATGTAATATCGAATAAATATGTGAGACTAAAAAGCACATGATTTTATAGGTTGAATAAATATACTTCAAAGTTAAATTTGCAAGTCAGTTAACAAAGAATGAAGAGATACTCTAGAAACATTGTTAAAGAAAAAAAACACTTGTTATTTGAATAAAAAGTGAACCAGAAAATGTAGATGATCGGATAAACCAACCACACATGTCAAAACCATTGTCAATAAAAAAACACACACACAAATATCCAAACTCAGAAAAAAAACAACTGATGGTAAGACTGGTTTGGATTAACGGTAAACTACTCTTCAATCTTTGGAATTATCAACACTGTGTCGACAGCATCCTTGTCCTCATGCCCACTATCGTTTTTACGCAACTTTGATGACGACTTGGAAGAGACCACATCAACATCATAAACGTTATCCAAATTGCGCTTCAATTCACCTTCAAACATCGTATCCGACTTAGTATTCTTCAGATCCAACGGTGTTGTAAAACCATTTTTACAAACGTTTGAGAGGGGGTCACATCGTCTCCCGTTTGGGATATAGAATCCTAAATAAAAAAAATCAAAATGATGATTTATAATATACATTTATCAAATAAAGACTAAAACGTCAATTATATATCAATAAAATGGGTAAACCTTAACAGGATACTCGACATTATGATTGGAATCGGACATTTCGACATTGACGGCTTCCTCATCAATAGGTTGTTTTGATTTTAAAAAATAAAAAAATGATAGTAATGATAAGTTACCTAATGTAGGAAAATTGCAATAATAGTAAGCGGAAAGGGTATAAATATACCTGGATAGCATCAAAATGTTTGTCATGCTCGGACAAAATGGCTGGGTTATCAGTCATCTTGGAGACTGAGTAGCCGTCTGACTTCTGGTTAATGTTAAATGAAGAAATAGCTATCTTGAACGCAAACTTCCTATTGATTAAAGAATTTAGTTTCTTTGGGAAGTTTCCTTCGTTGGCTAAATATTAAAGAAAAAAAGAAATTAAATCAAAGGCGGTAAACTATTGTAATCACAAAGTAGTACAAAAAATAACAAAACCTAGAGCAAAAAGTAATTATTTGTAACATACTTCAATGTTGTTTTCTAACAGCTGATTCGCATTAACCTTCAAAAGCTTCGTCACCTCGCGTTCAAACAATGTCAGCGTGACAATGCCGGTACAGTCCTGGACACGTATAGCAAAGCCTAATCCTGCAGAATATATTAATCATATTTAGTTATTTAGTCAAAGCAAGTGTCGTACAAAAAAATGTCATCTGAATAACGTGTACCTTGGAATTGAGGAAACAGTCCTTATATTACAAACATCAGTCTTGCATTCCAAGATAACAACCTCATCAAAACCTTTACTACCATCCTGCTTCTCTTTAAGAATAGTACTGGTTGAAACCTTTTTGTTGCAGCTTTTGCACGCGTTATAAAACCACTCATCGACGCAAAACTCTTGATAGTCCCAACAATGATAACAAACTTCGTCTCTGTTTAAGAAATACATATCATGTAACAACACAGACAAAGGAAAATATAATTAGATAGTACTAATCCGTATTACCTTATCTATTGAGTACAACGATCCAATGGGAGTAAAAGTAAAGTCAGAAAGATACTCTTCAGTAGCTGACTTGACAACCGATGAACTTAATCCAGAATAGAATAGCAGGACGAAGTTTCTATCTGTTAAAACATAAAATTTAAAGTAATTAGACTCAGGTCACGGTAAACATAATTTTAAAAAGCTATTATGATAGTGTACCTTTTTTTTAAACTGAACAACCTCATCAATATCATTGTTAATTAACACTCGAGTGACGGTATACAGATTAGATAGATACAGACAAATGTCCTGTACAGAAAAATAAAAAAAAAACAAAATTCATTAATTTGTATAACAATTAAAATTGGAACAGTAAGGAAAGTTCAGACTCGATTTTAAGTAATATCATACCTCCCCATAATCTGTATTTTCCAAACTGAATGATTATGACAACATTATTTTCACCTCTATTGCTGCTCTCATACTCCATGATTTGATCGACATAACTGTCCCAAAGTGTTACAAAGATTTGCTTATTGCTGAACATTAAAGGTAGATAAAATTAAATGATTAGTATAGAAAAAATAATGAAACAAAAATGATGCTATCAGTAATAAATATGTGAAATAAAAAATATTGTAAGTCTTCAAGCATAAACGTGACTTTCTTCTGGGTTTTTTTTCCATTATTAGTTTCCATGTCTACCTCAAAGGGAAAACTCTTGACCACAAATCCAATTACATCTGAAGAAAAAAATAAGTCTTACCAAAATAAACATTTGTATTAAACTAATATAGTGATAATTTTATATGGTACCAATTGAAATTTTAAATAACTTGCTGTCATCTTTTGGATCCTCAACAACAGAATCAAGCGGAGTAAAATCAAAACCCCATTCAGAACCAATAGGCTCGTGGCATTCCTCAATAATAATGGAGGTTAATCTTCAACTCACCGTGAGCATATTTCACCTTCTGAGTGTCACACCCTAACTTTTGCGGAAGCGTGATTATGGTGTGACTTTCTTAATACCATTGCATTCAATCATAACAACAACTATATGATAAAAACCATAGACATGTCATCCATTAAAAGAGTTTAAAACATAACAACATTGTTTTAAAACGAAGACATCAAACACAAGTTTTGCAAACCACACGAATTGTTTCAAGAGTTCACTAAGGACTCATCAAAAGATAATAAATAAAACCAAGGTTTGGAAGACGTGTCTCGTCCAGGAATAAGACACACCGCCCAACCCAAAGACCATGGATGACATCTTTATTCACAACGCAGCATGAAACTCCCAACGCCCGCCAGATCCACTTACTAATTCCCTGAAACACATGTATTTTGAAAACATCAACAAAAGTTGAGCGAGTTCGTGTGTTTGTTTGTGTGTATGTATAAACCTTTGAAAACACTGTAAGTATGTATGTAAGTTCATAAATCCCGGTATAAAAGCAACAAGGAAAAACAGATCACCAATGGGTTGCAAGGCCATTGATATGTGTAACGTGATGCAGGTCGCTCAAACCTAGCAAATTTTACACCAGGCTTCCGGCTGTAAGACATAGTCTACCCATGGGCCAAACCCTGGTCCAACATGGGCGGGGCTCGCTACACCCAAATAGATCTATCACTCATGCCCCTCGGTCCTATAACTAGGATTGATGGCCTTATGCGTTGTGCCCACCACTCACATGATCTAAGTGTACACCCTTCCTTAGCTAACCATACCAAATAGTAATGTATGTAAATAGTTGTAACATGTATTTCACCCCCGAAGTTATAAAACTGAAAATAGCTAAAGAAAAGGGGGAACACGAAACTCACGGTCTTGCGTCTTCAACCACTGTAACTCGTACTTCTCCAGTGAACACGACTACCTACAACGTACTAATGTCTATTAGACGAACGGGTCGTGCCTTGACTTAGTGTTATCGTTTCTGAGTTACATTTCTTTCACGCTTCTGATATTATTCCAAATTATATAATTATTGTCAAAATAATTAATATTTTGACTTAAATTATATTTATTATTTTTTGGAATAATTGATAAACAACATTTTTGTAATAATACTTCTCAAGTATTATACTTGTATTTCCTTCCCAATGATGGGGGTATCTTATACATGTGTACTCGTGTTCTTGTGAGTATTTATACGTACGAAAATAGGTATTCTATTGTGTCCATTAAGTATTCATATACTTAAGCTTTATATTATACTTTCCGGAATATTATTCCTAATAAAAAGTCCACCAACATATATATTTCCAAAATATATATTTAAAGAATATTTCTTAGAAAAATTATTCATAATTTTTCTTTTGGCAAAAATATTTGTAGTTCCAAAATAATATATTTTCAAGTCTAATTTAGAAAATATATATAACTTATTTTTATCCAAAAATAATGTATTTCAAGTGTATTAAGAAAATATAT
This sequence comes from Helianthus tuberosus, assembly GCA_030545235.1. Lineage (NCBI taxonomy): Eukaryota > Viridiplantae > Streptophyta > Magnoliopsida > Asterales > Asteraceae > Helianthus > Helianthus tuberosus. The sequence continues at coordinate 168,475,557 of CM060411.1, read as the reverse complement.
ATCTTTCCCAAAAATCATATATCTTCTAATAATTCCAAAGAAAATATATACATTTATACTTGTCAAAAATGCTATATTTTTCTCTTGTCAAGATGTGATATACCGTTGAAGTAATTGTGAAAATCATATTTTCATTCCTTTGTATCCAAAATACTATTTACCAAAATATATTTGTGAACACATCTTCCGGAATATTTTGTAAGTTACATTTCTTGTTTGGTTTCGCTAATATTTTGTGTGTAACTTGTGTAGTTATTCCTTGATATTTTGGTAGCATTTTGGATGGTAATTCTTGGTGTTTTAATGTGTTATATTATTTTAAGTCCTAAAATAATATAACTATTTCACAAAGTATACACATAATCACTCACATTATATCTTTAATATATATATATATATATATATATATTCTAAATATATATCTAGCCACTTTTATTTATAAAAACCAACCTCCAACATGTGTATTTTTGTAACCAAAAATTATGGCAAAGTTTATGAAACCATCTATTGTTGAAAATACACTTGTAACTATTTATTTGAAAATATTTTTCTAAGTGTATATTTTTAGAAAATTTGGCCATAGTTTCCCCTAAAAATGGAGGTTTCCATGCTTTCAAGCATATCATTTTCTTTTGTAAAAATCACCACAATCAATTTTCAATCATCAACAAACATCATTCACTTGCTAATCTTGCCAAATCATCCTTAATCTACTACTTCATGAACTTGAAAGTTTATGAAAATTTGTAGTAACTTGGTAGTGTGTTTAGTAAGTTTAGTTACCTTCCAAAATGTGTTTACTTCTTTAAAAACTTCACTTTTAAAGAAGTTGGGTGTTTACAACTTCAAAACACAATTTCTAAAAATTCTTCTTTATGTAATCTCCTTGTTACACAAGTGTTTTTACACTTGTTTAACCATTAAAAATAGAGTTTGTTTATGTAAGAACCAAGATCCACTAAAACTCATATTTTAAGCTTGGTTCTTTTGAAAAACCATTCATAACTCTTAGATTTATATGATTATTAACTCACTTTGATTATTATTTTTCAAGGAAACAACTTTCTTATTTCAAGTTCATGATCACATAAGGATGATCTATTGATTTCTTAACATAATCATCCTCTCATCTTGCCATACCATGTTTTTAATCATGATCTAACAAGATGTTATGATGATCAACATCATTTCTACAAACAATCTATGATCAACAAGCATTCATACCATAAACAACTTAGTTTCATCAAGATTACTTCATATATCAAGCTTATGTTCATGTTTCATGCTTATGTTCTTTAGTGTTCTTGAAGTTTTGATCATGATTCAACATTAACCACTAAAAATGGAAGTAATCTAGAGTGTACAAGGATCTTACCACTAGCACAAGGCTAGGGATGAATTAAGTGTAGAAATCAAGAGGATAAAAGCTAATGAGAGAGGTCCTTGAAGCTCCACAAGCTCCTAGCTCCTTTATGCTTCTTCTAACACCTTGTGATTACTTGGGAATGGATGAACTAGAGGTGGAAATGGTGGTGGTGGTGTGTGGTGTTCTCGGCCGAGAGGGAGAGCAAAAGAGGGAGAGAGATCGAGTGTGTGGTGTGTGTGAAGAATGATGGACTCTTAACCTCTCATACCATACTTATATCCATGCTCCTCAAATATCTCATGTGTAATATGCTCTAAAAAGCAAGCATAAGATCTAATTAAATAAGGAAACAAATGTTGAAGATATGGAGGGGGTATGGGCCGTCCATAGGTGGGGGGGGGGGGGGGAGGTAGAGTAGGCTTTAACTAGTTTGATTACTTATTAGTTCAAAATCAAGTGTAGGTTAAGTGTTTTAGTTACTAGATATTTTGTATGGGGTGTTATGATGTTCGGGGACCATAACTAGCTTGGAAACATTAAAACAATGCTTCTAGTGTAAATTTGGTGTTTCGGTTAGTGTCCGGTTGTTCGGTTAGGTACTGATTCGTTAAAGTGCTAAACCTTACAGTTTAGTGTGCTTTATGTATCTTTTTGTGACACTTTTAATTCCCGACACTTAGGAAAGCATTCAGGACCATTTAGTCACATTTATGCATAATATTAGTATGTTAAAATGCTGATTTATGCTGAATTTTGCTAAATTCAGCACTCTAGGTGAGTTTTAGGCACTTTCTGACACTTAAACTATTACCTAGAAAACCAGTTTTGTGATCCTTACTTCCCTACACTCTACACTAGTGTAGTACTTGGTTTCTGGCTCATTCTGTGTCTCAACACACTGTATGTCTTATGTACTGAACTTCGTCAGCATATTCCTGATTTATCAGATAACTGTGCTAACTGTATCTAATGCATCATTTGAGACAATATAGCTTTCATGCAATATTGGTATGACATTAAACAATATATGATGCACATGTTTGTGTATGGCAGCAATCAAAATGCAGTTACTTGTAATTTCAGCACAGTCATTAAGCATTAATCAAGAATAATTAATTGTACGGATACTTGGATTTTTGACAGTTGTCACACTGACGATCCTCACCCAACGATGGATTTCAAATAGTCAAACAGCGCTTTTCTTGTGAAAGATGTCGGTATTCACTTGCGTTTTTTGCCAAAATAAATGCTTGCATTTTAGTTCCCTGCAATAAAAAAACATATAATAGTAAAAAAAAAATTGTATACAAATAAGACGTATTCTAAGGGTTAGCTTTATATAATATTAACATAAATAAATAGTCTATGTACACTTACTTCACTATCCATGACTATCATATCATAGCAATAAACATTTTTAGCATTATTGAAATCAGCTCTTGTCCACAGACGAACAATGTGAATCCTAATGGTGTAGTGATCAATGTTGAGGTCCAAATTATTCAACAGGGTGATTGCAGGTTGTTCCATTTCTTCATACATTGCAAAAGTAAGATTAGTAAATAAAAACATAACAACCTATACAAACACATTGTATAGAACAATCAATATGCTATACATTTAGTTCAAAAGCATTAAAATATAGAACAGTCAATCTAGGGAGTTATGTCGGTATAAGCAATTGATACAGTATTTTCTTATTAGAGATGACTGTAAGAAATGTGAAAGGTGAAAAAAATATTTATAATAAGGTAAGGACTGTTAATTAAGGAAGCATTGTATCTAAACCATATCGCATATACTGTGTATTTTATACAAAATTATAAGATCAAAAATATAATTTCTATTACATATCAATCAATCATGAAAGTACATAAATACGGAAATATGTCAAAAAATTCGTTTTCTATATTTATGGTCAATCACTTTATATGTCCATATTTAAGTTAAAACATAATAATTAAAAAAAAACAAACGTATCCAGAGTGGATCCAACCTACTTAGTTCTTGCAGCAACAGATTAAGCCAATTAAGTCTATTGACTTCACACACCAAATTTCCATCCATTTTTTGAGCATCCATTCCACTGTTGTAAACTGCACATGGAATCTATTCCTAAAAGCTTCATTAACCAAACACATTTTTAAATCCCAAATCTGTAACTATGATCATATAAATTTAACTTTTTCAATATAAAAAGTAAAGCAGGTCTGAATAAAAGTGTGCATACCAGAGTTGTCAATAAGAGCATATCGAAGTAATACAAAAGTAAGCATGAGTCGAGAATCTATATATTTGACAGATGAATTACTACTAGAAAATATGGTATTTACTACCGCATTTTCGGTCGCAAAACGATAGCAATTGCTCTTTTGCCACCGTCTTGCCACCAAAAACTCGGTGGCAAAAGCACACGTAGCAAATGCCCTATTGCCACCTATTTGCTACCATTTTTTTGCCACCGTTTTGCTACCGCTATTTTGCCACCGTTTTCCTACCTATTTTGCCACCGTTTTGCTACTGCATTTTGTCACCTTTTTGCCACCACATTTTGTTTTGTCGCCGTTTTGCTACCGCTAATTTGCCACATTTTTGCTACCGCTTTGTCACCTTTTACCATGGTTTTGCTACCGTTTATGGTATTTCATTTCCATTCCATAAATTGGCTATTCCATTTCCATTTCATTAAAAAAAATATATATAACCTCGTCATTCCATTAAAAAGGTAGCAATTTATACATCCAATGTTCCTCATAATAAACATCCAAATTAAAACATCAAATAACTCACAATTTACCACACCGTACAGTCTAAGTTTACAATAACTACTAAAGAGAATAAGCTACAGATTTGTTAACTATATTGGAAACCACAAAATCAGTTAACAATTTACCAGGTGCCATGTAAATCGATGATGCAAATCAGCTCGTATGGTCGTCTTCATTTTCTACACAATGAAGATGACTTTGGATCGTGTCTTGAATCAAGACTACTTCTCGAAGCTCCAAATCGCCTTTTTCCATTTCCTTTGCGATTATGTGTTAGACCAGAATATAAGTAGCAGCTGAAAAATCAGCAAACAGGCTTTAAAACGTAAAATCACAAATGCATGGAATTGGAATTAGCAACGATATGATTTTAACAAATGAAATCATATTTAGCCTTTAAAACTTAAGTTAGCGTTACCACTTACATACCAAACCTTAGAATACTTGCCAAACCTTAAAATCGAGTTGCAAAAGAGGGAATAGGGTGGTCGTGTAGATCTGATCTGCTGAGTGTTTTGATATAGAACTCAACGGCCATTTAGCCCATTAATGAAGACTTATTAGTTAGAGTTAAATGCCATTTTAGTCCCTATACTTTGGGCCATTTTGCTAGTTTTGTCCAAAGGTTTCATTTTTTGCATGTGGGTCCAAAAAGGTTTCACTGTTGCCATTTTAGTCCACTGGGTTAACTTCATACATTTTTTTTGTTAACGAGAAGGGCAATTCGGTCATTTTATATGGCCGAACTACCCTTCTAGTTAACAGAATACATAAAATATAGATACCGAACTTATATTGATGAGGATAGAATTGGCACTCAACTTTAATTATGTTTAAGTTTTCATGATAAAAAATTAAACACATGTAAAAATACAAAAAGAGAATGACCTGATTTTAAATTCGGCAAATAATAAGATCGGAAATATGTCGATTTTGATTAAGTTTTATCTCTAACTAACAAACAACTTATTTTTTTAGAAAAATAACTAAAAAGGAAACGGGTCAAATTGTCTACTTACAATGCATAAAGCCCCAGATCATCTTATACCCAAAGTTATGTCAACCCGACCCATTACGACATGAAAGATAGCTCCATGGGGCATGTTCAGCTTGGCAATCTTCTACAAGCTTTGTGCTACTTTCAATAGTACCAAACAGTATCTTCAAAAGTTCCATAAGCAGGCTGAATATAACTGGTGATAGGTGAATACCAATTGTAGGAACTTGGATAGAGACATGACTTGACGGATGACTTGGATGAGATACTTTAATCTTCAGTTGAAAAGGTACAAAGAAAGTGTTATAGAATAATGATGTATATTGCACCAGTAAATTGAGAAGAATGAATGAGATGGAGGTAATTGTACATGATCCACCATAACAACAATCCCACACCTATGAACAAGAGAATATGAATGACAAGCACTACCCGTAACAGGATATGCTGAAAGCTAACTACTATGACCCGGAGTTTCTAGATCACACATCTGAATGTCAGAATTTCCATCTGTAAATAAGGCGGTATCTGATAAGAATATTTTTAGTAGAAAGTTAGAATGTGAAAACAATACTGCTTTTACATGTTTCATACGATGCAGATCTAGCAAAGTTACACCGTTGCTACATACCCAAGTCATTACATTAAAAAACCTAAATATGTATCTCTAGTCAAATAACCCAAAGTAACCAACTCTAAGGGTCTGTTTGATATGGGGTAATGGAATAGACGGGGGAATGGAATGGATGAGGTAATGGAATTGATCATTACCATTCCATGTCTTGTTTGGTTACAATGTGAGAATGGAATGAACCATTACTTTTTGTTGTTTGGTATGCGAGAAAAGACGAAGGAATAAAATTGGATGGTGGCGGTCAATGATGGGCGGCGATGGTGGGTGGTGATAGGTGGCAGTCGTAACGGCGGCGGCGGCGGCGGTGGAGACGGCAACGGTCAATTGAGGGAATGGAATGCATTTTGGAATGGGCGATTCCATTCCATCGACCAACCAAACACTCTTTTCTTCATTCCCTCTCAATGGTCCATTCCATTCCACCTCTCATTCCTGCATACCAAACGCTACCTAAATACTAACTTCTATTAAATAAAGCTACATCAATATTCACCAGCTATATGTGCTACATTAATTAAACGAAGATAAGTGCCTTACCAAACAAGTATCATAGCCAAAAGAACGATAATACAGCGAAAAGCAATCGGCCCACTCCCCACAAGGCCCCTTCCTTGTTTCAAGAAGCTACATTATTAAAAGATGCTCTGTTAGTTTAAATAACCAGAAACTTCTTAAAGGGAAAAACAAAGCTTGCTTACCTTTATCGGATCATTGTAGCATAGGAAACAGTTCGTTCTAGAACATGTGTTGCAACTGCTCAACATATGAAAAATATATAAGAAGATAATATCCATTGAACATTACAAGGTTAACACCACTTTGAGTTTTGCATACATACCCAAATGATAAATTCACAACCTCATTTAAAAAGTTAAAAAGGTAAAAAGAATATAAAAAGCCGTAGAATTGACCTAGAACTGAAAAATACAGATGCAAACAGAAATTCATATATAACTATTAAATCAAAGTATCAAACGAAATCCAAAGATGGTATTCTAGCAATAGCAATAAAATCTTTTTTATAACAGATCATAAATCTCTCTATACCGATAAAGTTCAATTTGAGAGGCTCCATAAGCTAACTCTGATGAATTCGCCAATTTTCAGGTTGGCTCGGTGCTAACTTTAGCATCCAAAGATTTTCAAGGATCCGAAACAGGGTTAAATTAGAACTAAATGATGTTAGATAATCCTATAACCACCAAACAGACTCTAATGATGTTAGATAACAAACGGTTACCCTACAAACTGAATTTTTGAACACATAATAACAAACAAGATAAAATTTAGGTCAAAAGTAACACAATTAACAATCTAAACTTAATCTTTTTCAAATGAAGATGCAATATAGACAAAAACACAATGTAAATCGGCGATTGAGAAAAGTATGGCTTACCGAAGCAGAAGAGCTTCCATTAATGACTATTCACCGTAAAACACCAAACACCGCTACCTTCAACTTGATACACTGCTAACAAAAACAATACAAACGTATAAGAACAAATATCTTCAATTCAACATCAATAAGAAGCCCTAACAGCAAGTAAATTGATAAACAAACAGTAGAAGATTCAAACAAGATAACATGATTTGAACAAATATAATTGTATATAAAGAGAGTGGTAACCTAGAAAACAACACACAGAGATTTGGTTGAAATTACCTGATTGAAGAACGATTCGGATCGTGTTCGTATTCGATTGAAAATTTCCTGCCTCGACCTTATTGTGTTAGATATTCAATCAATTAACGATCCAAAAAACATAGTAGAAAACAATAATCATGTTAGAGGAAAACATACCAGAATTGTATTACTGTTACCGGAAATACAGATCCATGAGTTGAGGCGGTTTAGATTGCTGTTACGACACAACAATTGTGATCTGTTTCGCACTTCCGGTTTAGATTGCTGTTAAGGTTTAGATGAATTGATGAACAGGAACACTTGATGAATCGATGAACATGTTGTTATGTGAGGCGGATTTGATTGATGCGATGAATCTAGGGTTCACGCTACACGAACTTTTAACGAGCCCTAACTGTTTTGCTTCTCTTCCGACACTTGATTCTTCGAAAACAGAAACAGATTCGGTTCCAATTGCACAGATCTGGTGTCTAATTGTTTGATTTTTTTCTAACAGTTGTGAATTTCTGAATCTGGATATATGAGGCGTTGAAAATACGTAACGAATATCGGATTTCAGAAGTTGATGTTGTGAATCGCCTTTGAGAAGTTCATCGATTGGAGATTGTTTGTGATTTTGATCCGAATGTAAACTGCAGAACATTCGGTTTAGGGGGAGATAAATCTAGGGTTAGAGCTCTGCGTGATGAATCTAGGCGTATGAAAGATGAGCGGGAGTGGGATATATATAGATATAATTAGGGGTGAGCAAGAAAATCGAAATAACCGAACCGTAACCGAATAACCGAAATAACCGAACCGAAAAAACCGAACCGAAACAAAAACCGACGGTTCGGTTTTCGGATTTTTAATAACCGAAAATTTCGGTTCGGTTTTCGGATAAACTTTTTCAATAACCGAAAAAAACGAACCGAACCGATAAGTTACAATCCATATATTTTTATGTTTAAGTTTAAATTGTTTAAGTGTTTAACCTAATGCTAGTAGAAAAAGTTAATTTTATTCTTGAATGTTAAGTGTTTGTAATAAAAACATTATAACTGAAATGATTTATTATTACCTATAAGATCTAACAAAATTTAATATAAAAATTAAATTTAATAAAAACTTTGAAGTAACATAAAAATAGATTAGAAGGTTAGGTGTATGTAAACAACATTAACTAAAGAGGTTAATTATAATAACTTAAATGTAAAGATATAAAAAGATTGTTATAATATAAATTATACTTTTTATTTTTTGAATCTTACATAATTTTGTTCCAAAACCGAAATAACCGAAAAACTGAACCAAACCGACGTAAAAACCGAAAAACCGAAACCGAAAAAAACCGAAACCGAACTGTTTTTAAAACCTGAAAACCGACATTTCGGTTTCGGTTTTGATTTTACCCAAAAACCGAACCAAACCGAACCGTGCACACCCCTAGATATAATTAGGGTAAATTTAGATATCGTATGTTGCCACCACTAATATGGTAGCAAATTGTTGCTTATTTTGCTACCGTTGTTTAGGGTAGCAAATTTTGGTGTCAACTGCTCTTTTCTGTAGCCTTTCAAAAAAAAAAAAAAAAAACTGCTCTTTTATGTAGTAGTGGCGAATAAGAAGACTTCCTGGTAATATTGTAGTAACTAGGTTAATACCCGCGCGATTCGCGGCTTCATCCAAAACCATATTATTTACTTTGAAATATAATATTTTGTACAAATGCATACATTTTAAGAAAAAAACAAAAAAATATTCAAATGCCGGAAAAAACTTCGTTGTAGACTACATTTGTTGTTTTACTCGTTACATTCCTATCTTTGTCTAGTATAAGCAACTTCACACCGCCTCTGCTTTTAACTCTTAATAACGCAACATAAAGCTGACCATGTGAGAAAACTGGATATTTCAAATACAATCCAACCGTTGATAGAGATTGTCCTTGACTTTTATTTATAGTCATTGCAAAACATACATTTATGGGGAATTGTCGTCGATGAAACTTGATACGAATTCTTTTATCCGACGGTGTCAAACTGATTCGTGGAATAAATGTTCTGGTCCCTATGTTTCCTCCGGATATAAGCTCCGCCTCTATAACATGTTTATAAAGTTTAGTAATCCGTAGTCTCGTATCGTTGCATAAACCATTTTGTTGATCGATATTACGAAGCAACATTACAGGTACACCAACTTTAAGGACTAATCGATGATTAGGCAGACCAGAAATTTTTAAACCATTCAGAACATCGGGAGAATATAGTCTCGCATTTGCTTCATTCTTTCCTTGATCAGTTTGACAAATACTATCAGAACTCGGATACTCCACTTCATCGCTAGGAAACGAAGCAAGCAATTTTTCATTAATTTCTTGAACAACCTCGTTTGTTGGTGCCAATATAGATCTTTCAGCAAAATAATCTTTATCTTTGTACAGTTGAAGAAGCGAAGGATATACAAAGTCGATCAGATCTGACATAGGATCCTCAGAGCACTTGATTAACAAATCTTCAAGAATATCTATAACCACCTCACAATCATCACTGTCACCAATATTTCCCTCGCCCAAGTCAAGCAACCAATCCGCAAAAGCTTTAATCTCCTCTATATCAGATGCATTGGTTCCTACAGTTAACCTCATGTTTTTGGTTAACGTAAGGACCTTCCAAGTACTCCAAATATACGACGACGTGATTGAAGCATTAACGATATCTCGCCTACTGCCATTTGGTACAACCGAAAGTATTTGTCTAAAGTCACTAATGAACACCATAACTTTTCCACCAAAGGTCATCTCACATTTGAAGATATCTTTCATTGTTCGGTCAAGTGCTTCAAACGCATGTTTATGATTCATCGGTACTTCATCCCAAATGATCAATTTCGTTTTCTTCAATAAATCAGCAACGTCATCATCCGGTTTAATAAAACACATCGAGGTTTCTGTTAAATTTAAAGGTATATAAAACCTTGAATGTGCAGTACGTCCACCAGGTAACAAAAGAGATGCGATTCCACTTGATGCAAAATTTAGTACAATATCGCCTTTACATCTAATGGATGCAGATAATGTTTTCCAAAGAAAAGTCTTACCAGTACCTCCATAGCCATAGACGAAGAACAGACCACCCGCATTACAATTAACTGCTTCAATTATCTCATCAAACACTAAACGCTGCTCACCGGTTAGGCTGCTTAAATTATTATCAAATTCAATGGCAGTAGCGCTTACATCGTACCTAAGCACGTCAGCAATTAAACGGTTGTCTGCTGAATATATTGATTCACTGTCGGGTTGAGGCATAGACGGAAACCGACTTAAACTTGAGTTGTTACGTAATAAGTAACACTCAATTTCCAGCAACATTAGGTTCCTTATTTGTTCTTCTGGAAGAGACAAACCTATTAAAATTATGTACATAAATTATTAAAATTCTTGTAAATAAAAAATGAAATTAATAAACACTAATCTGTAAGACATAACTGTCAAAATATTAAATAACAATTTGCGTACCTTCGATCCTCAAAAGCTTTTGCCGATTGTATAAAATACCATCCGCAAGGTACTCCCATGTGTTTTCCCAAACATGTTCAGGCTTTGATAATGTATTAGACGCCAACATTGTAGCAAAAAGATTACGAAGATAGTAACCTGAACCTGTGTAGTACGCCTCTTTGATAGCTTCTATATACTCCTTGTCGTCGTCTAAAAGGCCTCTAGCGTAGCACGCATCTCTAAATGTTGGGAAGACTTGTCCATTAACAGTACGAATGTCTTCAAAAGACTTAGGACCTACTACCTTATTAAGAAGGATTCTTAAAAAGTATGCCTCGCCCATAGAAGGATTCACACAATGAATACGACCAATGGTTTTGCCTATTATTCGTTTATCCTATATCCTTTCGTCCTTCTTCCAAACAAATTTATTTGGGAACTCAACGTAAGTAAGGGTGCGCGCCAACGGATCTTTTTCGTTCTTTTCCATCCATCCCAAAAACATGGTAGAAGAAACATATGGTTTTTGTAGAACACTATCAAGTTCGTCGTCAGGGCCGTATACAACGTTTTATTTATCTGGTAGATGAAACGGAAGCCTGGTTACGGATGGATAGCGGCAATGAACATCAAATGCAAATATGCATCATGAAGCTTCGCATGCCGGGAGATATCTACAATTGTAATACTCTTTGATTTCATCTTTCCATCTTCAAGCTGACCTTCATCGGCATTTGGTACAAAACCAAATTCTGCCCTATCTAGTCCTTTGTTAATGTATTTAAACAAATACTTAATGGACGCAGCCTGGTTACACCATTCGACGTTAATGTGTGCATGATAACGTCTCAATAGGGTTTTGCTATACGGAACTACGCTTCTGTTATCAAGCTGGATACCGGATTTCTCAACAAAAAAAACCTGAATTGGCTCGTCTATAGACCGGATAACCATTCGAATCTAGAGAAGTCTTATCACAGAACTTCTTAGGAAATTTCTTCGAACAGTTACCGTCGACCATACACGGACAATTTGGTTTTGCAACACCACAAGGTCCGTAAATCATATAGTCGCTGACAAGAGTATATAGATCTGGTTCTAAGTTTTTGTCAGGTATCTCGGCAGAAATGAACTTGTCAACATGCTCAACCGAAGGAAGCTTACTTTCGTCATTTAAGAACAGACAGATATGCGCATGCGGTAGACCTCGTTTCTGAAACTCTATGGTATAGACAACTGCAATAGGATAGTTAATATTAAAATACTTATTTTCGAAGTTATGGTTATGAACGTAGCAGACCAAAAAAAATATAATAAAGTAACTGATTTAAATGGATGCTTACCTGCCGATGCATTGCCGAATAAAGATTTCTCTCACAAGTCTTTCATGATTGCGTCAAGCTTAATTTTGAACAATCGGCATAAAATGTCCAGTCTATCCTCGGGATTAATCTTCGTGTCCTTCAGAAATCTTTTAATCTCCGGCCATTTAGGATTACACGTGATCGTAATGAAAAAATCAGGGTAGCCAAACCATTTACAAATGGCCATCGCATCATAATAATTCTCCCTCTTATAACGCGATCCACCGGTAAACGAAGACGGTAGTAGTACGCATGTTCCAACGTTTGACATATCTGGATTACCATTTTGTCCAAGCTTTTTAAGGTTATCATATGTCTCAGATCTCAGTTTTTTTGCTGCAGACGTATGAATAGTGATCGTTCACTTTCAATCATCGTATATACGTCAACCAAGAACTGTTGCAAAAGTCTTCGAGCATTGAGAATCAAAGAGAAATGATTCACTCTATCTTGAACATGGTAAGCAAAATACTCTCTCATTGTACATTTTGACTCTTTCTTCTTCGTTGATGCCCTTCCTTCTCTATGAAGAATATCAACCCGGTAACCATCTTCACCAAAAAGGAAAAGCAATGGAAACTGAAGCGCGAGATACGAAGGATGAAGCTCGCTAATATATTGTAGACCATCTTTCTTTGACTCAACAACTACATCACGATTATCAAGAGCTTCCTCAATGTTTCCAACAATAAGCGCAGCAACTTCGGACGACATCGGTAGGTTGTATGTACGACCATCTTTGGACCTATTTGCCTTAAGCCGTAATTTTAAGTCAACATGAGGATTATCAACAAACCGATCTCGTACACGTCTATATGTTTTCACCAGCTAATTATTTGAATCTAAAATCACCTTAAGGTACTCTATGAGTTCAGTGTCAAGCAAATCAGAAGTTGTAGAAGCTGGTTTGTTTGAGTTACTGTAAAGCAATTGTAAGACAAAAGCGAAAGTATCAGTAAGTGTTTATATAACATAAAACCAAAAAAAATAAAAAAAATTAATAAAGAAATGGTTTCCATGGATACCTAAATACGGTTTTGCGATTACAAACTTCATTATCTGTGTCGTATATGTAAAGCTGCGCAAACTTTGGTTCACCACCTTCTTTAGGAAGAAGACTTCCCAGTGTATGATAATTCTCGCCACTAATTCGTTATACATACGGAGCATTTCCTCTATTGATTTTCGAATCAACTTTACCACCCATTGAAGTGAACGAAAACATAGAATTAAAACGACGTATATTCAGTAAGAAATGCTTGCTCTTGTCGTCTAAACTCTTAAAAAGATTTTGATATTCCAGACACGTCTCTTTAAAATTAGGAAGATGTACTTTTCCATAAGCACAACAAAGCATGTAAGTTGTTCTTCCTGAGTAAACCATTCCTTTTCCGGCCTCAACTTTCCACAACTTAGCATTACATATGTCGCATACAACTACTTGATCACCATGATCCAAATAATCTATTATTGAAAATAAAAAAAATATCATTTTGTGCTATTGGTTATGAAATTAATATAATGACGTTCTTCAAGTGGAACTTAAAGTAGTGAGTGTGTAAGGTACTTACTGTTAGAAACTCCTTTATATGGATCTTCAGCTAATTGTTGAGGAATAATATGATCGTCGGAAGATAAGTCAACCATTGGAATAGGATATACGTTTCTACCCTGATCATCAACTTGAACATCCGAGACACCAGCCTTTTTAACCTTTGTTGATGATAGAGAGGTGCTTTCTTCAACTTCATACACGTCAGCAAGGTTACGTTTCAATTCCAAAGACGAAATCTTAGAACAATCTTTAGATGTGCAATCGGGTGTGAAGCTATCACCAATAGAATCCACAGCATCCTGAATGATATATTCAAAATTAGAAAATATATAAAATGTTGAAAACATTTGGTATTTTGTAACATTAACTTAAAATACATACCTTTAGAGCAAAAGGGTTTTGAGTTGACATATCACTAAGTGAAACATCAGCAGCCGCCTCGTCCACACCCTACAATTCAAAAAATAATAAGGCTAGGCACAACAAAAATGATAAATCTCCTAACATAACTTTAACTAAAAGGTTTGTATGTGTTAACCTGATCAGCTGGAATTCGGCTCTCCAAGGATTCAATGATTGCTGCATCATTAACCAACTTATGAACAGCATAACCATCAATATGGTTGTCAATATTGAATTGACTAATTTGAATCTTGAAGGCAAACTTTTTATCATTCAAAGATTTAAACTGATAGGGAATGGTTTTCTCTTCCAAAGATGCCTAATATACATGAATCAAAATTTATTGAAAAGAACATACAAATAACATTTAAACACTAATAATATGTAACTTGTATAAGAATTTAAAAAAAGACTGATGTGAAATACGTTACCTGATCCACTTTTGACTTCTCAAGCAATTGAATTACTGTCATTCCCAACATTTTTCTAGCTTCACGGTCGAACAAAGTCAAAGAGGTAATAGCTGCATAATCTTGTACTCTTATGAGAATCCTAAAACTAAATGCACAAAAAGTAATTCACAAAATAAATACAATTTACATTTATAAAGTAAAATAAAATAATCGTAAATATAATAAACTTACAAAAAGTATAAGTAACTTACATCGGTGTCGCAGTTACAACCTCTTTCGGACATTCAGGATATGAGCAAACTAAAACCTGTTTAAACTTCGGTTCCTCAGCACCGTCTTCAGCCTCCTCGATGACCAAAGTTGTCTCCACCTTCCGATTGCACTCCTCACAACCAAGGTAGTACCAATCATCTTTATCATCCACACCCATGATCGTACCAAGAACTATGACCTCACAAGGCTGAAATTATATGTAAGAAATTAGAGTTATAAAAATGAATTTGTGAAACAATTTTGTTTAATGTATTTATTTAAAATATTAAAAAGTAGACACAAACCTTATCCAAGAGCGTAATATCACGGAAATTGGAAAACGGATGCTTCACTAAAAAGTCATCCACAACGCTTATGCTTCCAGATGAACCAATTGATTTCTGACCATTAGAGGATGTTTTACATATCTTCTCAACAAACCTGTTTTCAATAATGTAAGCAAAAAAAGTTAATAACATCAATAAGTAGTTCATATTATTTTATAAACTGTTTACTTTGTTCTAAATGAACGAATCTCCTCTATGTCAGCATTGATAAACAGCCTTGTTATATGGAAAGCATTAGATAGCGTTGTCTTCCCTGTGTAAAAAAATTTATATCAGATATTAGGATATTCAACTTCGTAAATCATAAAAAAATTTATATAAGTTTAAAAAGGTATATAAATAGTTAATACCTTTATACTTGTTGAAACTACCAAACTGCACAAGCAGAACAACATGAACTTCTTCTTTATGGCTCTGAATGTAACCAAACATCTCATCGCAGTACCCATCCCATAAAGTGCAGTTTAACTTGATACCCCTACATAAATAGAAATTAAACATATCAGAGGATATCATGTAAAAAAAAAAATATATAACACTAAAGTTACAATGAAATTAAATTAGAATTTAATTAACAGACTCTTCATCCAGCAATTGCAAGTTCATGTATTTGCTATCTTTTCCCATCTTCATTTTGGTCATCTCTGGTTCAGACCACTCATCTACATATCCATAAAATCAGACAAAAAAGAAAATTTTGATTAATAAAAAATGTAATCAGCACAAAAAACAAAAATTAAAAAAATAATCTATATTTACATATTTCTTAATTTAGGATGTTGTTATATATGATGAAGTACAAACCAACTCGATACTTGACATCGACTTCACCGGCTTTAATGGACTCAAAAGATGCTAACCGCATACCATATAAACTTCCATCAAAGTTCTCACACTTTTTAACAGATGTATCAAAGTTTAAGCTAATAGCATGTTCCTTATCAAAGTGTTTGAAATTTGACTTAATGACAGAAAGTTGAGATTTATAAATGTAATAAGACTCGTTTTCATTAAGCAAAATTTCATGTTTTTTCATAAACTTGCTCCAAACAGTTGCCTGCATCCTGGTACCCTAATAAAAACACAAATTAAAAGTGGTTAGTATAGACAACAATATAAAAATTAAGCTACATTTTAAAAACCAAATGACATTCAAACCAACCTGCTCATCCATGACCACCATTTCAATACCAAGGGTTTCTCCTTCTCTCTTTGGATTCACACGAATCCAAAGTCTTAACATGTCACGACCCCAGACCCACCCTGGACGGAATCGGGAGCCGCGAACAGCCAAGTGGTACCGGTGATTATTTTGAAAAATATTGCAGCGGAAATTTCATCAGGACCGTGAGTTAGGAAAAATATCAGAGTTTATAAAACATCGGATTTTATTTATTAAATAGATGGGATAAACCCATGTTTTACAAAGGTAGCTTTAATAAAGATAAATTTGATTACATAAAACAATAATTCTTAATTTGATTTAATTAATAAAATAAGCCACTTCTTGAAGCCTTTCAATGCCATATCCATCTCTTACTCCAATCTACTGTAATTACCTGAAACGCGTTTTAAAAAGGTTTTGTCAGCAGGAAATATTGGGGAATCATTCTATTTACTAAAAAGATACGTTTGTTATAATTTACAGTATTAAGAGAGATTACAATGTTTCTGATATCAACCAACTACCCACAGTATTTGTCACTCGACCGGATCTGTGACTATGGTCATACCACTATTGGGTCCTGTCACCCAATAGTGACGAATATCACTAATTTTAGGCTCGCCCACCTAAAGTGATAAAACAGCAGTAATGTCCCCACATACCGGCTGTAATTTGGTGATTACATAAACTTAATCACTATAATTATAACTTTGAAAACATTTAAGAATTTATAAAGCATTTTGATAAAAAGAGAACGACTCACATTATAAGCATGCAGATTTATACAGGCAGAGCTTAGCCTATTGATTAGTCTTGTAATCCTAGTGCACACGAACTAGGTAAGTAATTAATACAGCATTTACGATAACTCACGAGATTAAAACCCTCACGACAAATGACAAAGTGCAATCACTTAAACATCCATCGGATTCACAACGAATGACAGAGTATTCCCCGAGTTCAGGTGGTACTCAAACATCCTGTCGGAATCACGACTAATGACAAAGGATAGCGCTTAAACATCCGGTCGGATAGTTTAAATCGATCGGACATTGAATCGTAGCAGCGATCAAGTTAATACCCTGTATCGTAGCAGTACCCCGCTACTTTGAAAGTGAAATTCGAGCAGAGTGAGAATGAATTTGAAAGTTTTGTCGACACCATCGAATTGCTCAGGAGCCAAGCTATTTATAGCTGAAATTGGGTTCCCTCGCGGCCCGCGTAAGCCTTCGGCCAAACCTTACGCGGCCCGCGTAGCCGCCTAGTCTACGCGTAGGGTTGCTGAGTCACCAGTAGGTCTGCCAGGTGGACACCACGTGTCCCTTAAGCTTATTCAGAGATTTGCCTTGCTGTCGCGGCCCGCGTAACCTTCTGTCTATTCTTTACGCGGCCCGCGAGAAGACCACAAATCTGATTTTCTTGATTCTTGATATGGATTGGGGTTTCAGGGTCCGGGTTTTTTACTTATGGATCAATTTGGGGTATATTTTTGAATATAATTATATTATAAAGAAAAAGGAAATAAAATAGTGAGAAAGGAGAATGGACCCACTTTGTAACTTTAGGGTTCAGCTAGAAAGCCTCCTGGTATAAATTTTGGGTATAACTTCTGAGTTATTTAAAAATATATCATGCACTCGTGTTTAAGTATAATACCCCTCATTCAACCTTGTCCCTATGTCACGAGACAGAACCCCAACGAACTTAGTCAGGCAGAGCCTTGACATGTGTTATGGGCTCAGATCAATCGGAAAGGGTAGCGGTGATCGGGAGTTAAAACACTTAAAACGGGACAGGACTTTGGAGCATTATAGATTAAAAAAAATAGAATTCTTGAATATGTAGAGACTGGGCGAGACATACAGTAAGAAGCTGTGAGTAAAGTGTTGAATGCTACCTTGCATTCTATTTATAGAACCCCCAACAAACTTAGAGGCCAAGTATAAAATTTTGGTCCAATTAAATTCGTTCTGATCATGGGGGAACACGTACGCCCACTTCTCAACTTTATCTATAATTTAGTTATTTATTATTTTATTTTGGATTACTTCTGTATCTCGACATGTACCATAATTTGAAAGTTAGATTTATTTATTTTATTATTTTAATTTATTAATTCAATTGGTTTCCTTCTTTGGCGCGTATAACTTCTAAAATATAACGTTCTAGAAAATAATGAATATGTTATTAGAACGAGAATATTTTTGTCTACATTTGGGTCTAAGTTTCATTAAAAATAGAGTAAGTTCAAAATACAATGTATTTATAGTTTAATTATTTAAATGGTTCATGGGCCCGTCCAGGTACTTCATATTTCTAGTAATCAACTTACCCGTAATCTACCCGTCTAATAATATAAGTTTTTTTATATACTTTTATTTTATTAGAAAGGTCACCCATATACAAGCCAATTAATATAATATTTCAACCAACTATATACAATATTGTTTAAAACTATTTGGGTTGAATATTTATATTAAAAATAAATTAGTTACTAGTTACTAGTGGTTAATAAATTTAATTAAATCTATAATTCTTATATAAAAATAGGAATGTTACATAACACCTTGATTTTGATGGTAAACAGCTTGGATCTCCAATCAAGATTGTTTAAGAAAGTAACATTATTTTCATCCATTTGTATGAGATATGAGCCGAACTGAGATGATTGATGTTAGAAAAATAATTCGTAATTGAATCAAATGAATGTATTAACTAAATATATATAGAAATTTCGTTTACTTATTTTTGTAAAGTTGAAAAAAACGTGTTGGGATTGAACCCTACCAGAGGAACAGATAATTAAAGCCAAAACCGGATCACAACAGTGGATTCACAATAAGCAGCTGTTTACATTAGGCTTTCCCCTTGAAAGTGGTTATAACAACTGATGGTTCTCTATCCACTGTCCGTATACAACTGCTGCTACCCGTTAAACTGCTGACAAAGCCCTGAAGAAGTAAACACTGCTAGGTTCTATCTACTGATGACAAAGCGCTGCCCACTCAAGGACTGATCAACTTTGATGAAAGCACTAATGGAAGAAGATAGCAGTAGTTTAGTGTATTACTTGTCTTATGTAGAATCAGTGGTTAAGAATAGCAGTGTTTGTATAGGAACAGTTGTTACAGGTTGTTAGGCTGTTAGACGTCGCTTTCATGGTGACGTCAGCTGAGATGCCTCAGTAGTTATGGTTTGCCTATAAATGGATCAGTACTCTGTACTGTTACACTTGATCGTTTTGAGTGAGTTCTTCTCCTCAATTCAATCCTTTCATCTTGTGCAACCAACCATGGAGTATCAGGCTGAGGGGGAGTTTAGTTTGTAAGCATGCTCGTAATCTTTTGATTTGTATTGTAAATCTTTCGACTTATTGTAAAGCATGTGTTTATCAAAACTATTTCTCTCTTTGATTGTGTTTACAAAGTTTGTTGTTCATTTTCGCTGCACTTAAACTCTGTTCATTTCTATTTGATTTGTTCAAATTATACAAACAATCACAATCATTAGAACCTCCTGTCCTAACAATTGGTATCAGAGCCTGGATAGTCAAATGCGATCTAACAATCAATTTGACATAACAGTTCAGCTCAAAAATTCATTGATACTAAGGTTGATTGTATTTAGTTGAAAAACAGAGTAACGAGAAATCACGCTCAAAGTGACTACTCAAAGGCTCTGTAAAACAACCAAGATGTCATAAGACACACAAGCTTCACATAACAAGTGATATCATACATAAACCACCTACAGGTTTCAGATCTGAAAATATATCTGATAACTGTGGTAAAATTATTTACGAAAATTGATTTCAATTGTTGTTTTGAAGTTCGTGTTGTTTCCATCATGTTTGTTGCTAAAGTGTGTACCTCATGTCAACAAAACCTATGCTTGATTAAATAACATTAGTGTTTTTGTTAACATAAAAAGAGGGAAATTAAAACTTTAGTTACAAGATCTTATGTGTTGAAAAACAGGTTGGGAATCCTGTGGAAAAAGGACCAAATCAACTTTGTTATAAACATATTAAGAAAATCAGGTGTTGAAATAGTCTAATTCATATGTAATGTGAGATTTGACATATGCATGTACAAAATATGCCCAGATCTCTCAAAAACATTACTACAAAATGATTCTGGACTAAGTATTTCTTCAATAAAGACCTCCCAGTAAGTATTTCATTACTTATGAATGGAAAGGGTAAAAAGGGAAGAAGGAAAATCACAAAAACTCAAAAGTGTGTTTATCTCAAAACTTTTAAAGTCAAAAGGAAAGAGTATAAATATAAAACACTTAGAGTCAAAAAATTGGGGTAACTATGGTCATTAAGCAACTGTGTGCATTCATTGGTTCAGAAAAAGGTTCAGGTAACAATAGTATTTCCAGTGAATAAACTCACAAGAGGACTAGACAAATTTTCAGAATCATCACATGGCAATAAAGTCTATAACAGGGTTTTCAAAAACTCATGTGATCATGTGTCCTCATTTTTGTTGTCAATCAATCAACAAGAAAATGGTACCAAACAGTGGTCAAATGTATTTACAATTTCATACCACTGTTGTCAAACCACTGACCATTTTCATAAACTTGAGATTGATATGATTAGGAGCTTTAGTGGAAAATTATACCAGATCCTTTTGGTGCTGTTTTCAGAAAATCCTTTAATTATTTTTCTGGAAAAGGATTTTCTCAAATAAAGCAGGATATATTATTCTTTATTTTTCTTTAAGAATAATATATTTTTTTTTTGTACTTTTACTGGTTTTTGATAGTAAAAGTTTCATTCTCCTGGCAGGATTTAGACCCTTTATTTTTTGGTAATATTATCCTCGAAAATGGATCAAAAGGAAATGGTGTATGTGTCAAGGTTAAGGTCATGTCAACTCAAGTTTGGTTTTAACACTGATCAAATATTGATTGCTAACAGATTTTAAAACACTGGGATACCAAACCACTGTCAGGATTCTATAAAAATTTCAAAACCTGTAATTGACATGTGGCAAAACCTTGAATGAAAATCTTTGTAAAAGCTTATCCACTGATGCACTAACAGTTGATGATATACTAGTCTTCAAATCCCTACCATTACCTTACCCCTAATCACTGTTTTGTTCAAACATCTGCTTCCTAAATATTGTCCACTGCTGAAAGTCAACCACTGACCTTTCATTTTCTTGGCAAGCACTGATGCTCAAAATCAGTGTCTTATCCACTGATATGCTATCCATTGATAGTGAAAATCATCCACTGCTCACATAATTATTACCGTTGTCACCACTGATATTTGTTTCATCAGTGGTTCTCCAAAGCAACTGTCCTCCATTATTCATCTTGTCATCAGAGGTTGGCACGTGGTCAATTTTTAGCCATCAGATCTTTGTAACCGCTGCCACATCAGCATCCATTTTTTTCCCTAAATAAAACCCTGATCAAAACCCCAAACAGGATTTTACACTGTCGAATTGAATTCCAAAAATTCTCTTCTCAAAGAAGTTTCCAACCTTCCTTTTCAAAGCATTCTTCGTCTTTCTTCATCAAAATGACGAAATCAAACTCAAAATCTAAGTCAAAATCATCATCATCTTCCAAAGAGGTCGCTCAAACGGCCGAAGAACCCATTGAAATCCCGTACAAATCTCCTCACAACTACTTGGGTCTACTCACAAAACCCACAAACAACCACACCTTCGAATCCATCATCGACACCTTATCTGCATCAAAGTACAAAACTTTGTTAATAGCAGATGCTCCCATTTACCAACAAACCCAGAGAAAGTTCTGGAAAAATGCTACTCTTGAAAAACAAGAAGACATCGTCATAGCCATCAACTCCTCTATACAGGGTAAAGCGATTCAAATTACTCCACAATCAATCTCAGAAGTCTTTAAACTCGATGATCAGAAAGGTAAAACTTCTTTTTCTAAAACCGAGTTGAAAACTGATTTCTTTAATAGGGGGTACGCAGAACAACCAAAAAGAGACACCTTACAAAAAGGTTTCTTTCCTTCTGCACCTAGGTTTCTATTTCACACTCTCTTGATGTGTGTCTCAAATAAAACAACTGCTTTTAACGAAATACCTTCAAAGATTCAATGCATGGGTTATGCTATTTTAAACAATGAAAATTTTAACTATTCCCAGGAGATCTTTGATGATTTGGTGAAAAATGTTGATAGCAAAGCATTTCTACTTTTTCCAAGGTTTCTAAGCTACTATTTTAAACAAAAATTTGGAAAAGAAAATGAAAATTTACTCAAACAAGGTGTTTATTTTCAAATAAAAGGTTTAACACCTGAAACATTCACTAGAATGTTGACACATATAAAAACAAAAGCAGAGGTGCCTGAGCAGAATTTAGCAAATACCACTGCTCCTCAGGCATCTGCTGCTGAGCCCACTGCTCCAGGTGATCATAGCAGCACAACCACTGCTTTGAAACCCACACCTTCCATTACCAAAAAGACCAAAAAGAAAACATCCAGAAAGCCCTCCAAACCCAAAACAAAGGCAACTCTGGAAGATGAGATCCCAGAGCCACTGCCAGGGACAACACAAATGTCACTTACAACCACTGCTGCTACTTCCTCACAGCAGTTGGAAGAAAGATCTCCACCATTGCCTCAAACTCCTCCTGCATCCTCACAAAATGATCAGGTTGTAAGCACAGGGACCCCACATTATGAAGCTCTGGATTCAATTGGATCCATCTTCCCCAGTCCAGATCCCAAGGACATGTCTCTTTCAACACCCATACCCTCACCAATCACATTACCACAATCCATAATACCCTTGTTGTATGCAGTTGCTATAGCTCAGACACAAACCAGTTCCTCTCTATCACCTATCACTGAGAGTACACTCCCACAAGTGACTGGGTCTGATGCTACTACCCCTGCTATCCCAGCAACAACTGAGGAGGTTACACCCCTTGAGTTACAAGTAACTCTTGGTGGTAGTTCAAGTGGAGCAGCAACTACAAGTGATGGATCAACAGATCTACATTTGGACAGTTGTTTCATTAGTAAGACTCCCTTGAAGGCAATTTCTTCTATAGCACCTCTGGTACCACCAGTGAGTTTGTTTTAACCACTGGTACCCTCAAAAGGTTATCAAGTGTTGAAGAGAGAAGACCCCAGAACCAAGAACAAGGGGCATCAATGGGTGATTTTTGGGACTCAGTTCCTAAGTCACACATTGATACAACCACTGCTGGTGGGAAATCAGATGATCCCATTAACGTGGGTGATGATTTAAAATATCAGGAATTGACGGGCAGAGTTGAAAACTTGAAACATCAGTTGGTGAAATAAAGGATATGGTGCAGCAGTTGTTAAAAGCTCAAAAAGCACAATCCACTGCTGTTCCAGCTCAAGCACCTGCACAACCTGCACCTGCTGCAAATGAGCTATGGAATGTATTTCAACCCCTGCTTGAAAAACAAATGGCTGATCAGCAGCATGCAATACATGTAAAAATGCTGACAAACATGGTGGAGTCAAGATTTAAAGATACTCAAGCAGACATCAAAGCTATCAAGGCTCATATACAAAGCACCACTGGAAAAGTTCCTCCCACTATCCTCTTCATGGATAACCCCCTTCCAGATAATGCCAAAAAGGGGGAGAAAATCAAGCAGTTGAAGAAGAAGAGAATTGAAGATGGCCTGTATGTTGAACCAGAACAAGAAAAACAGACATCTAAACCACCTCCCAAAGGCTCCAAACCTCAAATCACAAAATCTCAAACTTCCATCCAAATAGTTGATATGTCAGTGGTTTCAAAAACTGCTAACCAAACAGCTGCCATTTCTTCAACACACACCACTACAACACACACTACAACCACTGCCTTACCATCACCACCTAAAACTACATCACAACTCACCAAATTACCACCTGCTCAAAAGCAGAAGACATCTACTGACACATCAGTAGTTGTAATGTCAACAGAGGTTGAAACACCAGTTGTTTCAACAGCTGTTTGCCAGTCATCCACCACTGCTCTCCTCAATATCACATCACCACCATCATCTCCTGCTAAAAAGCAGAAGACATCAGATGTTACAACATCTGTTGTAATGACAACAGTGATTCAAACACCGGTTGTCCCAACACCTGTCTGTCCAAAAATTTACTCCAGAAAAAGAAAAACAACTCAGGCAGGTGATGACAAATATGATCCTATGGCTGCAAAATATCCACTGGAACCTGAAGCTGTAAAAAATGAGATGAGACAATTCTACACTGAGGATGATCCTTCTAAAAGAAGATTTCCTTCTCTCATAGGCTTCATAGTCCAAGAAAATATGGATGAATATCTCGAGCTCAAAGCAAGGCAAGCTAAGATAAGAGCTAAACTTGAATGCAAAGATCAAGGTGATGAAGCCATTTCAGAAAGAATGGAATTCCTGCTCACTAAAGTCAAACAGATGGAAGACTATGCAAGAGATCTGAGCAAAGAGATGTCAAATTTACCACCCAAAACAGATCTACGGAAAGAAATGAGAAAAGAATATCTTGCATACATTATGAAAGAAAAATTCTATCCAGCTGAAGAGAAACAATTCGAAGAATGGCCAATAGTTGCATTAAAGCATGAGGCAAACAGAATTGAAAGAATTAAAAATGATCCAACTAAGAAGAGGAATGCTCCAAATTGGAGAAAATACGAAAAGCTCATTGCTGATCTTACTTCTGAATACAAAAGAAAGAAACAGGAGCTGGTGGATGCAAACGTTGGAGATGCCGAATCCATAGCAAAATGGACAAAGCAGTATACAAATGAGGCTTATGAAAGGCTCAAGAAAAGGAGGATAAAGGTTTCTGACACTCCAAAGAAGCCTGACTACAAAAAGCCAGAGCAGCAGATCAAAACCTCTGAACCACTGATCATAACAGCAGATACCTCAATCATTGTGATAAATCAAGAAAAGAGGAAACAGCTGACTAAAGCAGAGGAAAAAGAAAAAGAAGCTGAGTATTTTGAAGAAGCCATCAAGAAAATGGCTTTAGATAAAGACAAATCAGCAAAGCTTCAAGTCCTTGCCAAAAAGGTTTTGAACCAATCATCATCACCAAACACATCAGCAGATATCTCAGACAATGAGCTAGATCAACAAAAGAAACAAGAGCAGATTGACAAAGAAGTTGCAGAAGACATAGCTACAGCAAATGAAGTCATAGAAAAGGCTTCAAACGAATATCTGAAGCTCGGGATACTGCTTTACAAATTTTCACAAGGCCAAAATCTCCCAACTCATCAGTAAATAAACCTCTCCCAAGAAACCCATTGGGTTCAAAAATACTAAAGTGGACGTCTGATCAAAAGACCCATGTATTGACTATGATCAGATCCAATGGTGAAGTGAAGTACATATCAAGGAAACAAGTACTAAGCCTTGGTGTTGAAGATCTACAACATCTCCTTGAACTTACACTGTGCAGGGATGAGGTGGACTCAAGTTCCAAGGACTTTGAAGCAGAATTTAAAAGACAAGCTAAGGAACTTCTGATGAGATAATAAAGATCCAGAATAATGAAGGGTTTTGGCATTATCTGTTCCAGGGGGAGATTGTTGGGATTGAACCCTACCAGAGGAACATATAATTAAAGCCAAAACCGGATCACAACAGTGGATTCACAATAAGCAGCTGTTTACATTAGGCTTTCCCCTTGAAAGTGGTTATAACAACTGATGGTTCTCTATCCACTGTCCGTATACAACTGCTGCTACCCTTTAAACTACTGACAAAGCCATGAAGAAGTAAACACTGCTAGGTTCTATCTACTGATGACAAAGCACTACCCACTCAAGGACTGATAAACTTTGATGAACGCACTAATGGAAGAAGATAGCAGTAGTTTAGTGTATTACTTGTCTTATGTAGAATCAGTGGTTAAGAATAGCAGTGTCTGTATAGGAACAGTTGTTACAGGTTGTTAGGCTGTTAGATGTCGCTTTCATGGTGACGTCAGCTGAGTTGCCTCAGTAGTTTTGGTTTGCCTATAAATGGAGCAGTACTCTGTACTGTTACACTTGATCGTTTTAAGTGAGTTCTTCTCCTCAATTCAATCCTTTCATCTTGTGCAACCAACCATGGAGTATCATGCTGAGGGGGAGTTTAGTTTGTAAGCATGCTCGTAATCTTTTGATTTGTATTGTAAATCTTTCGACTTATTGTAAAGCATGTGTTTATCAAAACTATTTCTCTCTTTGATTGTGTTTACAAAGTTTGTTGTTCTTTTCCGCTGCACTTAAACTCTGTTCATTTCTATTTGATTTGTTCAAATTATACAAACAAGCACAATCATTAGAACCTCCTGTCCTAACAAAACGTTTATTAATATACAAAATTGTGACCGAAACTAAACACATTAGTATTTTTAGAAATGGATTTACATTTCTAAAAAAACTACAAATCACAAAAAGATTTTTTGATTCTTACTTATATTGCTTAAAAAATAAAACAATAATCATTTACTTAAATCAACAAATTACAATACAACAAAATGCAATAAGTACACACTATAACAATGCATGCAAACAACACAAATTAAGGTTTGTCACCAAAAGACTAAGAAAATTGTTGGTGCATTCATCTGTCGTCTTCGTTTTATGTCGAGTCTCAGTCTCGTTGCGGATATGAAAGAGGACGATGTCACCATCTTTGATGATGACATCATAATAGTGATGTCATCATTACATCACTTCATACAAGACAAAGTAGTTTGCACGTGATATAGAATTTAATGTTCATATAAGAACTAGGTTTCGTTTATGTGGTAGGTGTGTTAGGTGATAGTTTCGCTTATATGTCATGTAGGGGTTTCGCTCATACGTACATGTCCGTATGAGCGAAATATGCTTACCTATAAATAGGTCTATGAGCGAAATCACAAGCATAGTTCTAGGTGTTGTCTTCCGGTGAGCCACGAAGTGCTGCCGAAGTGTAGATTCGATTGTAAACGTCATTCAGATTAATAGAATCAACATATTAAATTGAATTCTCGCTTAATTGAATCTGATTTGTCTGTTTCCGCCGTTCAAATCAGTAATAGCTCTTCTAATCGACTCGTTTAGGTCCGAATTCGATCCTACAATTGGTATCAGAGCTAGTGAAGAAGAGTTCTATACAATTCAGCTGATAATTCTATTTCTACACCATTCTTTTTCGAAAATCAAAACTTTTTACGGTCAGAATCGCTTTAAATTCACACAGTGTGCTCGGAATCATGAATTAACAAATCCTTGAAAGTTTCATGTTCAAATTCGAAGTAAAACTGGTTATTTTTGTGATTTCGCTCATAATTGCTCGATTGATATGATGACGTCACAGTGATTCAGCTCGAAAATTGGTCCTGATTCCGTTCTAAACGTTGATTCCGCTCTTGAGTTGTTTTTTATTCCACTCCAAAGTGTTTAGGTGATCAGAACCATTTCAGTTTGCATGTGATTATTAACTGAGTTGTCAGCCGGTTTTAAATTGCGGTCCAATGAGATTTTAGTGGATAAAAATCTTGCATGTGATTCAATTAAGTTTTAGATAAGGTGTCAGCCATCTTCACAAGTTAAAGGTTGTTTGAGATTACCAAAGTCACGTGAATTCATATTGGTTGTGACAGCACTTTCCCACTAGTTATTAATTGTTTGGTTCATATCAAGTTGCGGCCCAATCCAAGAGTTGTGAAAGAGTTGTTGTTGGCTAAGTGGAGTTGTTAGATCTATTCATTGGATCAGACTTCACGTGAACACATAAATCTAGTTAACAGAATCCATGTGACTACAAAGATCGGCCCAAGATTGATATTACGGCCCAAGAGTGATATTGTTTGTTGACAATTATTTAGAAAGCATCAATACATTTGACAAATATTAGTACATGTGTTGAACAAGTTCTTGGCCCAAGTCATATTCTCAGCCCAATCAACATTCAAAGGTTGTCGGCCCAATTATAGTTTTGATTTTGAGCAGCCCAAGTTTTGAAGGTCCAAACAGTGTGGTCAGTTAGCGTGAAAAAGTTCAATTCATTTGAAAGATAACTCAGTTCATTTGAAAAATCTATTTTGTGAACATTTGACATCGAAACATGGATTTTGAAGAATTATTGGCATATATGAATTATGAATCTCAGCAGTATATTCCGATAAAGCAAGAAAGAGAAACAGTCTCAGCTAAAGAAGTTGTTGAAAAAGGTCCGGTTTTTGATTACTCGTTTGATGAAGAGGGTGACAAGTATGAAGAAGAAATCCAAAGACTTGAAAATCTTAAACAACAACTTCCTTCTGATCAACGTAGTGGAAAGTTATTTTATGCCGATAAAATTGAAAAATTGAAAGAAAAACAAGATGCAAAAAGAAAGAATCAAAAGGCAGTTATTGTTATAGAAAAGATCAGAGCTGAGAAAGAAGTAGAAGCAGCAACAACAGAAAAGCAAATCAAACCTAGTGTGAAAAGGCAGGTTGAACAAATCTCATCTGTCAAGATTTAGAAAGAAGAATCTGAAAAACCTGTATCTGTGAATCCTGAACCAGAGTTAAAGAAAGAGGTTGCAGAAGACGCCCCTATCTTTGATTATTCATCAGAAGAAGAGAGTAAGGATGAAAGTGTTCACGAGGAGAAGAAACAGGTTGAAAATATTTCAGTTTTGAAGGTTGAGACGAAAGCTGAAGAGAAACATATTCCTGGAAAATGCTTAAATTGTGAAAAATCTGAGACAGACAATGCCAAACTCTTGAAGAATGTAGAGAGTTTGTCATTAGAAAACAAAAATCTTAAAAAATCAGAAAATGTTTTGAAAAATCAAATATACAATTTGGAAAATGAAAAAGTAAAAATTGAGAAAGATTTTCAAACTCAAATAAAAATTTTAGAAGATGAGAGAGATTTGTTTGGTAAAAACAATCTTGAAAAACAAATTGCAATCAATTCTCATCTTGAAAAGATTATTCGACTTGAAAAAGAAGCAGAGTGTGCTCAAAAGAAAATCAAGGAATGGGAAGAAAAGTTGAAGGTGTTTGTGAATACTTCAACTATTTCTTGTCCAAAACCAATTAATTCAGTTCCAATAAGTGACAATGTCACAAACTTTGACAAAGTCAAAGTTGAAGATTGTGATGAGAAATCTGATGATGAAAATGAAAAAATGAAGAAAAAGAATTTATTTTTGAAGTTAAAAGAAAAGTTTCAAGAAACTGTTCCACAATCAACTGAAAAGGGAGAATGCTCTAAGCAAAAACCTTTGAAGAAGAAAGTGGAACAAAAACAAAAAGAGAAAATTTTGAAAAATGTTCAAAAAGAAAATAAAAGTTCATCAGATCAATCATCCAATCGTAATAAAAAATTACAAAAAGTAAAAAATGAAAATTCAAAAATTGTTGGCAATAAGTGGTGCAGGTTGGACCACAGTGCTCAAAAGTCAAATCTAGCAATCAAAAGGAAAAAGGAATATCACCAAGCCAAACAGTGCTTTGATTTGAGCATTTGGGCTGAAAATGGTGATTGGTACGATAACAGAGTGTGTTACCGATGTGGTTATCAAGGACACATTGTTGT
The DNA here is from genome assembly GCA_030545235.1 of Helianthus tuberosus. Classification (NCBI taxonomy): domain Eukaryota; kingdom Viridiplantae; phylum Streptophyta; class Magnoliopsida; order Asterales; family Asteraceae; genus Helianthus; species Helianthus tuberosus. The sequence goes on along the minus strand of CM060411.1, from coordinate 168,445,613 downwards.
TAACTGCCAAGGTTGGAGTTATGAGACGAAGAGATGCTTTAACTGCAACATCAGAGGTCACATTGCCAGAGATTGCCCAAGGAGATCAAATGAAAGATTGAGGGTTAATTCTCAGAAGATGGCAAAGAAATCAGTCAATGTCAAGCCCGAAGAACAGAAGGTTCAAGAACCTAAAGTTCAAGAAATGAAAGTGAAGCTTTCTCAGGGGCAGAAAGACAGACTGAGGAAGAAAAGAAAGAAGGCTTGAGAGTATCTAGAGAAGATCTTGTCCTCGGGTTCACCGGATAGATCGAATAAGAGTTTTGATGAATCAACTCCCTCAACTGCAAAGTCAAGCAAGACAAATTCATCAGATACAAATCTGAGGACAAAAAAGGAAAAGAAGAAGGTGAAAATTGGTGGCAATGAATCTGTTTCTTCGGAAACAAAGGAGCCACGTGTCGGCGATGAATCTGGCTCATCAAAGTCAGACAAGCCACATTCAGGCGATGAATCTGGTGTGGTAAAGCCAGAAGAGCCATGTGTTGAGGTAAAAAATGAGAATTCTGGTTTAACAATAGATGATGCAAATTTTCCACCATTGTTGAACAAGAATTCAAAATCACCCAAGGACAGTCAGGCTTGGGTGAATCTGTTTAAATGAAAAACCTGACTTGCCGGAGCTCCCAGGTTGGTAAGCGAGGAGCAGGAATCGGCATATTTCTTGAGAAATTCACAGGATGGTAACTGTGATATTTCGACTTACAAGTGGTTGAAAAGGTTTTCACTTACAAGTGGTAAATCAGGGACATTAAGTTGTACTTGATTTTCTACAAATGATATTTTGGGAACAATATGATGAACCATGCCCCTATAAGTGGTAAAAACAAACTTATTTTCCGGAAAAATCATTTTGATTAAAACAAACTTAAGTGTTTTGAAATCTAAATGAGAAAATAGTTTGTTGAAAGGGGGAGTTCTGATTGTTTATGCCAAGTGAATGGCGAATTGATGCGATTTGATATTAGTTGTCAACTTTCTTGTACAGTTTGTTTTCAAATTTCCTAAAATGTGTTTGCATTTTAGGGGGAGTAAAATTTTCAGAAAATCCAAAAACATTAGAAAATTTGAAAAAGCCAAAAACATGATAAAATCAAAAATGAGTTTTTGTTGCATAAAAGAGGAAATGATAGTACATCAGTGGACTATCACAACACGCTAAAGAAATGCAAAGTCAAAAGTGATAAACGGTCTCACTGATGATGTGCCAGTAGGTTTTTGCACATTTAGTAGATTGTGACGAGATATAAACCTATATTTCAAACTTGCTTATATCGTGGGGAAAAATCTCTCGGATATATGGGTAACCCCCGAAATCTCGTTTGAAAGATTCCTTTTTCTGATATACTAGGTCTTTATACTCAGTGATGTCTGGGGTATTATTCCGGGACTTCTGCTGAATGGAAGTTCTGACCTAGTCCTCGAATAATACTTTCTGCAATGCTTGAAACATAGCATCACCCTCAGCATATATGATAAGACAATAAAATTGCTTAGCAATGCTGTTGTAAAAAAGATCCTCTAAAGGGGACATACCCAAAAGTTGAGTCATGATCTCTCTACTGAACGGTAGTTCTGACCTGAGCTCTCATGATTCTTCATAATTTATTAACCCCTTACAGATATCATTTGTGTCATAATTACCTGTAAGACTGAATATTGGGATCTGGATACGGGAGTATATTCTGAGGTGGGACACGCGATTGAGTTTAAGTACTTAAAACATTAATTTCATATCTCGAAGTAGTTGAACTTTGTATGAGAATTTAAGTGGACTAGTATACTGACAATCTAAGTGAATCGTTTAAAACTTAAAATGAAATGAAGCTTAACGGTGTTGGTGATTTGTCTCAAAAACTGATATGATCCTCTTGCACGAACTCACAAAAATATTGTTTGTATATATTTCATTTCTGCATTTTCTTGATTCTACAAGTGGTGTCAGTTATTTTCGTTCAGAAAATCCAAAAAGATTTTAGTGTGTTTTAGCATAAAGTTTTGTAAAATTCAAAAAGATTTTCGACGACTGATTTTGGAAAGCTGATTTTCAAAATTCCGAGTGCTAAACATGATGAACAAATGGTTTGGGTGAAAGTGTTTGAAGATTGTTGAAATGAAATGAGAAAAGTTTTTGCTATAAAATATTATTCCTGCAAGTGGTAAATTAGATTTGAAAATCTTATCCACAAATGGTTATCAGAAATTTTATTTTTGGGTAGAGTTTTTTGCAGGTTGGCCAGGTTTCAATCCAGAGCAGGATGAAAGCCAGGTGATGATCTTGTGAATTCCAGACTACGATCCCAGCAGATTAAGAGGGGGAGTCTGAAGACATCATGATATTCAACATTTGAGAGAGAGGAGTTTGTTGATGATGAAGATAGAGAATGAGGATTCTTGCAATGACAAATACTTTAGAGGAAGATCGAAGACTGATAAAGACTGAAGATGCAAAGACTCGACACTTAAGACTCGTCAACATCTGAGGGGGAGTCTGTTGGTGCATTCATCTGTCGTCTTCGTTTTATGTCGAGTCTCAGTCTCGTTGCGGATATGAAAGAGGATGATGTCACCATCTTTGATGATGACATCATAATAGTGATGTCATCATTACATCACTTCATACAAGACAAGTAGTTTGCACGTGATATAGAATTTAATGTTCATATAAGAACTAGGTTTCGTTTATGTGGCAGGTGTGTTAGGTGATAGTTTCGCTTATATGTCATGTAGGGGTTTCGCTCATACGTACATGTCCGTATGAGCGAAATATGCTTGCCGATAAATAGGTCTATGAGCGAAATCACAAGCATAGTTCTAGGTGTTGTCTTCCGGTGAGCCACGAAGTGCTACCGAAGTGTAGATTCGATTGTAAACGTCATTCAGATTAATAGAATCAACATATTAAATTGAATTCTTGCTGAATTGAATCTGATTTGTCTGTTTCCGCCGTTCAAATCAGTAATAGCTCTTCTAATCGACTCGTTTAGGTCCGAATTCGATCCTACAAAAATATAACCAATAACTTGAAATTATAATAAATTTGTAGTTTATTTTATAATTTGTCAAAAATTAATTAATCGGTGTAGTTTACATTGGATATTTTCGGAATTTTTTTGTAATAGGTTGTAGTTAATTTCGGAATTTATTTAAAAACCGGTTAATTGGTTAATTAAATATGGCATGATTGTAATGGTTTAAAAAACTTCCATAAAAATGTTTAAAAACTGGTTTTTACTTTCCAAAATTAAAAAAAAAACAACCTTAAGAATGTTTTATTAAAAACTAAATAAAACGACCAGAAATTTTTTAGAATTTAAAAACTGAAAAATTAAAAATAAAAACACAATTTGATACACAAATTTATTTATTTATAATGTATATCACAAACCATTTTAATTATTTCATTGTTTAAGCTATTAATAATGTATATTTTTGAATTTCAAAGACAAGTTTAATAAAATCAATATTTTAATTTCAATAACCAAATTTTTTTTTATACAAAAGTAGTATATTCAACCAAAATTTTTCAATTGTAGATATTTAACCATTCAATGAAGGTTACAAAAACTTTAAATTGATTTAAATGGAAAGTATTTTTAAGTTTATATACTTAAATAAGATGGTAAATCTATGAGTGTAAAAAAGGAAACAACATAAATTCAAATTAATTAGTGGTAAACCTATAGAATTTGGCCGAAGTTTTTTTTTAAAAATATATATTATGGGTTATACAATTAAAATAGGAAACAAAATCATACGAAATTTTATTTTTAGATAAATTTTAAAAAAAGTGGCGGTTTATTATATAATGTTATATTATAAGTTTAAAAATATTGGTAATGGTAACCATTTTATTAAATAGATACTGCTAGCACTAATCAAATACTTTTCTTCATTATCAAACTAAGACACATACAATTTCAAGAAATCTTGATTTCACTAAAACATAGGCTACTAAGCACAAACAGGTAACAAAAACAGAAACAACCTCTAGTCATAAGGATTATAAAACTAAGTGCTTCGGCCACACATATAAAAGGCCCAAAAAAGTATCAGCAACATCTACCATGACATCAGTTCAACGTAACAACCACACCAAAAACATACCACTAAAAGTATTCTAACCACCAACAGCTTTTGCAAAAAAATACTACCAAAACATACCATGTACCTTCACCAACTCAGTTATAAAGCAACATACCTTTACTTTTAACAAATACCATCTGAAACGAAGAACCATATACCAACCGTTTGTCTCTAACAAACTCTCTCATACCGGTGACATTGAATCGCGGACAGCCTTGCGAGAACTCCACACCAATAGCCACATCCCAAGTTTGACCAACGCTGTCCTTGATGGTCAAATCCATCTTTCGATCCAAGCCATGAGTTTGTGCCCACTTCTTCTTCAAACGCTACAAATCAGAATATAAAATGTAATAACTAAATTTGTTAACACTGGTTTTCCTACAACTAATGAGTTCAACTGGATTCCCGAAACATACATTAATGGTATGAAGAAGTAAATAATACAAACTTACATAATGATTGTCAACAACAAAAGTAACCGGTATTTCGTCATCAACACTCTGTTCAAATACAGGTGCAGCAACCGCATTAGGCACCTCATCATCAGACACTTCAATTAACTCATCAGTTGGTTCTTTTTTGATAACACAAAGTTCAGGCGGGTAAGTTAGAAGGGCAGGCTTACAGCTAAAAACACTCAAATCAAACGTCTTAAAATCAACCATTTCAAAAACCAACAAATGATCATCCGTTATCGACATCTCCTCCTTGATTTGACTCCAACCTGTGGTAATATAAAGCTCATGGTCTAAAACTTCCATCCGAACAACCCATTTATGATTTCCAGCAGAACAAACCAACACCGGATCTGAAGGACAGGTATTCAGCATCGAGTGATGAACAAACAACCTGTTCACATACTACACAAAGAACAAAACAATATCAGGATTGATGGTATACATGAAATACAAAAAAAATGTATGAATGCAAGAATAAAATAATTTAAAAATATATATGTTCAAGTACCATGCAGTCATCTCGGTCTTTAAAATCATTTTTAGGTTTGTAGTAGAAGTAGTTAGAAGGCGCAAGAGATATGTCTTGATAAAAGTGGAACAGCCGAAACGAAGATAAAGCTTCTTCATACTGAAAAACAACCCACGAATTGTCCGGTAATTTCAATGACGTGACGACATCTAACCAGCCGTTGTAAAAAAAATAGTCGCCTGCAAGGTTGAACACTTTGACTTGAAAGGTCCTCCCATCGAGGGTCCTGATGACTGCATTCTTTTCTGGATAAGCAAACGTCTTAATCCAGTCACCATAACCAGCAGGAAGTTTCTGCAACGGAAAAGATAACTATCGTTAAATGCAATTATAATAGCAGTAATCACAAAGTCTTATTTTCAAAACATTTAAATTATTTTTTTTAAATGATTATAATATCAACACTCACCAACGATTTTTTGTGGTTCTTCCACACACGGGCAGCGAATCCGTACACCATCTCGCCTTTAAAGTTGTCGTCTTTCACAACCCCAAATTGTATATCAAAATTAAATAAAAAAGCTAAACATTTGGCTCAACAATTAGCAAATAAACATCAAAAAGCACTAACCAACCTAGATAGGAACAACAGTAACCTCAAATCCGCTATTAAAATTTTCAATTGTACATATTTAATTTCAATTGTTATCTACAACCAAATATAGGTAACAATCTTTACCATTTAACAAAAACTACATCCAATATGATATCAAACCATATCAAAAAAGTATTCAGTTATTACATATTTAAATCAAGTAACAAACAAACATAGATAATAAATAAATTAAGAGCAGCTGATGATTACATAAGATTTGCCAAAATATAAACCATCAAAAAGCTTCACCGGACTTTTGGATACAGAATCACACTTCAATCTCAACAAACTAAACAAAACAGCACCGTTACAAATAACCACCTCAAAATCTAGTACTCCTAATGTACTCGGTAACATATATCCGTCCAACATCAAAATCGAAATCAACTATTACAAACCCTAAAAAAGAAACTAACAAAGAAATTAAAACCCTAATCAGCTATGTACAACAGAAACATAAGATTTGCCAAAATATAAACCATCAAAAAGCTTCACCGGACTTTCGGATACAGAATCACACTTCAATCTCAACAAACTAAACTAAACAAAACAGCACCGCTACAAATAACCGCCTCAGAATCTAGTACTCCTAATGTACTCGGTAACATATATTCGTCCAACATCAAAATCGAAATAGACTATTACAGACCCTAAAAAAGAAACTGAACAAAGATATTAAAACCCTAATCGGCTATGAACAACAGTAACATCAACAGATCACAATACATCAACAAAAAAATTAAAACCCTAAAACACAAAAAAAAAACGTCCAACATCAAAATCGACTATTACAGACCCTAAAAAAGAAACTGCAGACAACAATAACATCAATCGCCTACGATAATCTAACAAACAAACAATGTAACAAAACCATTGAATCTGAAACATCGGATCAAAGAAAACGAAATCGTATGTAAAAGATGGGGATATCGGAATCAAGAATGAATACCGTCGATGAAGACTATTATCTAATGAAGATTGGTTATACCTCTTCACTAAATCGCCGATTTGATCCGGGCCGATTTGATTTCCTGCAAAATTAGCCGTATTAAAACCTATAATCGATCATGAAATACGCTAATTAGAGAGTACCGTAGATGAGTTGTCTTCAAATCCGTTGAATCTTGATCAAAATTATTGGATCGATGTTAGTCGCCGTGTTCGCCAGAGAAGAAAAGAGAGAGAATTCGATTTAGGGTTTTGAGAGGAGAGAGAGGGTGATTAGCGTAAATGATAAGCCTTGTTGAATCCTCAACTATGAGATGTGCCAAGTGGATGATGACATGGCTGGTTATTTGGCATCAACCATTGGGTGACATGTGTCCCCCAATGGTTTGCTTTATTAGATACTAGGTTAATGCCCGCGCGATGCGCGGCTTCACCCAAAACCATATTATTTACTTTGAAATATAATATTTTGTATAAACGCATACATTGGAAGAAAAAAACAAAAAAATATTCAAATGCCGGAAAAAACTTCCTTGTAGACTACATTTGTTGTTTTACTCGTTACATTCCCATCTTTGTCTAGTATAAGCAACTTCACACCGCCTCTGCTTTTAACTCTTGATAACGCAACATAAAGCTGACCATGTGAGAAACCTGGATATTTCAAATACAATCCAACCGTTGATAGAGATTGTCCTTGACTTTTATTTATAGTCATTTCAAAACATACATTTATGGGGAATTGTCGTTGTTGAAACTTGATAGGAATTCTTTTATCCGACGGTGTCAAACTGATTCGTGGAATAAATGTTCTGGTCCCTATGTTTCCTCCGGATAAAATCTCCGCTTCTATAACATGTTTATAAAGTTTAACAATCCGTAGTCTCGTACCGTTGCATAAACCATTTTGTTGATTGATATTACGAAGCAACATTACAGGTACACAAACTTTAAGGACTAATCAATGATTAGGCAGACCAGAAATTTTTAAACCATTCAGAACATCGGGAGAATATAGTCTCGCATTGGCGTCATTCTTTCCTTGATCAGTTTGACAAATACTATCAGAACTCAGATACTCCACTTCATCGCCAGGAAACGAAGCAAGCAATTTTTCATTAATTTCTTGAACAACCTCGTTTGTTGGTGCCAATATAGCTCTTTCAGCAAAATAATTTTATCTTTGTACAGTTGAAGAAGCGAAGGATATACAAAGTCGATCAGATCTGACATAGGATCCTCAGAGCACTTGGTTAACAAATCTACAGGAATATCTATAACCACCTCACAATCATCACTGTCACCAATCTTTCCCTCGCCCAAGTCAAGCAACCAATCCGCAAAAGCTTTAATCTCCTCTATATCAGATGCGTTGGCTCCTACAGTTAACCTCATGTTTTTGGTTAACGTAAGGACCTTGCAAGTACTCCAAATATATGACGACGTGATTGAAGCATTAACGATATCTCGCCTACTGCCATTTGGTACAACCATAAGTATTTGTCTAACGTCACCACTAAACACCATACCTTTTCCACCAAAGGTCATCTCACATTTGAAGATATCTTTCATTGTTCGATAAAGTGCTTCAAACGCATGTTTATGATTCATCAGTGCTTCATCCCAAATGATCAATTTCGTTTTCTTTAATAAATCAGCAACGTCATCATCCAGTTTAATAAAACACATCGAGGTTTCTGTTAAATTTAAAGGTATATGAAACCTTGAATGTGCAGTACGTCAACCAGGTAACAAAAGAGATGCGATTCCACTTGATGCAACATTTAGTACAATATCGCCTTTACATCTAATGGATGCAGATAATGTCTTCCAAAGAAATATCTTACCAGTACCTCTGTAGCCATAGACGAAGAACAGACCACCCGCATTACTATTAACTGCTTCAATTATCTCATCAAACACTAAACGCTGCTCAGCGGTTAGGCTGCTTAAATTATTATCAAATTCAATGGCAGTAGCGCTTACATCGTACCTAAGCTCGTCAGTAATTAAATGGTTGTCTGCTGAATATATTGATTCACTGTCGGGTTGAGGCATAGACGGAAACCGACTTAAACTTGAGTTGTTACGTAATAAGTAACGCTCAATTTCCAGCAACGTTAGGTTCCTTATTTGTTCTTCTGGAAGAGACAAACCTATTAAAATTTTGCCGATTTTATAAAATACCATCCGCAAGGTACTCCCATGTGTTTTCCCAAACATGTTCAGGCTTTGATAATGTATTAGATGCCAACATTGTAGAAAACAGATTACGAAGATAGTAACCTGAACCTGTGTAGTACGCCTCTTTGATAGCTTCTATATACTCCTTGTCGTCGTCTAAAAGGCCTCTAGCGTAGCACGCATCTCTAAATGTTGGGAAGACTTGTCCATTCACAGTACGAATGTCTTCAAAAGACTTAGGACCTACTACCTTATTAAGAAGGATTCTTAAAAAGTATGCCTCGCCCATAGAAGGATTCACACAATGAATACGACCAATGGTTTTGCCTATTATGCATTTATCCCATATCCTTTCGTCCTTCTTCCAAACAAATTTAGTTGGGAACCCAACGTAAGTAAGGGTGCGCGCCAACGGATCTTTTTTGTTCTTTTCCATCCACCCCAAAAATATCGTAGAAGAAACAGATGGTTTTTGTAGAACACTATCAAGTTCGTCATCAGGGTCGTATACAACGTTTTGTTTATTTGGTAGATGAAACGGAAGCCTGATTACGGATGGATAGCGGTAATAAACATTAAATGCAAATATGCGCCATGAAGCTTCGCATGCCGAGAGATATCTACAATCGTAATACTCTTTGATTTCATCTTTTCCATCTTCAAGCTGACCTTCATCGGCATTTGGTACAAAACCAAATTCTGCCCTATCTGGTCCTTTGTTAATGTATTTAAACAAATACTTAATGGATGCAGCCTGGTTACACCATTCGACGTTAATGTGTGCATGATAACGTCTCAATAGGGTTTTGCTATATGGAACCACGCTTCTGTTATCAAGCTGAATACCAGATTTCTCAACAAAAAGCCTGAATCGGCTCGTCTATAGACCGGATAACCATTCAAATCTAGAGAAGTCTTATCACATAACTTCTTAGGAAACTTCTTCGAACAGTTACCGTAGACCATACACGGACAATTTGGTTTTGCAACACCACAAGGTCCGTAAATCATATAGTCACTGACAAGAGTATATAGATCTGGTTCTAAGTTTTTGTCAGGTATCTCGGCAGAAATGAACTTGTCAACATGCTCAACCGAAGGAAGCTTACTTTCATCATTTAAGAACAAACAGATATGCGCATGCGGTAGACCTCGTTTCTGAAACTCTATGGTATAGACAACTGCAATAGGATAGTTAATATTAAAATACTTATTTTCGAAGTTATTGTTATGAACGTAGCAGACCAAAAAAATATAATAAAGTAACTGATTTAAATGGATGCTTACCTGCCGATGCATTGCCGAATAAAGATTTCTCTCACAAGTCTTTCATGATTGCGTCAAGCTTAATTTTGAACAATCGGCATAAAATGTCCGGTCTATCCTCGGGATTAATCTTCGTGTCCTTCAGAAATCTTTTAATCTCTGGCCATTTAGGATTACACGTGATCGTAATGAAAAAATCAGGGTAGCCTATTTGTACAGTTTATGTGGACGCGAATCGACTCGGTTCGATTCGGTTCGGTTTGACTCGGTTACGTTCGGCTCAAGCCCGACTTAGCGATATTCCTCCGTCATGCGCCACAGAGTTCGACACGCGAAGCACAGAGAGCCGAGAACGTTTCCCGCTGACACATCATCATGACATCATCATGATGATGTCACATGTTGACTAATCTTTCACATTCTTAATTCTTAGAATTCATTTACGTAATAACATGCATATTGGGCTTGCATTTGGGCCTGTACATCATATGTCAGTATGAATGTCGACGAAACATTAAGGATTTCGTCGACTTGAAGTTTCATCATGGCTGCCATCCAAGTTTCGTCATACTCATCGTCGAAACCTTCCTAAGTTTCGTCGATGTTGTGTCCAGCTGTCTGCCTATATAAACAGACCTGAAGACAGTGAGAACCAGAGAGAGAGAACCGAAAGTTTAGTTGTTTCGTATTGTATCATTTTATGTAACTAAACTTTGTCAAAATCAATACACGTAATTGTTAATCGTTGATATCTTTACGTATTGTTTATCTCTCGCTCGGTTTGTGTCGTAACGGGGATTCCGCACTCGTTTCGGCACCCGAAACAAGAAATCATAGTTGTCCGGCGATCCCCAAACGGACCTACAATTGGTATCAGAGCGTAAGGCTCGATTTCTTGTTGAAAACCGAGTTTCCGGTGCAATTTTCGAGTGGGTTTTAAGCTTTTCTTGGACAATAATCATAAACCCAGTTTCTTTTTTCTGAAAATACGAATTAAAACTCGAAAATCGGTGTTGTTTGTTGTCGTTTCTGTTCAAAACTTGTTGAAAAGTGTTGGAGATTATCGAAGGTACAAGTCGTGTCGAGTTTCTACGTCAAATCTGTTTGGAAATTTTGCCAGTGACCGGAAACTTCATATGTTTATCAAACCTTCATAGAGTTCAAAGTGTTCTTCAGAATATCACCTTTTTGATCCTTTCTAAATGTACTGTTCAAATTGTTGTTGCATTGAAAATTAGAAGTTTGATTAAAATATGGGTGACCTTATCGGTTGGTATGATAAGTATGGTGTAAAGTTGAAATGTGTGTATTGTGTCAGAAAAAGATAAGGCTTCTTTACCAACTCTTTGATCTTATCTTGGCTGAAGACAAAATTGACGAAACCCCACTAGATCTCAACTAAAGAAGTTTCGTCATAATTGTTCATCATCAGAAGGTTTCGTCATAACATTAAGGGTTTCGTCAAATTCACAAGCAAAAGAGGTTTCGTCGTTCATTCACTTTTCACTAAGGTTTCGTCGCTATTATCCACGAAACCCCCCAAGGTTTCGCCATAAATCAGGTTTCGTCAAAAGTGATTCAAGTCCATAAGGTTTCGTCACATTTCATTATCACAAAGAGGTTTCGTCGCACTAAAGTCAAGCACAAGTTTCGTCAAGCACTAAAGTCAATACATGTTAACTTTCGTCGACCAGTGTTTTAAAACATAAGTTTCGCCAAAGCATAGTAGAGATTCGAGGGGAGAGACAGAGATGATAATTATCGGCTGGATAAGGATGTTTATTGAAGAAGAAGGAGGATGCAATTAAGGGTTTTGGATGTTTGGTGACATTTGGCTGATAATATTTAAAGGGTTGTTGACTATTGTGTCAACTTATGGTTAAATTGTTTGGGCTCACATAAGTTTCATTGTTTGGGCCTCATCTTCATTTGGGCTTCTAGTCTTGGCTGATTATCATTTTGAGCCAGCATTTTGTCTGTTGGCTTGCATAAATCAGCCTTTTACTTAACAAAATTCACAAACAATTTTCGTGGATTTTAATTAATATGGGGCTGGTGAATGTTCATTTTTCGTGGGTTTGATTTTAATAATCTTTTAAACTTCACAAAATATCTCAATCTTTAGTGGATTTCATTTGGGCTTCGTATTTAGTTTTTCGAGTAATTACTCACATTTAACAATCCAATGTCGAGTTCGTTTCCGTTTCCACAATCAGCTCCTCCTCTGGTTTTCGATCCAAGTGCTTATCATCCGCCAGCGCATATGATTGCTCAAGCTCACACTTTTTCAAAACCTAAATTCGATGCAAGTGTCTACTTCGGTCTCACACCATCGATTACTTACATTCCACTTCAACCTCGCTTTGCTACACCTCAAAAAGGCAACCAAAATCCTTTCAGAAATCAAACAAGTACATCCACGTCCAACTCAAATCAAACTGATGAAAGGTGTGACTGGTCTTTACAATGTGGAGGTGGAGATCAAGGAGGAACTGCGTTTTATGCCGAAATCATCAAGAATGTCAGCGATGGTGAATCTTCGGGAAATGATGACAGTTTAGGATATAATGGCAGTACTGATGAAGATGGATCAGGTGTGAGTGATTACAGTTCAGAATCGGACGTCAAGGAGGGAATGGATTCTGAAGCTGATAGTTTGTCGAATGATGCCAAGGAGATGAAATGTCAAAAATCTATCTTAGTCAAGAAAGCTGATGCTTGATGCGTGCGAAGTGTCGTATATTTTAGGTGTATATTTTAAGCCCTTTTTAACACTTATTTTAGCCAAGTTTTAAATTTATAAAACACGATATTTCACTAACACTAAACACACATATGGGCAAGTGCACCCATCGTTGAGTGTAGTATAGCGTTGGTAAGATACCGAGGTCGTCCAAGGACACAAGAGCTTTTAGTACCGGTTTATCCTCAACGTCTAACCAAAATAAAAGTTTAGAAAAAATGTTTTAAACTAAGAAAAATAAAAACTAACTAAAATGCTGAAAATAAAAATAAAAAAAAAACAGATAGACAAGATGAATCACTTGGTTCCGACTCGTATCTAGTATAACCTTTGATTATTTCCGCACTTTTGCACATAATTAAGAGATTATCTTAGTTATTGTAGTAGGCCCCTCTTTTGAAGGTGACGTTACCCTCACCCCAGTAGTTTGAGTCAGCAGGGATACAATCCTAAAGGGGTGGATTATTGGAAGATAATGAATTAAGTTATTAATGCAGTATTGTGGTAGGCCCCGCTTTTGGCGGTGACGTTACCCTCGACTAAGTAGTCTGAGTCAGCAGGGATACAGTCCTAAATAGCCGGGTTATAGTATTAATAGTAGTTAACTTATGAGGGGATCAAAGAGTTTGGACCCCCGCCATCCAATACCGTGAAGTATTGAAGGAGGTCCTACTAAATTTGACCCAGGTCCATTGCAGGACCTCTAAACGCTGAACAATGGCAAGACCTTTACCAAACCGTTCCCTTAACCCCCTACCAGGTAGCCAACATACCTCCATATAGACCGTGGAGATATGAATGGTGAAAATCCTTTATTTTATATAGACAGTAAAATAATGCCAAGACACCACGGACAAACGATAAGGAAAGATCACCTTCAACATAAGTAACTAGTTATTAAAGTCATTAATACAAAACCAAATAAAAAGTGCAAAAGATTAGAAATAAAAAGTATTATACTAGACACTTTGTCTTCACCAAGTGATGTAAGAGACTTAGGCAAACATGGCCTTGATTGTCAAGAACTCTTACGATCAATCTTGGATCCCGAGACGACTCACACACTCTATTATGGACAATGGATGATGGTGGTGGATGATGGTGTTGTGATGGTGGTGGGTGGTGGATGTAGTGTGAGAGAGGTGGTGTGCCAAGGGATGAGATGAAATGAATCCAAGCACTCCTATTTATAGGCTGAACAGAGAGCTGGACACGGCCCCGTGTCCGCTGGACACGGCCCCGTGCCCGTCTGACACTCTCTCTCCTCATTAATTGTAATTCGCAATTACAATAAATGCGCCTGCTGTACTTTCGACACGCCCCCGTGTCCACTGAGCACGGCCCGTGGTGGGCAATAGAAGCTTCTATAGGTTTGTCTTTTCTGCTGCTTCTTGGGCACGGCCCCGTGCTGGCTGAGCACGGGGCGTGTTCAGCCTTCTGTTTTCTCTATTTTGCTTTGGAAGGTGCCGTTGAGGGTTCGGGCAATCCACTAATGTTCCTTTTCTTGTATTTATGTTGGATTTAGCTGTCTTTTTGCTTCTTTTGCGTTTTTGAGCTCATTTAATCCTGAAAATACAAAAGGAAGACAAAAACACTCTTTTTCCAATATTAGTACTAAAAAAGGGTTAGTTTTATGCCTCATTTGATGTAATTTATATGTTGCATTTTACACACATCAAATACCCCCACACTTGAACTTTTGCTTGTCCTCAAGCAAAACTCTTTAATATTTGGCTTACACTCCCAAATGGAATAGGTAGAAGAGAAGGTTTTGGGCTTGTCATAGAGTGTCGGGATTTCCAAGATCTTTTTAGGGTTTTATTTTTATTTATTTACACTCCTATTCGTAATGATTTATTTAGAACTGTTCATAAAAGAAATTACTTAATTGGGCATAACATATTTTTTTAAAATTCTATTTATATACAAGTTCACATACCTCGCGGGGAAATCACCCACACTCGGCCGAAGGTGTATTTTTAGTGAATCACTCGAGAGCGGTCCTGGAACTTATTCCTACCATATGCTTGCCAAGAAATCAATCCTCCTCCTTTTTAACTTTTATACCTTTGTAGATATCAAGAGGACTTTGTGGGTTAAGGGTTGGCTAGGGTTAAAGGTAGGTGATTGGGTTAGTGGTTAGTAGAAAAGGGCAAAAAGCGTAACAAGTGTCGGTTTTCGTATTTTTTTTTTTTTTTTTTTTTTTTTTTTTTTTTACGAAGAACCGAACTTGTTACTAAAATAAAGGGTAAAAAAATGAAAAAGGTTTTGGTGGGTGAAAGGGTTTTTTGTTTTGGGTGATGAAACGAAAAGGTTTAGGCTCAAAGGGGCTAACTAGGGGGATTTTTGGGTAGGTGGTAAAAGAAAAAGAAAAATAATGGTGTAGAAAAAAAAATGTTAGTCCTAATGCCTCCATCATTTACTTACTCGGGTTTAAGTTGATAAGGACCGGGAATGTATTGTTATGGCAAGTTCTAGAGTTGTAAGAACCAAGCGGCTATTCACACAAGAAACGAAAAATGAGCATTTAGTCAAATGATATGGAATTGTGTGCTCAATAAAGGCTCAAAACTCACTTTTGTGGGAATGGGTTTTTATGTGATCAAGTATATATAATCAAATTTTAAATAAGTTTGTCATGCCTTTTCATAATTTTCTTATGTTGGTTCTTTTTATCACTACGCTATCGGTTGTAAATTTGTAAAAATATAACCTTTTTGAGAGCTTGAATTTCCCGAGTTAAACCTAGACAAGTAAAAAAAAATTGAAATTTTTGAAAAAATTTTGGGGTGATTAGCGGTTCCAATAGAGTTTTGTGTAAGGCTTGTATTTAGGACTTGCAAAATTCAAGGTTTTAGCATCCCCCCCACACTTAAATTACACATTGTCCTCAATGTGTCCCAAAAATAAATTTTTAGGTTGATTAGATGTGTAAAATAGTGTTTAAAAAGCAAAAATTTGTGTTACTGGGCACTGAACACGGCCCCGTGTTATCCGGGCACGGCCCCGTGTTCAAGTGCCAGTAACAAAATTGAAATAAGAGAAACAGAAGTCTGGACACGGGGGCGTGTTGGGTGAACACGGCCCGTGTCCAGTTACCTGTACTGGGCGTTTTCTGCAGGTGGTTTGACACGGGGCCGTGTTGGTTGGGCACGGCCCGTGTTGAACCTTCTGAAAGGGAGAAAATTGTCGGGTTGCCTCGTTCTTGTGCATGGGATCATTTTTCTCGTTCCCCTTTTCATCCTTTACCACCATGAGTGTGTTTTATTCATTACAAACCATCCAAACATTAAAACCATCATTTCATTTCATCATAGAGAGAACTTACATAATCCTAAATTAAACTAGATAAAAGAAATAACAAACCATGGAGTCCTAGCCTTTACTTTATTTTAATTTAGCAAAATTTCCAAGAAATAATCAATCTTGGTTAAACAAGGCCTTAGTGAACTCCTTCTTCCGAGTGCGGTTCTCCTCAAATGTCGGCGAGCCATTCTTCTATCTCCCTTGGAAGGAGAAAAGAAGGCTCGTTGGCATTAGTTTGAGGAGTTTCAACTTCCACCGGGATCTCTTGTTGGTGTTCCATGGGAGGTTCCGCCGGAAAGTCTTCCCACCCGGTAGGGTTGTTGATTCCGAGAGCCAGGTTCCAATCCTGTTGAGGAAGGACTGGTTCCATTGGAGGTGCTACAAGAATATTTAACCTCTGGTGCAAGAGGTTAATTTCTTAGAAGCTGCTTTCAAGTCCCATCGTAAGATCGTTAATACGGTCGATAAGGACCTCCTCTACTGAAGTCATTTCGTCGAGAGCCTCCCTTAATGCTATCACATAGTGAACAAGTGTAGCTTCAATGGAGGGTCTTCTTCCTCTTCGGTTGTTTGACGAATGCACAGAAGATGTATCGCTGTTTTCACTCGGCATCCTACGAAAAATAAACTAAAAATAGCTTATTTAATGAAACAGTAACCGGACACGGCCCCGTGCTCACTGAGCACGGCCCCGTGTCCATCTTTCTGCAGAGTTTTGGAACAAGGAAACTTGTATTTTTAAGTTATTTTCTGAATGTTGTAGGCCCTTTTTGGCTACTAATAACTTAAAACCATGTTTCATAACATGTTTTTACCAAGATTCTTTGAACAAAACTCATTTATCCCTACCATAGAGTTGGAGGAATTCCAAACTTTCAATGGTAGTTCTTGGAGAAAGATGAAGAAGAAGGAAATTACTAAAAGAGGAAGGGACAAGATGGGTTGTTGGAACCTTCTTTTAGACTTACCTAGGATAGTTTGAGAGAAGATTCCTGCAAATCTCTGCCCCAAGTTGGTCCAAATGTGCAGAATTCTTGGCTGCATTTATAGAAAATGACAGCAACCTGGACACGGCCCTGTGTTTAGTGGACATGGCCCCGTGTGCAGGTGGAGTTCTGACACAGTTTGTCCGTATTCTGACGTACTGATCAGAAAGGAATCTTTCGATGGACACGGGGGCGTGTTGGCTGGGCACGGCCCCGTGTCTACGGACTGTTTTATGAAGTTGTCTAGTTTTTTTAAGGAACTTGTTTGTATCGGGTGGTTCCTGACTGGTTGGAACAACCCCAAAGTGCCTAATATACCTTAATTGTCCTAGACTAAGGCGAGAACGCAAGAGGTTGTCGGTGAGGGTAATTCCTATTTTCATTCTAGGTGGACAAGTCCAACCCTTTTCCGGGCTCTTGTTAAAGAAGGTATATGCCGAATCGCTCAGGTCTATGTATGCACCGAACGAAGTCGATGGAGAGTCCTTCACGGCACAATCGACACAGGGACGACTATCGTCCAAGTCTTTGCTAGGTACGAAGGTATTTTCGGGAGCAACGAGGTTGTCAGAATGCGGTTCCAACATTTCTTCATGGGTATCGTCTTGGGGTGGATCAATAAAATCCTTCCCAAGCTCTTCTATCCATTTCAGAATTAGCTCTTCTAGTTGAAATAATTCGCTAAGGAACATTTCCCCTAGAATATCTGGCTGGGCGCATTCGAGGGAGAAATAGTGCTTATTTTTACTTTCGCCCCTCTTAAGGTTGTGAGAAGATCGTGGGTCCATGTAGTGGGGCCTATAATTTAGGAAGTAGCATTTTACTTCTTCATGTTCGCCACCACATAATTGACACCACGTACCATAAGAGTGCCGAAAGTAAAAATAATTACTATCACTCATGTTTATGTCAGAAATTACCAACCGTCGGGATCTAACGGTTCTGTTTTCAGTAACTGAAACTTGGGCACGGGGGCGTGTTGAGTGGACACGGCCCCGTGTTCAGCTTACTGTCTGATGTAAAACAGGATTGCCAGTTCCAATGATTGAGCACGTGGGCGTGTTCAGCGGGCACGGCCCGTGCTGAGCTCTGCAGAAGCTGAAAAACTAAGAAAATCCTAAAAAATATAAAAAAGAAAAATAAAAGATGATTAGGCCGTTGATTCCTAACTTTCTTAAAATCCTTGTGTCCCCGGCAGCGGCGCCAAAAACTTGATGCGTGCGAAGTGTCGTATATTTTAGGTGTATATTTTAAGCCCTTTTTAACACTTATTTTAGCCAAGTTTTAAATTTATAAAACACGATATTTCACTAACACTAAACACACATATGGGCAAGTGCACCCATCGTTGAGTGTAGTATAGCGTTGGTAAGATACCGAGGTCGTCCAAGGACACAAGAGCTTTTAGTACCGGTTTATCCTCAACGTCTAACCAAAATAAAAGTTTAGAAAAAATGTTTTAAACTAAGAAAAATAAAAACTAACTAAAATGCTGAAAATAAAAATAAAAAAAAACAGATAGACAAGATGAATCACTTGGTTCCGACTCGTATCTAGTATAACCTTTGATTATTTCCGCACTTTTGCACATAATTAAGAGATTATCTTAGTTATTGTAGTAGGCCCCTCTTTTGAAGGTGACGTTACCCTCACCCCAGTAGTTTGAGTCAGCAGGGATACATTCCTAAAGGGGTGGATTATTGGAAGATAATGAATTAAGTTATTAATGCAGTATTGTGGTAGGCCTCGCTTTTGGCGGTGACGTTACCCTCGACTAAGTAGTCTGAGTCAGCAGGGATACAGTCCTAAATAGCCGGGTTATAGTATTAATAGTAGTTAACTTATGAGGGGATCAAAGAGTTTGGACCCCCGCCATCCAATACCGTGAAGTATTGAAGGAGGTCCTACTAAATTTGACCCAGGTCCATTGCAGGACCTCTAAACGCTGAACAATGGCAAGACCTTTACCAAACCGTTCCCTTAACCCCCTACCAGGTAGCCAACATACCTCCATATAGACCGTGGAGATATGAATGGTGAAAATCCTTTATTTTATATAGACAGTAAAATAATGCCAAGACACCACGGACAAACGATAAGGAAAGATCACCTTCAACATAAGTAACTAGTTATTAAAGTCATTAATACAAAACCAAATAAAAAGTGCAAAAGATTAGAAATAAAAAGTATTATACTAGACACTTTGTCTTCACCAAGTGATGTAAGAGACTTAGGCAAACATGGCCTTGATTGTCAAGAACTCTTACGATCAATCTTGGATCCCGAGACGACTCACACACTCTATGATGGACAATGGATGATGGTGGTGGATGATGGTGTTGTGATGGTGGTGGGTGGTGGATGAAGTGTGAGAGAGGTGGTGTGCCAAGGGATGAGATGAAATGAATCCAAGCACTCCTATTTATAGGCTGAACAGAGAGCTGGACACGGCCCCGTGTCCGCTGGACACGGCCCCGTGCCCGTCTGACACTCTCTCTCCTCATTAATTGTAATTCGCAATTACAATAAATGCGCCGGCTGTATTTTCGACACGCCCCCGTGTCCACTGAGCACGGCCCGTGGTGGGCAATAGAAGCTTCTATAGGTTTGTCTTTTCTGCTGCTTCTTGGGCACGGCCCCATGCTGGCTGAGCACGGGGCGTGTTCAGCCTTCTGTTTTCTCTATTTTGCTTTGGAAGGTGCCGTTGAGGGTTCGGGCAATCCACTAATGTTCCTTTTCTTGTATTTATGTTGGATTTAGCTGTCTTTTTGCTTCTTTTGCGTTTTTGAGCTCATTTAATCCTGAAAATACAAAAGGAAGACAAAAACACTCTTTTTCCAATATTAGTACTAAAAAAGGGTTAGTTTTATGCCTCATTTGATGTAATTTATATGTTGCATTTTACACACATCAATGCTACATCAGAAGAAATGGAGAAGATTCTCACTGAAGATGGATCTTTCTCTTCCCAGACTGCCTTCATGGCTAATGTCACAGCTTCTACAAGTCAGGTAAAATCTGAAACTCCTAGCATATGTAGTGATTGTGCTGATATGAAACATGAATGTGCTAAATTGAAATATGAATCTGAAACGATTCATAGTCACAATCAGAGTTTGGTTATTGAGCTGTCTAAATGCAAAGAGGCAAACATGGCTTTAGCTCGAAATGAAAAGGATTTCAAATCAGTAATTGAAACTTTAAAGAAAAGTGTTTCCGAATTGACCAAAACTGTTTACCATAAACAAATTGGTATTAACGATTATATTAACATCATTGAGGAAACCAAAAAGGAGCTAGCCATTGCCAAATGCGAACATGATGCAATCAAGCTCAAATTAGGGAGTTATTCTAACTCCCAATATGTGTTTGATCACATCATAGAAGCTCAACAACAAAAAGGGAACAAGAAAGGCGTTGGGTATAAGGCTTGTCCACCCCCTTTGAGACAACTATACCAAAATGCCCGATGAAGAGGATATGCCTCGTTTTGAACCTAGTGTGCCTCTTGATTATGAGGAAGTTACTATAGGATTAGGGTTCAAACCGGACAATTCCTCGGAGGGCTCATCTGATAGGAAAGAAAAGCCATCAGTTACGGAACAACGTCCTCCAATCATTGAGGACTATGATTCGTCTGATGATGAATCAGATGTGAGTGATCAGGATGAATCACTTGATAAGATGAAGGGAGTAGAAATTCCGATTGAGAATCATATTCTTTGTGATCCTCCTACTCCTATTGTGCAACCTGTTTCCAAACAAGTGATTAATCCTGTCAAGGAAGTGAAGGAATCTGTGTCTACTGTTAAAGGTGATAACGTGTTATACACTTTAGTCGGTGATAGTAAAATATATTCAGACAAAGATTTTCCAATCAAAAATGTCAATCAATCTTTGATTGACAAAGTGTTTGAAGATACTACCAGTAAGTTTTTGGGAAAAGCGATCCCGAGAGTTTCTGTAACTCAATGTGATCCTATTCCAAAAGCTGAAGTTAGAAGACAATTTGGAAATCAAAGATTACCGACAAAGCAACAACCTATCGCGTTTAAAGGTAAACAAAAGGAACAACGAGCTCAAAAGCCTAAGGTTTCACAACCGAGGGTGGAAACAAAGGGAGCTCGTTACAAGAAAAAGGTTCAGAAGGTAAACTTCGTGAAATCAAGAGGGACTGATAAAATTGTAACTTTCGAAAACAAATCCAACACAGATTTTGTTAAACAAGTTAAAATTTTGAAAAGAAACAGTCAAAACAATTACACACAACACACAAATGGTTGTGATGTAGGACCAAGTACCTCAAGATCACGAAGTTCATCATCAAGCTCTTACAGTTATGATACTCCGAGGTTTGTTGAGCGGAGATCATGCTTTGAATGCTGTGAGAATGGACACATTGTTAGAAACTGTCCATATCTCACAAAAGGAAAGGCAAAAGTTGATGCCCCCTGTAGTAACAGTTACTATAAAAGATCTGTTTTACCAAAACAGGACCCTCGTCTTGTTAAACAACGAGAAGTGAAACAGAAAAAGAAACAACGAAGAGAAGTTGAAAAGATGTTAAAACCAGAGGTTGTCCAAACAAAATCTGGTAAATCGGATGTTAAACATGAAAAACAGAAACAAATTTGGAAACCAAAAACGGTAAATGTCTCAGGGGGAGCTCAATCTATTCCGAATCATCAGGAAATCGAAGTCACAATCCTCGATGATGTCGGACGACCCAAGTCTATGAAGGCTTGGGTCCCCCTCTCCAACTAATCTATGAGTGAGTGTGCAGGATGTTCCAGGAGGAACTATTGATAGTCTTAGGATTGTTGATAGTGGAGCGTCCATGCACAAGATCGGCGACATGTGGCTCCGAAACATTGTTACATCTAGGAGTTGTTGCCTTTGATGGAGAGAAGAAAAAGGAAAGAAGAATGTCTGATGAAAGAAATTGAAAGCTTCGACAAAATGAAAAATCATTCAAAAGTTTGATTGTTAAAGGCTTTAATCGGGTCCCCAGGATAGATTCAATCAAAATGTACGCACCTGCAGCACGTCTGAAGTTCAAAGTCCATAAGATGAACGTGCAGTGTACATTTCCTCGCGGTGTGATTGAAGAAAATGTGTTTGTTGAACAAACCAACCGGGTGTGCGGATGCCTTGGCATGGATTGAATAACCGCACACTACTTCTCAAAGAGAAAGACAAAAACCTTCGCTGGTGCATTGTGGAAGACCAGCCGGAACCAAAGGTTTCTGATCTTGTTGCTGTGAAGAGTTTTCTCAGATTAATTGAAGTAGCTGCAAAATCGACTTTGAAATCCATACCGGGTGGATATCCAGCTTAGGAGACCACTCAGATTCCTTGCAATGCATGAAGCTGTTGCAGGATACAGTTTTAAATTTCATATCTCTCCTATACTTGTCGATATTTAAGCTGCTTTATGAATTATTGTACAACACTCTTTGGCCAGACACGTTGATCTCGAATATCACCTCACACGTGATTGTTTTAATATGAAACTCGTCAATGATGTCATGGTCAGCACCGCTTACCGACGTGCCAACTAATTTTTCCAAAATTCGATAAATCATTTCTAATTAAATTAATTTTGGTAAACGACATTGAGGTAAAACATGAGTTAAACCAACATCGGAAATCATCTTTTTGTAAATATCTTTGTGTCTTTTAAATTTATCATAGTTTGTTGATTTTAGGGGGAGTAAATCCAATTTTTAAAAATCCAAAAACATTGAAACAATTTCAAAAACACAAAAACAATAGAAAATCAAAAATGAGTTTCCTGGCGAGAAAAAGAGAAAATGATAGTACATCAGTGGTCTGTCTAAACCTCTTTAAACCTTAAATGAAAAACGATAAGCAGCTCTATATAAGATGTATCGGTAGGCTCACAATCATCTTAAAGTGTGCAGGGTGATATAAACCTAAATCGACTGAAGATCAGGTGGGAACCACACATTGGCATATGGTCTTAGTACCGAAATTTCGTTTGAGAGATTGCCGAGGTTCTGAGATATTCGGTCTTTATGCTGTCTTATCATCTGGGTATCATGGTTGTATCAAACCGTAAAAATAACGGAGACGAAGTCTAGATCTTCCATGATACTATACATACGTGTACATATTGCATTCGACCTCAATAAGTGATCAACAATCACATGTCCTGTTGGATCGTTGTTTGACCCGATTGAGTCGTTCAGAAGAGTTTAAGTCCAGTTCAAAGGCGGAATCAGAGAACTAGACACAAACACAGCTTGTAATCTTTAATCTGTTGCTTGTATTGATAATAACAATGTTTACAACCTGAACAGAAATTGGCAGCACTTCGTTACAGTTCTGGAAGTCGCGTACCAAGTGAAATAACAAGTGCACTATATATAGTGATGAAGATTTCGCTTGAGAGTGACCTGAATCAGCTGAAGCGAAACCAGCTGAAGCGAAACCAGCTGAAGCGAAAGCTGAAGCTGTTATGTGTGATTTCGCTTGAACTTATCACAAGTCCATTTCAAGCGAAATCATCACTTAAACCTCATTTCTCAGTTTCTCGAACCTCGTGCACTAGATATCCTATCCTATCTCATGATACAAGACGAAGTCAATAGACGTAGTGCACTAACAGACTCCCCCTCGGATATTGACGCAGTCTTCAGTGACTAATCTCTGTTATGACACCTTCTTCAGTCTTGATCATTCTGCCTTTTCATTTAAGTTGTAACATTGTAAGCATCCATCACTTCTCTATCTTCTTTCCATCAGCTTCAGGCTCCCCCTTTCGTTAAACTTCCATGCTTTGGGATCGACACCTAGCTTTCCATCAATAAGCTCTTTCATGTTTCAAGCTTGTCTTCAGACTCCCCCTTAGACTTTGCTCTCGGGATCGTAATCTGAACTATCATCTGCAATTTCTCATCCATTTATAAGTAACAACATTTTCATGATATCAATCAATCTTCTTTAATCTACTCCCCCTATCAACAAACTTTACTTATATAGCAGTGTTAAAGAATCCAACTCCCTCACAGTTTATCATCCAAGTTCAAGCTAATGACCTTGGAGATATCACAAACTGTTTTTGAAATTTTTGAATTTAAATCAAGTTTCAAATTAATGAACTTGTTTTATTTTCAGAAACACAATCAGCATACTTAGATTTTGAAAACTCAGCACTCAGACATCGGTCGTCGAGAATAAAGCAGAAATCAAAATCTTTTTGTATTTTCTGAAAATATAAAGCAATAACGAAATATGTACAAGCATATTTACAAACAATATTTTTGTTTTGAATATGCGTTAGAGGATCATATCAGTTTTTGACAAGTCACAAGTACCGTTGAGCTTAAAATCACATTACGCATTAAACAATTCACTTAGATTGTCGATATACTGATCCACTTAAATTTTCATACAAACTTCAACTGATTCAGGATACGAATTAGGTGTATTAAGAACTTAAACCTATTCATGTGTCCCACCTCTTGAATATACTCCCGTATCCAGAATCCCAATAATCAGTCTTACAGGTGAGTATACTACAATGATATCTGTACATAAATTAGGTATGCGAGGGCCGAGGGATCTCAGATCGATACTTCCGTATACGCAGAGAGATATCAGCTTCGACTTTTTGGTATGTCCCCTTTAGAGGATCTTTTTGCTTACAACAACAGCATATATCAATTTAATTGTTTCAGCATGCTGAGGGTGTAATGCTGTGTTTCAAGCATTGCAGCAAGTATTAGCCAAGGACTAGGTCAGAACTACCGTTCAGCAGAAGTCCCGGAATAATACCCCAGACATCATTGAGTATAAAGACCTAGTATATCAGATTAAGAGACCTTTCAAACGAGATTTCAGGGGTTACCTATATATCCAAGTAGTGTTCCCCACGAAATAAGTAAGTTTGAAATTTATGTTTATATCCCGAAAAAGTTTACTAAATGTATAAAAACCTACCGACACATCCACGGTGATATCGTTTAACACATTTAAACTTTCCATTTCTTTAGCGTACTGTAACTATCTACTGATGTACTATCATTTCCTCTTTTTACACAAAACACAATTTTTGAATTTTATCATGTTTTTGACTTTTTCAAATTTTCAAATGTTTTTGTATTTTCTAACAATATTACTCCCCCTAAAATGCAAAATCATATAAAGAAAATTTGACAACCAATACTGATAGCTTTGTCTCGCCATCCATTTTCTGCATCTCATGCTCTGTGTTGCAGAAAATATAACGTAAAGTACCCCCATGATTTACAACCCATTGATCTTAACAGTTTGAAAACCGTTTTTCAATCTGATGAAAGTAATAATGTTTGTTCAGCCGTGAGGGTTTCGGCATATTCAATCAACATACAATCAAACAAAATTAAAAACAAACATATTTTTGGTTTTTCAAATTTTAACAAACTAAAAACATATTTTTGGTTTTTAATTTTTCAAATTTTTAGGGTTTTGAAAATATTGTTTATTTATGTACAGAAAACAAACAAACTAAACTCCCTGTTCAACCAAACCAGGGTCCTGCAACCTCTTCCTGTGCCAGGTTGCTCCAACTACCATTCTCACAATCTTCAGCTTCGTTGAGCACCTGCACATTCAAACTATATCAATCATTTGAACAATTTAGCCCAGGTCTGTTGGACCTTAGGCATTTCAATACAATAATGTTCATTCAATTTTGGAAACTCTTTGTCATTTAAAACTTGTTCAACTTTGACTTCAACTTTCTCATCTTTTACAGACGTCACTTGTTTCTTAATACTCCACATTTGACCTTCCGGAGTACCTCTTTTGTAAAAATTTGTCTCTTTTTGAACCTTTTGATTTTGAACAACATTTTTAGGTTTCCAAAACTCTTGAGGTTTTGTCATATCAACAGATGTTCTCCAACTCTGTGTTGTTCTGAATCTGGGTGTGTAAGAGTTCCAGGTCTGTCTTGAATCGAACCTGTTCGGGTTTGATTTCCAATTTTGATTTGAAGCAAACTTGTTTGTATTGAACCTCCAAGTTTGTTTCGAATCAAATCTGGTTGACCTTGATTTCACATCCTCAGATTTCTGTTTTTCAACATCAACAGGCTTTGGATTTGGACACTTTCGTGCAACATGTCCAATCTGGTCACATTTAAAACACACTTTCTTTGAAACATCCTTGGCCTGTTGTTGTTTCTTTTTCATAGCATCAAACTCCTCATTAGACTGTTGTCCAAATTTGAGTTTTTCCTCTTCTTTCAAACTTTTCCCTTGAACAAAACTCATCTTTTGTTGCAAATTTGGTTTTTTACTTTGATTCCAATTCCGTTTCTTTTTATAACCCAAACCAACCTTCATGTTTTTCTTCTTAAAACCAGGTTTGTTATAAAAAGATTTATGACCTTTACCAGCAAACTTTGGAATCTCAGACTTCTCAATCTCAACCATTTTGAAAACTTGATTGACCTTTTCTGAAATCACATTCTGAATTGGGAAAACAACATCTAAGAATAGTTTGTCCAATCCAATCATGGTATAAACCAATCCTTTTGAATCATCATTCAAATTTTTCTCAGATTTTGTGTTTTTCGAATAACCATCATAAAAATTTCCTTCATCTTCATCCTGTGATTCAGACTTACCTTTTGTAGATTCATCTTTCAAAACGCTTTCAACAACCTTACTTACCACCTCTGAATCATTAGCATCATCAGATTTGGAGTAAGTCACATCGATACTTTCAGGTAACTGGTCAGCTATGTTCAAACCCTTTGCCACCTTTTCCTCATCATAAAAAGTATAATTGTTTCTCAATGGTGGTGGTACCTGATGAAATTCTGAAACAATACCCTTTTTGCAATTTTCAGTATCTTTGTCATCTGGTGTGATGTTGAAAATGCGTTCGAGAATGTACGAAGAGTTATGATAACTTTGAAGTTTTGTAACAACCTTTTCTTTTTCAGCCAAGACTTGTTTAAGATTTGCAATTTCATCAACACATTTGTTTAATTCAATTTGTTTTCCTTTAAACTGTCTTTCATACATTTCTTTAGTTGTTAAAGTTTCAGACAGTCTTTGATCAAAACTTTTGACTTGGCTCTTCAAAGTATCATAAGCTTCTTGTACTCTCTGATTCGACCACTTTAAAGAATCATACTGTTTTTGTAAATCTTGAAATTTCGATTCTTTTTCAACACAATCGACACATTTTGTAGAACACATTTGTCTATATACATCATTATCCTTTTCAAGACCTTGACATTTCTGTGTCAAATTTTCAACTTTTAGTTTCAAAATTTCTTCTTTCTCAATCATTTCTTTACATTTCATTTTGAAAACATTTTCAAGTTTGCTTGTTTCAATATCTTTTGTTTTTATGATGTCATCTTTTTCAGTACAGGCTTTGCACATTTCTATGCAATTCCTGCACTTGTTTTCTTTTTCATCAACCATTTCAACATTAGATAGATCAGAAGATTTTCTAACCTCAGTCTCATTCAGCACCGGTTCTTCTGATTCAGTTTTCTTATCTTCCTCCTTTTCTTCTTTCTGATCTTCTTCAGCTTTCTGTTCCTCTTCAGCAAGCTTTGCAACAATCTTCACTTCTTCAATAATCTTCTTCAGTTCTTCTTCTTTTTTCTTCTTCATCTCTACCACCTTCGGTAGACTTGCTTCAAAAACTTCTCTTAACTTGATCATTAAATTTGGCAAATAACTTTTATCAGAAAGCCTTCTTGTGTTGAAAGTGCCCTCACTTGGAAACACATTAGTTACAGCATCAAAATCCACTTTTGATGGATCAACTACTGGATTACCCTGTGGATCCATGTAACACTCTAACTCTTCATTCCATCTTTTAGCTCTCTGAGCTTCCTTAAATGGTTCATTTAATTTTCCAATCTCCCATCTTGCACTGTCTCTTCTCCACCATCTATCATGATCATCACTTGCAACAAATGCATAACCAACTGCATCTTCTTCAGGTAAAACCTCTTGACTCCAGTCATACCCTTCATCATCATATATAACTGCAAGAGCCCTTGATCTTTCTTCTGGTTTCTTTAATCTTGGTGGCTCAGACTTGTTCTGATGATAAATCGCCTTCCTGTAGTAATCTTCATTGAAAGGATTTTCAGAATCATCAGCAGCATAAGCATTTCTGCACTCGCGCTTAAAGTGACCTCTTTGTTTGCATTTGAAGCATGTCACCTTGGATTTATCAAATCCCAATTTAGTAGATGGTCCACCAATTGACTTTCTCCCCATGATCTCCATGAACCGCTGTGCCCTACGAACCGCACTGGCCATGCACCATCTGATATCCATTAGTTCCATCTCCTCTGGATCTAATTGGTCATAATCTTCTTTCGTCAAATTGGTATTGCCAATCTTCCCTGCAACGAGGCTTTCATACGATTCAAGTACAGATGCTAAGAAAACCATCTGTTGTTTTGCCGATTCTTCGCTGAAATTCTGCCCATTCTTCAGATCCACTGCGATATTACACTGAAACAAATTCTTTGAAGCAGATTGATTTGAAGTGTTTGAAGAAGATCCACTGTGAAAACCACTTTGAAGACTTTCATTGTTCACTGAACTTGAACTTTCTGCAGAAAATGCTGTTCTTGGTGACCCAGCCTGCGGTACTCTGTAGTAAAGCTCTACATTTTGCTGATAAGCTGGATTGTTGACTTTAGATCTCTTTATCTCCAGCTCATGACTTTCAAGTTTTTCAATCAGCATATCCAATTTCAAATCTTCAGGCTTGATTGTATTTTTCACCATTAGAGCAAAGTATTGCCACTCTTGATCATTTGGCAATGAATCAAACAGTTTATCCACCAGCTCCTCTTCAGAAGGTAAGATTTGATGTCTGATCAGCTCCACTTTCAGATGTCCGAATCTCTCAATCATTTTACAAACAGATTCATTTTTCATACAATTGAATAAATCAAACTCTTTACGCAACAATTTCTTTTTGTTTTTAACAATTTCATTACTTCCTACACATTTTCTTTCTAATGCTTCCCACAAACTCTTTGAAGTCTTTTCTTGTTCAAGCAATGAAATAATATCCTCTCTTACTGACTGTTTGATCAATGTTATCATTCTATGTTCAGCCACAACATTTTTTATATCTTTTTCTGAAAAATCTTTTGCATCTATTAACTCTCCTCCTTCTTTTACTGGTGCAACATATTCATCTGTCAGTTTTAACCAGCTTTCAGTAGCAAAAGCTTTTACCCAACCCTCAAATCTATTTTTCCACCAGTGATAATCTTCCACTTTCATTAGCTTTGGTGGCTTTTGTTGGCTTCCGTACATGTTCTCAAACTTCAAATTCTCCGAAATCTCTTTTGAATATTCTTTCATCTCAGATCTTTTATCTGACGATTCGGAAGTGAACGCGTACATATCGCTAAACGGGTTTATGAAATTATCATCCATCGTGAACGTACCTGAACAGAATCAATCAAACACTTAGAAATTTTCAATTTTTTTTTTTTTTTTTTTTTAAACTTCAGCAACTCCAAGCGAAACAGCTCAATAAACCACTATTCAAGCGAAATCTGATATTAAGTGTTTTCAAGCGAAAACAACTATTTCGCTTCAACTAATCAAACCTTCAAGCGAAATCTGATATAACATTTTCTCTTCAACTGTTCAAGCGAACACCACTATTTCGCTTCAAGGAAGTCTCAAGCGAAATCCAAAAGAATCAAGTTCGCTTCAGAAGTTTCAAGCGAAACCAACTATTTCGCTTCAGAGATTCAGATTCAATTCAAGCGAAATCCTGCCAAACCAATTTCGCTTCAACAGTTTTCAAGCGAAATCTACCTGTAACCTTCGAACACTTTGAAGCGAAATCTAGTTTTAGGTAATTTTTAACATGTTTTAGTCTGAATTTTAGTCCAAAACTTTGTAGGCTTTGTTAAAACTCAGTTTTACACGTTATACTCGAAAATCAGACCATTTCGACCGTTGGAACTAGTTCAGATCTGAAAAATGTAAAAAGAAATGAGTAGAAAGAAGATAATCCGGTAGAATCAAGCTGTAGTAGTATGAACTCCTCGTCCTGAGCTCTGATACCACTTGTTGGATCGTTGTTTGACCCGATTGAGTCGTTTAAAAGAGTTTAAGTCCAGTTCAAAGGCGGAATCAGAGAACTAGACACAAACACAGCTTGTAATCTTTAATCTGTTGCTTGTATTGATAATAACAATGTTTACAACCTGAACAGAAATTGGCAGCACTTCGTTACAGTTCTGGAAGTCGCGTACCAAGTGAAATAACAAGTGCACTATATATAGTGATGAAGATTTCGCTTGAGAGTGACCTGAATCAGCTGAAGCGAAACCAGCTGAAGCGAAACCAGCTGAAGCGAAATCTGTTATGTGTGATTTCGCTTGAACTTATCACAAGTCCATTTCAAGCGAAATCATCACTTAAACCTCATTTCTCAGTTTCTCGAACCTCGTGCACTAGATATCCTATCCTATCTCATGATACAAGACGAAGTCAATAGACGTAGTGCACTAACATGTCCAAACAAATAAGTGATAAAATATCACATTTTTCTGGGAGACAAGTTCGTCTCTTTGCTGTACGATGTACTGACCTGTTCACGAACTTGCTCCTATGCCCTCATGCATATGAAAATCAAGTTCCTCATCAATAAGTGATTCTATCACGTAGGGCTTGTTTTCAATCAAAATAAGTGAGTTTCTCACATCTTTTATACGGTCAAACAGATGATAAATGGTATATTCACCGGTAAGATGAACTCTCGTGCATACCTTGATACGGGAATGTGTCGTGTGTGGATGAACACCGGTCGGTAAGTATAAATCATAACTTAACGTATCCCCTCGCCATGATTACATCTGATAAGTTGAGCTTAAGTGGACAACAATACCGATAATTGTTATAGGATCCTTATCTTAATGTGAACTAATTGAACAACAATATCGTTTTAACATGACTGTACACTGATATGATTCTCTTACCCTCGAAACTCGTAAAAAGATTGTTTGTAAATATTTATTTACATTTCTCCGTTTCTGCATCTTTGTATATATTTACTTATTGCTTTCCGTCTTTACATTTGAAAAAAAAATTCCAAAAAGATTTTAGGTGTGTTTTAATATAAACTTTATAAAAGCCAAAAAGATTTTGCTTCTAGTTTATTTTTTGATTGACCGATGTTGGAACTCGAGTCTATCCTACCCAAAATCCTGATCGTAAGCCGGAAAACAATTGCATCTTCATAAACGGTCGAAGTTGACAGATTTTGAAAGTTAAAGGATTAAAATTGATCAATTTTTAAACTTTCAAACTGTTGTCGGTCGGTGTTTGATTGAGATTTGATCTCATATGTGTCATTTGTTTAATTTGTCTAAATTCTAAGCGGTTGTTCTCATTACGTGTTTAGCTTTCTTGTATGTGCAGATGCGACATCAGAATCAGCTAAAGGCGAAGAGAACGTGTCAGATGACAAGCCGTAAAGTGAAGACACGACGGTGATGCAATCAGAAGATCAAGATGATCGGGTTGCAGTTGATCACTCATCAACACCATAAGGATCTAAAGAATTGAAGATCAAAAGATTCACGAGCATAACTCAAAGGAAAGCTTGTCTTAAGGGGGAGTTTGTTAACATACCTCCTAAATGAAAATGGAGTTTGTTGATACACTTCCTGCTTACGACACGTGAAGACTTTGAAGATCCTCCGACATGAAAGACATGGAAGACGAACCATCACGAGTAGCGTCCAAGGGGGAGTTTGTTGGTACAGTTTATGTGGACGCGACTCGACTCGGTTCAATTCGGTTCGGTTCGACTCGGTTCGATTCGGTTCGGTTCAACTCGGTTACGTTCGGCTCAAGCCCGACGTAGCGACATTCCTCCGTCGTGCGCCACAGAGTTCGACACGCTAAGCACAGAGAGCCGAGAACGTTTCCCGCTGACACATCATCATGACATCATCATCATGATGTCACATGTTGACTAATCTTTCACATTCTGAATTTTTAGAATTCATTTACGTAATAACATGCATATTGGGCTTGCATTTGGGCCTGTACATCATATGTCAGTATGAATGATGATGTCATGATGATGTCACATGTTGACTAATCTTTCACATTCTGAATTCTTAGAATTCAGTTACGTAATAACATGCATATTGGGCTTGCATTTGGGCCTGTACATCATATGTCAGTATGAATGTCGACGAAACATTAAGGGTTTCGTCGACTTGAAGTTTCATCATGGCTGCCATCCAAGTTTCGTCATACTCATCGTCGAAACCTTCCTAAGTTTCGTCGATGTTGTGTCCAGCTGCCTGCCTATATAAACAGACCTGAAGACAATGAGAACCAGAGAGAGAGAACCGAAAGTTTAGTTGTTTCGTATTGTATCATTTTATGTAACTAAACTTTGTCGAAATCAATACACGTAATTGTTAATCGTTGATATCTTTGCGCATTGTTTATCTCTCGCTCGGTTTGTGTCGTAACGGGGATTCCGCACTCGTTTCGGCACCCGAAACAAGAAATCATAGTTGTCCGACGATCCGTAAACGGACCTACATAGCCAAACCATTTACAAATGGCCATCGCATCATAATAATTCTCCCTCATATAATGCGATCCACCGGTAAACGAAGACGGTAGTAGTACGCGTGTTCCAACGATGGACATATCTGGATTACCATTTTGTCCAAGCTTTTTAAGGTTATCATATGTCTCAGATCTCAGTTTTTTTTGCTGCAAACGTATGAATAGTAATCGTTCACTTTCAATCATCGTATATACGTCAACCAAGAACTGTTGCAAAAGTCTTCGGGCATTGAGAATCAAAGAGAAATGATTCACTCTATCTTGAACATGGTAAGCAAAATACTCTCTCATTGTACATTTTGACTCTTTCTTCTTCGTTGATGCCCTTCCTTCTCTATGAAGAATATCAACCCGGTAACCATCTTCACCAAAAGGGAAAAGCAATGGATACTAAAGCGCGAGATATGAAGGATGAAGCTCGCTAATACGTTGTAGACCATCTTTCTTTGACTCAACAACTACAACACGATTATCAAGAGCTTCCTCAATGTTTCCAACAATAAGCGCAGCAACTTCGGACGACGTTGGTAGGTTGTATGTACGACCATCTTTAGACCTATTTGCCTTAAGCCATAATTTTAAGTCAACATGAGGATTATCAACAAACCGATCTCGTACACGTCTATATGTTTTCACCAGCTGATTATTTGAATATAAAATCACCTTAAGGTACTCTATGAGTTCAGTGTCAAGCAAATCAGAAGTTGCGGAAGCTGGTTTGTTTGAGTTACTGTAAAGCAATTGTAAGACAAAAGCGAAAGTATCAGTAAGTGTTTATATAACATAAAACCAAAAATAAATAAAAAAATAAATAAAGAAATGGTTTCCAGGGATACCTAAATACGGTTTTGCGATTGCAGACTTCATTTTTAGTGTCGTATATGTAAAGCTGCACAAACTTTGGGTCACCACCTTCTTTAGGAAGAAGACTTCCCAGGGTATGATAATTCTCGCCACTAATTCGGTATACATACGGAGCATTTCCTCTATTGATTTTCGAATCAACTTTACCACCCATTGAAGTGAACGAAAACATAGAATTAAAACGATGAATATTTAGTAAGAAATGCTTACTCTTGTCGTCTAAACTCTTAAAAAGATTTTGATATTCCAGACACGTCTCTTTAAAATTAAGAAGATGTACTTTTCCATAAGCACAACAAAGCATGTAAGTTGTTCTTCCTGAGTAAACCTTTCCTTTTCCGGCCTCAACTTCCCACAACTTAGCATTACATATGTCGCATACAACTACTTGATCACCATGATCCAAATAATCTATTATTGAAAATAAAAAAATATATATCATTTTGTGCTATTGGTTATGAAATTAATATAATGACGTTCTTCAAGTGGAACTTAAAGTAGTGAGTGTGTAAGGTACTTACTGTTAGAAACTCCTTTATATGGATCTTCAGCTAATTGTTGAGGAATAATATGATCGTCGGAAGATAAGTCAACCATTGGAATAGGATATACGTTTCTACCCTGATTAATAGAAAACCTTTGTTTACCTCTTTGTTTCCTCTTTACACCTATATGTTGATACCAACAAAAAATAATAAAAATGTCAGAATCAAAATAAAGAAATGTGAAATACATAAATACAAACCACCAACCTGAAGTAGATGCTTCAGACGGAGTTGTTAAAGGTGTGGTTGTGCAAAAACGTGAATCGATGGTATTGATATAAGACAATGAACGCATTGGTGTTACAATCCGACATTCATTTGTATTGGATGCTGAAACATTGAATGACCGAGTAACGTCTTTTGAAATGGAAGATTGGTTACTCACATTATTTCTCTTATTATCCAAATGTAATTTCCTATATTTTCTTCGTTCAGCTGATTGTTGATGCTCAACATCATTAGAAGCAACTGAAAAAAAAATATGGATATCCATAAAATATCAAATTATACAATAAAAATTGTATTTTTGTCTAAAAAACCAAAGAATTTACCATTTGTAATGTTACACAAATTATAAATGAAAAAATTTATTCATGTGTAAAACATTATAGAATTTACCATTTGTAATATTACCCAATGGACTTCTTCCAGTTTCAACTGCAACAAAAAAAAAAAAGTCTAAGTTACCGTATGAAACATGTTTATGTATTACATATTTTTTATTTAAAAAAAACTCATAATCGTAATAAATAAAATTTAAATATCTAAGTAAATAACACGAACCTGATGTATACGCCTCGTACGGATTTGTTAAAGGTGTGGTTGGCAAGATACGTCGATCAATGGTATTAATATAAGAGGATGAACGAATTGGTGTTACAACACGGCGATCATTTGTATCGGACTGAAACATTGGATGATCGAATTATGTTTTGTCTTGTGTTTAATTTGTTAGTCACATTATGTCTCTTATTATCTTCATGTAGTTTCTTTAATCTTCTTCGTTCAGCTGATTTTTTATGCTCAACATCATTATAAGCAACTGAAAAACAATGGATATCCATAAATTATCAAATTATACATTAATAAACGAATTCCTTTCTAAGAAACCAAATAATTTACCATTTGTAATGTTAAACAAATTTTAAATGAAACATTATATTCATGTGTACAAAAATAAAAAATTTACCATTTGTAATATTAGCCAATGGACTTCTTCCAGCTTCAACTGCAACAAATAAAGTCCAATTTACCAATCAAATATGTTTATGTATTACATAATTTTTTATTTAAAAAAAACAAACACGTAATCATAGTAAACAAACACAAAACTGACTTACACGCCACATAGGGATTTGTTAAAGGTGTGGTTGGAAAAATACGTCCATCCATCGTATTGATATAAGAGGATGAACGAATTGGTGTTACGACACTGCAAACATTTGTATCAGATAGTGAAACGTTGGATGAACGAATGACGTTTTGTGAAGTGGAAGATTTATTATTTGCATTTATTCTTTTATTATCCAAATACAGTTTCCTTAACTTTCTGCATTCAGCATAGTCTTGATGCTCAACTTGATTAGGATCAACTGAAGAATAAAATGCATATAGGATTTTTTTTTAACTATTTATAAAAAAAATCAATTCATGTCTAAAAAATTGCAAACATTACCATTCGTAATGTTAGACAAAGGACTTC
The DNA here is from genome assembly GCA_030545235.1 of Helianthus tuberosus. Classification (NCBI taxonomy): domain Eukaryota; kingdom Viridiplantae; phylum Streptophyta; class Magnoliopsida; order Asterales; family Asteraceae; genus Helianthus; species Helianthus tuberosus. The sequence goes on along the minus strand of CM060411.1, from coordinate 168,409,745 downwards.
TACCAACACCACCTGCAAAAATTTAAGTAAAATTAACATGACGTAACATTCTTACATATTATATTATTTTTTATTGTATTTGTAAACAGAAATAAAAATGAAGTACATACTATTGGAAGGTTGAACACCAGTAGGAAGTGGAAATGAAGGTAAAGTTTGACGTTTTGCACGTTTAGGCATATCCTAAAATTGTATCATATATAACATACCAATGTATTAAAATAAGTATTAGAATAACTTAAATGTATAAGTATAATACAAAAAGATAAAACTTACGTGTATGAGAAATGACCAAACTTCAAAAATGATGAATGTGGTGAGAGAGTTTTCTGATTAGACTTGTAGAACCTTTAGTATAAAACATTGAGTGTGTATTATGAATAAGAGTAGAGGTTCTTATAGTATTTGAAGTGATTATAAAAAAGGAAACTATAAATTTAAAAAAAAAAATCGGTTATAAGTGTAAAAAAGGAAACAATTTAAATTAAAATTAATTGGAGGTAAATCTATAAAATTTAATGGCGGATTTTTTTTAATAATTTCATACTGTCGGGTATACAATTTAAAAAAGGAAACAAATTCATACAAATTTTTATTTTTAGATAAATTTAACAAAAGTGGCGGTTTATTATAAAATTTTATTTTATAAGTTTTAAAATATTGGGGATTGTTAAAAATATAATTATAGTAATTACATAATGATTACAACAAATTTATTTACATAAATTCGGTTACTAAAATCTTTATTTACAATTTAAATATTAAAAAAATATTAATAGTTTTAAAATTTATAGTTTGTAAAAACAAATATAAAGTAACAAAAAGTAAAGTTTAAAGAAGTATAAGTAATAGGAAACATTCCAAACCAACCATATGTCTCAAATAAAAAACCAACCATATGTCTCAAATAAAAAACCAACAAACCATGTCTCAACTAAAAAACCAACCAACCATATGTTTCAAAAAAAAAAAACCAACATACCATATGTTTCAATCCAAAAAAAAAAAAACAAACAAGCCAACCATGACAAATCAATCCAAACCAATGTAACACGCAAACGAAACCAAAGCAGCAATATTCGGAAAAAAAAATTGTTTTTGGTAAAACTACTTCAACCATGAACTACTTCTCCAACTTTGGAACCAGCAGAATCGTTTCATCATCAACTTGAACATCCGACACACCAGCCTTTTTAACCTTTGTTGATGATAGAGAGGTGCTTTCTTCAACTTCATACACGTCAGCTAGGTTACGTTTCAATTCCGAAGACGAAGTCTTAGAACCATCTTTAGATATGCAATCGGGTGTGAAGCTATCACCAATAGAATCCACAGCATCCTGAATGATATATTCAAAATTAGAAAGTATATAAAATGTTTAAAACATTTAGTATTTTGTAACATTAACTTAAAATACATACCTTTAGAGCAAAAGTGTTTTGAGTTGACATATTACTAAGTAAAACATCAGCAGCCGCCTCGTCCACACCCTACAATTCAAAAAATAATAAGGCTAGGCACAAAAAAAATAATAAATCTCCTAACATAACTTTAATTAAAAGGTTTGTATGTGTTAACCTGATCAGCTGGAATTCGGCTCTCCAAGGATTCAATGATTGCTGCATCATTAACCAACTTATGAACAGCATAACCATCAATATGGTTGTCAATATTGAATTGACTAATTTGAATCTTGACGGCAAACTTTTTATCATTCAAAGATTTAAACTGATAGGGAATGGTTTTCTTTTCCAAAGATGCCTAATATATATGAATCAAAATTTATTGAAAAGAAGATACAAATAACATTTAAACATTAATAATATGTAACTTGTATAAGAATTTAAAAAAAGACTGATGTGAAATACGTTACTTGATCCACTTTTGACTTCTCAAGCAATTGAATTGCTGTCATTCCCAACATTTTTCTAGCTTCACGGTCGAACAAAGTCAAAGAGGCAATAGCTGCATAATCTTGTACTCTTATCGGAATCCTAAAACTAAATGCACAAAAAGTAATTCACAAAATAAATACAATTTACATTTATAAAGTAAAATAAAATAATCATAAATATAATAAACTTACAAAAATAAAAGTAACTTACATCGGTGTCGCAGTCACAACCTCTTTCGGACATTCAGGATATGAGCAAACTAAAACCTGTTTAAACTTCGGTTCCTCAGCACCGTCTGATTGCACTCCTCACAACCAAGGTAGTACCAATCATCTTTATCATCCACACCCATGATCGTACCAAGAACTATGACCTCACAAGGCTGAAATTATATGTAAGAAATTAGAGTTATAAAAATGAATTTGTGAAACAATTTTGTTTAATGTATTTATTTAAATATTAAAAAGTAGACACAAACCTTATCCAAGAGCGTAATATCACGGATGCTTCACTAAAATGTCATCCGCAACGCTTATGCTTCCAGATGAACCAATTGATTTCTGACCATTAGAGATGTTTTACATATCTTCTCAACAAACCTGTTTACAATAATGTAAGCAAAAAAAAAGTTAATAACATCAATAAGTAGTTCATATTATTTTATAAACTGTTTACTTTGTTCTAAATGAACGAATCTCCTCTATGTCAACATTGATAAATAGCCTTGTTATATGGAAAGCATTAGATAGCGTTGTCTTCCCTGTGTAAAAAAAATTATATCAGATATTAGGATATTCAACTTTGTAAATCATAAAAAAATTTATATAAGTTTAAAAAAGTATATAAACAGTTAATACCTTTATACTTGTTGAAACTACCAAACTACACAAGCAGAACAACATGAACTTCTTTTTTATGGCTCTGAATGTAACCAAACATCTCCTCGCAATACTCATCCCATAAAGTGCAGTTTAACTTGATACCCCTACATAAATAGAAATTAAACATATCAGAGGATATCATGTAAAAAAATATATATAACACTAAAGTTACAATGAAATTAAATTAGAATTTAATTAACAGACTCTTCATCCAGCAATTGCAAGTTCATGTATTTGCTATCTTTTCCCATCTTCGTTTTGGTCATCTCTGGTTCAGACCACTCATCTACATATACAATAAAATCTGACCAAAAAAAATTTGATTAATAAAAAATGTAATCAGCACAAAAAACAAAAATAAAAAAAATAATCTATATTTATATATTTCTTAATTTAGGATGTTGTTGTTATATATGATGAAGTACAAACCAACTCGATACTTGACATCGACTTCACTGGCTTTAATGGACTCAAAAGATGCTAACCGAATACCATATGAACTTCTATCAAAGTTCTCACACTTTTTAACAGATGTATCAAAGTTTAAGCTAATAGCATGTTCCTTATCAAAGTGTTTGAATTTTGACTTAATGACAGAAAGTTGAGATTTATAAATGTAATAAGACTCGTTTTCATTAAGCAAAATTTCATGCTTTTTCATAAACTTGCTCCAAACAGTTGCCTGCATCCTGGTACCCTAATAAAAACACAAATTAAAAGTGGTTAGTATAGACAACAATATAAAAATTAAGCTACATTTTAAAAACCAAATGACATTCAAACCAACCTGCTCATCCATGACCACCATTTCAATACCAAGGGTTTCTCCTTCTCTCTTTGGATTCACACGAATCCAAAGTCTTAACACCTTGATTTTGATGGTAAACAGCTTGGATCTCCAATCAAGATTGTTTAAGAAAGTAACATTATTTTCATCCATTTGAATGAGATATGAGCCGAACTGAGATGATTGATGTTAGAAAATGATTCGTAATTGAATCAAATGAATGTATTAACTAAATATATATAGAAATTTCGTTTACTTATTTTTGTAAAGTTGAAAAAAACGTTTATTAATATATAAAATTGTGACCGAAATTGGACACATTAGTATTTTTAGAAATGGATTTACATTTCTAAAATAACTACAGATCGCAAAAAGATTTTTTGATTCTTACTTATATTGCTTAATAAATAAAACAATAATCATTTACTTAAATCAACAAATCACAATACAACAAAATGCAATAAGTACACACTATAGCAATGCATACAAACAACACAAATTAAGGTTTGTCACCAAAAGACTAAGAAAATATAACCAATAACTTGAAATTATAATAAATTTGTAGTTTATTTTATAATTTGTCAAAAATTAATTAATCGGTGTAGTTTACATTAGATATTTTCGGATTTTTTTTTAATAGGTTGTAGTTAATTTCGGAATTTATTTAAAAACCGGTTAATTGATTAATTAAATATGGCATGACTGTAATGGTTTAAAAAACTTCCATAAAAATGTTTAAAAACCGGTTTTTACTTTCCAAAATTAAAAAAAAAAAACAACCTTAAGAATGTTTTATTAAAAACTAAATAAAACGGCCAGAAATATTTTAGAATTTAAAAACTGAAAAATTAAAAATAAAAACACAATTTGATACACAAATATATTTATTTATAATGTATATTACAAACCATTTTAATTATTTCATTGTTTAAGCTATTAATAATGTATATTTTCGAATTTCAAAGACAAGTTTAATAAAATCAATATTTTAATTTCAAACCTTTTAATTTCAATAACCAAAAATTTTTTATTTATACAAAAGTAGTATATTCAACCAAAATTTTTCAATTGTATATATTTAACCATTCAATGAAGGTTACAAAAACTTTAAATTGATTTAAATGGGAAGTATTTTTAAGTTTATATACTTAAATAAGATGGTAAATCTATGAGTGTAAAAAAGGAAACAACATAAATTCAAATTAATTAGAGGTAAACCTATAGAATTTGGCCGAATTTTTTTAAAAAAAATATATATTGTCGGTTATACAATTAAAATAGGAAACAAAATCATACGAAATTTTATTTTTAGATAAATTTTTAAAAAAGTGGCGGTTTATTATATAATGTTATATTATAAGTTTAAAAATATTGGTAATGGTAACCATTTTATTAAATAGATACTGCTAGCACTAATCAAATACTTTTCTTCATTATCAAACTAAGACACATAAAATTAAAAGAAATCTTGATTTCACTAAAACATAGGATACTAAGCACAAACAGGTAGCAAAAAACAGAAACAACGTCTAGTCATAAGGATTATAAAACTAAGTGCTTCGGCCACACATATAAAAGGCCCAAAAAAAGTATCAGCAACATCTACCATGACATCAGTTCAACGTAACAACCACACCAAAAACATACCACTAAAAGTATTCTAACCACCAGCAGTTTGTGCAAAAAAATACTACCAAAACATACCATGTACCTTCACCAACTCAGTTATAAAGCAATATACCTTTACTTTTAACAAATACCGGCTGAAACGAAGAACCATATACCAACCGTTTGTCTCTAACAAACTCTCTCATACCAATGACATTGAATCGCGAACAGCCTTGCGAGAACTCCACACCAATAGCCACATCCCAAGTTTGACCAGCGCTGTCCTTGATGGTCAAATCCATCTTTCGATCCAAGCCATGAGTTTGTGCCCACTTCTTCTTCAAACGCTACAAATCAGAATATAAAATGTAATAACTAAATTTGTTAACACTGGTTTTACTACAACTAATGAGTTCAACTGGATTCCCGAAACATACATTAATGGTATGAAGAAGTAAATAATACAAACTTACATAATGATTGTCAACAACAAAAGTAACCGGTACTTCGTCATCAACACTCTGTTCAAATACAGGTGCAGCAACCGCATTAGCAAATAAACATCAAAAAGCACAAACCAACCTAAATAGGAACAAGAGTAACCTCAAATCAGCTATTAAAATTTTCAATTGTACATATTTAATTTCATTTGTTATCTACAACCAAATATAGGTAACAATCTTTACCATTTAACAAAACTACATCCAATACGATATCAAACCATATCAAAAAAGTATTCAGTTATTACATATTTAAATCAAGTAACAAACAAACATAGATAATAAATAAATTAAGATTGGCTGATGATTACATAAGATTTTCCAACATATAAACCATCAAAAAGCTTCACTGGACTTTCGGATACAGAATCACACTTCAATCTCAACAAACTAAACAAAACAGCACAGTTACAAATAACCGCCTCAAAATCTAGTACTCCTAGTGTACTCGGTAACATATATCCGTCCAACATCAAAATCGAAATTGACTATTACAAACCCTAAAAAAGAAACTGAACAAAGAAATTAAAACCCTAATCGGCTATGAACAACAGAAACATAAGATTTGCCAAAATATAAACCATCAAAAAGCTTCACCGGACTTTCGGATACAGAATCACACTTCAATCTCAACAAACTAAACAAAACAACACCGCTACAAATAACCGCCTCAGAATCTAGTACTCCTAATGTACTCGGAAACATATATCCGTCCAACATCAAAATCGAAATAGACTATTAAAGACTCTAAAAAAGAAATTGAACAAAGATATAAAAACCCTAATCGGCTATGAACAACAGTAACATCAACAGATCACAATACATCAACAAAAATATTAAAACCCTAAAACACAAAAAAAAACCGTCCAACATCAAAATCGACTATTACAGACCCTAAAAAAGAAACTGCAGACAACAATAACATCAATCGCCTACGATAATCTAACAAACAAAAAATGTAACAAAACCATTGAATCTGAAACATCGGATCAAAGAAAACGAAATCGTATGTAAAAGATGGGTATATCGGAATCAAGAATGAATACGGTCGATGAAGACTATTATCTAATGAAGATTGGTTATACCTCTTCACTAAATCGCCGATTTGATCTGGGCCGATTTGATTTCCTGCAAAATTAGCCGTATTAAAACCTATAATCGATCATGAAATACTCTAATTAGAGAGTACCGTAGATGATTTGTCTTCAAATCCGTCGAATCTTGATCAAAATTATTGGATCGATGTTAGTCGCCGTGTTCGCCAGAGAAGAAAAGAGGGAGAATTCGATTTAGGGTTTTGAGAGGAGAGAGAGGGTGATTAGCGTAAATGAGAAGCCTTGTTCAATCCTCAACTATGAGATGTGCTAAGTGGATGATGACATGGCTGATTATTTCGCATCAACCATTGGGTGACATATGTCCCCCAATGGTTTGCTTTATTAGATATATAGATATAGATTTGCAACTAAAAGAACAGACATCACAGCGTAAATTATCAATTTCATGTACTCGTTACCAAATTCTGTAGAAATAATGTAGTAATTTGGAAGTGAAAGAACAGTCCATGTTTTAAAGACATCAGGAGCTCATTTGCAGACCTCAATTTCAACACATGATGACGGGAACAAAATATACACAAGGATAATATAAAAATAATTTGTTAAATACAACGCTTTTGAGTAAATCTGTTATCAAATAACGTAGTAAAAAGATGCCATAAAGTTTTAACGTAGGACGATGTTGTATAAATAGTAATAAGATAATCGGTAAAACAAAGTTGTACGCAGAAATATAAATACATTATGGTTAAACGACAAAAAAACTTCAAAGTACAATGAAAAAATACAGATGTAGATAAAAATAAAATAAAATTCTATTATCATTTCCATCATGCTTAAAAGGTGAAATCAAAAAATAAGTAAGCTGAAAAATACATGTTTGAAAACATATAACCATGATAGTAACATTAAAATTTTTAGGTTGAGTTATGAAAAATATCATCCGACTAATCGGCCATTGGTAATCATCAATGTTGCACGATTAAAAAAGTAACGAAGCAGAAACCGATATCCATTCTCCAAACCCGGTTGGCACATAAACCTCGTCCAATCTCTAAATGCATATCTAACCTTATCATCATTGGTTTCGGAACGGAGGAACAACGTCTTTGAAAACCCATTTTCAGTCACAACAGTCATCTCTTCTATGTCCGGTAGGTTAACGTTCGCAGCAAAATCTTTTGGGAATCTCTACATAAAAAAAATTATACTATTATTATTTAAATAACAATAACAAATATTTGTGTGCCCTCAATTCAAACCTATTAAACAAAATCAGTTCAAGATAAAGTATTAAATTAACAAACTTACAAAACGATTTGTTAAAACCCAACTCAGTTCGTAAACATCACCCACATCTATAGGGGAATTTATGATAGCCTCTTCAACATCCTCTGCATACACATGTTGGTTTGCATCAGATTCAACTTCAGAATCTACATACTGAACATTAAATTCATAATTATGGTCGTCAACATCAGACGGTAGTATGTCCGAAAAACAATGGTTTTCATCTTCAAAATTACCATCAACTTGAACTTCACATACTTCTTCCACTCTTACATCAGAATATGCACAGGAAGGTTCTGGATTGATACACTGCAAACCATCTTTGCGAAAAACTCGAATATTGAAATCATTATATCCCAAGAATTCAAATATAACAAAATCCCCTATTGCTAGATAAAGATCATTTGAAATATGTAACCAGTCAACAATACTGTAGTCTGCACCAAAAAGGCGTACGATATATACCGTCCAGAACCATTTGTTTCCAAAACGTAATGTGAAATGATAATCCAACGGATCATTCTTAAAATAATTATCCATGAAGGCCGTAGGGAGCAGCTAAAAAAAATTTGTAAACATAATCAAACCAAAAAAAAATTAAAAAAATTCGATAAAATAGATACAAATATTAGCATAATACCAGATCTTTTGTTTCTGTATTCGTCATGACACAATAGAACATATGATTCACATATCTACCATGGTGGCTTTTGATATGTTTCAATTTAAATGTTTTGATATCCTCATTTTCAAATAATAGCAGATCATTCTCCTCAACTGCAAGCATTATAAGAACTGTCACCCAACCTTGACATATAAAACACCCCTTTGTATTCGATTCAATAATAACAGACCACTTATAACCACTATCTGTTATTAGGTCTACACACCCTACAGGATAATTAGCAAGACCTATCAATGAATTATACCACTTAGGCAATTCCTGAAAAGCAAAAGAACTATATCTTTATAAGAGAAAGGTAATTAATAAAAACATTCACACAAATAAACTTTTATAACATGTAACAAATGAAAAATAGCAAATAAAACAGGGTTTCTCACCAACTCAGATTTATACGGATCCGTCACATCAACCAGAAAGCGACGTTCCGTACCTGCAAAAAAAAACACACAACAATATATTGAAATTAGAACAATGTTTTCTTCTACAAAACAGAACTATAACTCTGTTTTCTTAAATTTTTTTATTCTGTACTCACATGATAAACTAAAGAGTGGGGGCATGGAAAAAAGGACGCTTCTTGGATTTTTTCCGGAAAAAACTTGGGCGGTGGTTTGGGGGTGTGGGGGTGTTTTTTTGGGAAGAAAAGCCAAAAAAAAAAACCCCACTAAGGGTGGTCTAATGGGCTAGCTTAATGGGCTATTAACAATTATGTTTGGGCTTATAAAAAGAATTGGATTTACACTGCGAATTTTTTTATGGTTAGGGTATCCTCGTATTTTTTAGGGGTATCCTCGTATTTTTTAGGGGTATACTTTGTATAAAAACGAAAAAAAAAAAACACTGCGAATACGGGGTTGAGCCGTAGCCCGTGCTATGGCTGCTTATATACTGGTTCTGCCCCTGCTTGGGAAAGTGGGTTTATTGGGAAAGGAAGAGGGGAGATCGATATTAACATTAACAATTCAACAATAAAACAAAATAAAATAAAAGAAGGTTTATTTCAAAGTAATAATACTGTTTGACCAAGGTGTGAAAAGAAAAAAAACTCCCGTGATGTTTGAATGTAAGCCCACTTGTAATTAACAACTATAATTATTGGATAAATATAATCAATTATAGTTTTTCATTTTTTAAGATGAATTTATAATACTTATTCATAAAGGGTGGGGGTTGGATCTAATTGGAAATGTTATTGAAGTTAAGGTGTTGCTTCACTTAGGGTCAAGCGTCCGTACCTAACCGAAGATTGATTTAGTGTCATTTAAGTCGTTCAGGAAAGAAAAAAACGTACTCATTAAACCAAACACGATCAACATTCATTCCCTTAAAACAAAGGAGCATGCTACAAAATCACCATACCATAAGTTTTTGTTGATGTTTTATGCAGGTAACAACCAAAGGTACTAATTGGCTATAGAAATGTGTCTAATCGAACTGAATTCAACCAGTTAAACCAATAAACAATTGAACGATTAAACCCGCTATAATTCGGTGTACTTGATTGAATTTGGTTCACTTATCTAAATACGCAAGATTTGTGGTACTGATAACCAAACCAAAAATTGAATAACATTTTGATACCGTTTGGAATCGAACCAAATAATCGAAAAAGATTTCAATTCGTTTTTTTGGTTGCAAATATGATTCGGAGTTAGGTTTTTTTGGTTACGTATATTTTTGCACACCCCTAATCGTATCCATGTTTCCACACTTATAATAAACGTGTGTGCCTTACAAAGTAAGTTATGAGCTTCTTACGCTTCATTGTCATTGTAATGCATTAGTTAAAAGTGGACATAAATCGGTAACACGATTTAGAGAAAAATAAAGCCTTAAATCTTAAGGGGATATATATAAAAACAATGAGTCAAATCTCAACATTGATTGTGAATCTACAAATAAGAAAATAACAGTACCACAAACACCGTTGGGGTTACTTGTGGTACCAAAAATTTACTCATTAATTATAAGTATTACATTTACCAAATCAGATGAATAGTGCTTTATTATTTTTTTTCTTTTGACTTTTTTTTTCTTGTCTTTTCCCTTTTTTTATTTTTATAGTTTTATTATTTATTATTTCTTTTTTGCTTTTTGACTTTTTTTTGCCTTTAATCTTTTAATTTTTTGATTTCTATTGCATAAACAGTGGTTGCCACCTACATAGCAGGTGGCTATTGGTTACTTTTAGTTTTTTTTTTCTGCTTCAACTTCTTTTATTTGTCTTCCCTTTTATCTTTTTGAGTTTTTTTATAGTTTTGTATTCTTTTATACTTTTTGTGATTTCTGTTATCTTTTGTTTTTTATTTATAGTTTTGTATTCTTTTACCTCTTAACTTTCAGTGTTAACATTTACAACTCTTTAACTTTATAAAAACTTTGTAATCAAGTATTACGTGTTTATTTTTATTTATGTATTGGTATGAATTAAAATTGGTTTGCGTTATTTTGCGTTTAGACGTAATTTTTTCGCAGAAATGAGTTGGGTCATGTATAATATGTTCTCATCCGTATAATTATCTACGTTTTCAGTTAGTCTATATTTTAACGTAATTGTTTTGGAATGAGTCGGCTCAAATACAATACACTTTCGTGCTTATTTTTATTTACGTCAATTTCTCTACGTTTTGACGTAAATTTTGTTCCGAAACGAGTAGAGTAAAATATAATATGTTTTCATTAGACGGTATAAATTGGAGTCACATTGCGTTTTGACATCGCCACAACGCGCCGTAATTATTTTCTTACGTGCTTATTTTATTGCACGTGTTGGTATAAATTCAAGTTGGTTTACCTTTCGATGTAATTTTTTTTCGGAATATGTCAAGTCAAATATAACACGTTTTTATGCTTATTTTTATGTACTTTTTTTTTTCTTTCTTGATTTTTTTCTAGACTTTATTATTTCTATTTCTATACTTTCTTTATGTTTAGTGTTTTAGTTTTAGGTTCCTTTTTTATTGAAGTTATATTTAAGATAACGTTTAAGTTTTTATTTACAATTAATTTAAAATCAACACATCTCGCTGTCCAATTTAAATTTATTTTTATGGTTTTTGATCGATGTAAAAAATGTGTCAATATTCTTTTGAGTTTATTTCTTTCGGCTGGTTGTTATATTGAACCAGAATAGATATCAAACAAAACCCCGCAGCGTAGTGCGGGTAATCTCACTAGCTCTATTACATTTAGGAAAATGCATGAACAGCGCCATATTATTATTTTTTTTTGTTTTTTTGACTTTTTTGCCTTTTTGGGTCAAACCAATTTACGATTTTGTCCCGTTTAAAATTACGATTTTGCCATCAGATAAAGCAGATGATGAGAGAAGATTTTTCAGAGTATGGATCTTTAGAGACAGAGCAACAGTTGTAGGATAGACTAGGTTTTGAAGAACATTTAGATCTTCAGCTCTAAGTTCTTCCAGCTTTCTGTAGGTCTCAAGTATCAACTATCTTCAATTTAGACCATTTGGCAATGGACCTATCTGGACCATAACCAGCAGCCACAAGCTCTGCTCTCATTCTTTTAAACTTCAATGCCTCATCTGAATCCACTGTTTTGACTTTCTTCCAATTAGGTAGAGTTGGCTTTACCAGAGGATCATTGTACTTTTGTGATTCTGTCGATCTCTTCTCTAAGAGCATCTGCTGACCAGTCTTTGAATTGATCTTCAGTTGCATTATATGGTTTGTACTTCATAATGTGTCCAACATAATCATCCCTCAATTGCATCTGAAGTTCAGGAATTAATGGCCTCTCAGACATGGATTTACTCAGGTCCCTAGCATAGTCTTCAAGTTTTATGACTTTGCTAAGCTGAAATGATAAGAACCTCTGGTATTCCCTGTCATCCATCCCTATGCTATTCTCTCTTGCTATAACCTCAGCCTATGATACTTTTAATTTCAGATACTCATCTAAGTTTAGAGGCTTCTTGTAGCCATAAAGAGATGGGAAGGATCTTTTAGATGGATCCTCTATTGTGAAGAATGATTCAATTTCACCTTTAACAATGACTAACTCCAGAGGATATTGAGCTTCCAGAGGAATGACTGATGGTAGTGTAGCAATTGGAAAAGATGAAGTAGGTTCTCTAGGTGGAAATAATGAGGATAGACTGTTTTGAATGGAGGCAGATGATACAGGGATTGCTAATTTAATCTCCTCATCATCTTCTAACACAATATGAGTTTTTCTCTTACGTGTGGACATGATTTCTGGTGAAGGAGAATGTTTTAGTAGTGATGATGAATGTATGGGAAATCTTTGTGATGTTGGAGGTGGTTGGATTGTGGTTGGTGTAGTGAAAATGATCATGGCAGATGTTTGACAAACTTCTGCTGAAACAACTGGTGTTTCAGCAGCTATTTGGCTAACATCTGCTGATACTTTTGTTATACCAGATCTATTGACAGAATGGGTGATGATGGTGTTGAAGCTATTTTCTCCTTCTTTTGTGGTGGTTTTTTTGAGAAGGTTTGGATTTAGGTTCAGCAGAGGATACAATTTCTGTAGGATTAGCTTTTGAATCTGGTGGCAAATTTCACAGTGAATCTTTCTCCCCCTTTTTGGCATCATCATAATCATCATCATCTTTCTCAAAGATTGATGTAGGGGTGGAGCCAATAAGTTTCAACAGATGTTCCTTAATGTTGATAACGTCTGCTTGTGTGTCTTTATACCTAGCATCAACCAAATTTCTGATAAATTCCAAACTGAAATTGTAGTTACTTTCAGCCAAATTCCTCTGAGCTTGAAGGATGGGTTGCATAGAATTCCAAAGCTCATTGGCAATTTCCTGTGTGGTAGGTTGACTTTTAAAAAGCTCTATCATCTGCTTCAACAATTCTTTCATTTCAGCAACATCTGTTTCAATGGTAGACACTCTAACCGTCAAATCCTTATAACTTAATTCATCACCTACTTTAATAGGATCATCTGAATTCCCACCTGTAGTGGTTGTATTTGTTTTGATAATAGGAGAAGACTCCATATCATCAGAAACAGATGCCCCTTTTTCTTGGTTCTGGGGACTTCCCACTGAAGCAGAGATTCCAGTTGTAACCTCATCAGTGGTTGCCTTCAAGGGAGTCTTAATGATGTAACCACTGTCCAACTGATCACCAATGGGTTCAACAGTTGTAGTGGCTGCTCCACTTGAACTACCACCAAGAGTTTCGTAAAACTCAACGGGGATAGCCTCCTCAACTGTTTGTAGGATAGCAGATTGAATTGGTTCAGACACAGTCATTTTTTGGGCTATACTCTCAGTAATGTGTGGATGAGAGGAACTGTTTTGTTTCTGAATTTCAATTGCTTCAAACAGAGGTAATATTGTTGATGGAACTTGAGAAGAGGGTTGTGGTGTAGAAAGCGATATTGCCTTGGGAGAGGGGCTTTTAAACATACTTTCATATGAAAGGTCTACTTCATGTTGTGGTGTCCTTGTGCTTACAACATGATCCTTTTGTGAGGATACATGAGGAGTTTGGATGGGTTGAAATCTTTCCAACAACTGTGAGGAAGTAGCAGCAGTGGTTTCAAGTGACATTTATGTTGTTACTGGATTAACCTCTAGGATCTCATCTTCCAAAGGAACCTGTGTTGCAACTGCTCAACATATGAAAAATATATAAGAAAATAATATCCATTGAACATTACAAGGTTAACACCACTTTGAGTTTTGCATACATACCCAAATGATAAATTCACAACCTCATTTAAAAGGTTAAAAAGGTAAAAAGAATATAGAAAGTCGTAGAATTGACCTACAACTGAAAAAATACAGATGCAAACAGAAATTCATATATAAGTATTAAATCAAAGTATCAAACGAAATCCAAAGATGGTATTCTAGCAATAGCAATAAAATCTTTTTATAACGGATCCTAAATCTTCTCTCTGTACCGATAAAGTTCAATTTGAGAGGCTCCATAAGCTAACTCTGATGAATTCGCCAATTTTCGGGTTGGCTCGGTGCTAACTTTAGACACAGATTGAGAGTTCAATCATGTCCATGATCTTCCTGTAGATAAAGAAGTAACCAATATCGATTATGATGGAGTTTTCGGCTCGTCTTTTTCTTCACGACATGAAAATGCAAAACAATACATAGCATCCAAAGATTTTCAAGGATCCGAAACAGGGTTAAATTAGAACTAAATGATGTTAGATAATCCTATAACCACCAAACAGACTCTAATGATGTTAGATAACAAACAGTTACCCCACAAACTGAATTTTTGAACAAATAATAACAAACAAGATAAAATTTAGGTCAAAAGTAACACAATTAACAATCTAAACTTAATCTTTTTCAAATGAAGATGCAATATAGACAAAAACACAATGTAAATTGGCGATTGAGAAAAGTATGGCTTACCGAAGCAGAAGAGCTTCCATTAATGACTATTCACCGTAAAACACCAAACACCAAACACCGCTACCTTCAACTTGATACACTGCTAACAAAAACAATACAAACGTATAAGAACAAATATCTTCAATTCAACATCAACAAGAAGCCCTAACAGCAAGTAAATTGATAAACAAACAGTAGAAGATTCAAACAAGATGTATCAACATGATTTGAACAAATATAATTGTATATAAAGACAGTGGTAACCTAGAAAACAAAAAAAGATGTAAACGTATACACAAAGATTTGGTTGAAATTACCTGATTGAAGAACGATTCGGATCGTGTTCGTATTCGATTGAAAATTTCCTGCCTCGACCTAATTATGTTAGATATTCAATCAATTAACGATCCAAAAAACACAGTAGAAAACAGTAATCATGTTAGAGGAAAACATACCAGAATTGTATTACTGTTACCGGAAATACAGATCCATGAGTTGAGGCGGTTTAGATTGCTGTTACGACACAACAATTGTGATCTGCTTCGCACTTCCGGTTTAGATTGCTGTTAAGGTTTAGATGAATTGATGAACAGGAACTCTTGATGAATCGATGAACAGGTTGTTATGTGAGGCAAATTTGATTGATGCGATGAATCTAGGGTTCACGCTACACGAACTTTTAACGAGCCCTAACCGTTTTGCTTCTCTTCCGACACTTGATTCTTCGAAAACAGAAACAGATTCGGTTCCAATTGCGCAGATTTGGTGTCTGATTGTTTGATTTTTTTCTAACAGTTGTGAATGAGGCGTTGAAAATACGTAACGAATATCAGATTTCAGAAGTTGATGTTGTGAATCGCCTTTGAGAAGTTCATCGATTGGAGATTGTTTGTGATTTTGATCCGAATGTAAACTACAGAACATTCGGTTTAGGGGGAGATAAATCAAGTGTTAGAGCTCTGCGTGATGAATCTAGGCGTATGAGAGATGAGCGGGAGTAGGATATAGATTTAATTAGGGTAAATTTTGATATCGTATGTTGCCACCACTAATATGGTAGCAAATTGTTGCTTATTTTGCTACCGTTGTTTAGGGTACCAAATTTTGGTGTCAATTGCTCTTTTCTGTAGTAGTGGAATAAGAAGACTTCCTGGTAATATTGTAGTAATTTGGAACTAAAAGAACAGACATCACAACATAAATTATCAATTTCATGTACTCGTTACCAAATTCTGTAGAAATAATGTAGTAATTTGGAAGTGAAAGAACGGTCCATGTTTTAAAGACATCAGGAGCTCATTTGCAGACCTCAATTTCAACACATGATGACGGGAACAAAATATACACAAGGATAATATAAAAATAATTTGTTAAATACAACGCTTTTGAGTAAATCTGTTATCAAATAACGTAGTAAAAAGATGCCATAAAGTTTTAACGTAGGACGATGTTGTATAAATAGTAATAAGATAATCGGTAAAACAAAGTTGTACGCAGAAATATAAATACATTATGGTTAAACGACAAAAAAACTTCAAAGTACAATGAAAAAATACAGATGTAGATAAAAATAAAATAAAATTCTATTATCATTTCCATCATGCTTAAAAGGTGAAATCAAAAAATAAGTAAGCTGAAAAATACATGTTTGAAAACATATAACCATGATAGTAACATTAAAATTTTTAGGTTGAGTTATGAAAAATATCATCCGACTAATCGGCCATTGGTAATCATCAATGTTGCACGATTAAAAAAGTAACGAAGCAGAAACCGATATCCATTCTCCAAACCCGGTTGGCACATAAACCTCGTCCAATCTCTAAATGCATATCTAACCTTATCATCATTGGTTTCGGAACGGAGGAACAACGTCTTTGAAAACCCATTTTCAGTCACAACAGTCATCTCTTCTATGTCCGGTAGGTTAACGTTCGCAGCAAAATCTTTTGGGAATCTCTATATAAAAAAAATTATAGTATTATTATTTAAATAACAATAACAAATATTAGTGTGCCCTCAATTCAAACCTATTAAACAAAATCCGTTCAAGATAAAGTATTAAATTAACAAACTTACAAAACGATTTGTTAAAACCCAACTCAGTTCGTGTAACACCCGTCTAATTTTACTTGATTTTAGTAATAGGTTATACCATTTAAAATAAAGTATTGTTTAAGTAACATGACTTTCATAACAAAGTTCATAAGTAACATCAACCTTAGTCAACTAATGACTAAGTTAAAACATTTTAAAAGTTGTTTAAACAAGTGTCTACAACCCATACACAAAAGTACTAAAGATTTAAAACGTTGCGGAAGCTTCAAAATGTAGTGTTCGGTTCTTCATCATATGCTTGATCGTCATCCGTAGATTCCCCAACATGACCTAATGTCAAAACCACATCAAAGGTTAGTTTTGACAATATTAAAACATGTATAATTGAATTCTATGGTCAAAACTATTGAAAACAAGTGAAAATTTCGAATTCTGGTCGCTCGCGCCCCGCGAGGGGTTTTACGCAGGCCGCGAGGACCTTCCGCGTGTCGCGGAGTGTTTCGTGTGGCCTTCCGCGTGGCGCGGGGGGTCACGTTTTCCAGCAGCTCCAGTTTTGTGAGCTGCATTTGCTGCCAGCTCCGGAAAATCCAGTTTTTAACTTCGTTTGGCCATATCTTTTGACTCGTAAGTCCGTTTTAAGTGATTTTTCTTCCTATATGTCTGTAAATTCATTACCGACATAACTATTATAAATTTGATACCCAAAATTTAATTTACGGACCGAAAGACCATATGTCACTATGTAATTATTCGACCCATTCTAACCTTACACATTTTACTACCATTTAACTAATAAACCTATGGCGCCTTATGCCCAACATCCGGGGCTTATTATCACCCGCATTTCTTACCAATTTCATGGTTTAATGCCTTTGTGATTATTATCGCCATTATCGACTACTAGAACGTTTAAAACTACAATTTTTCTCACTAATAGATCCGTTGGCTCATCTTGTGGAACCATCCACTTATGATGACTACCAATTTGGTTCGTTGACTATACTAAGTCTATCAATTCACATTTCAACCATAATCAATATAAATTCTATCAATAAACGCATAGTTTATTCATAATTCAACGAATGTAACGGATCAAGTTACATACCTTAGTGTACGCCCTTCAACCGCAAATCACCACCGGCTTGTCCACTCGACGTTCCGATATCCTTTCCTATAGAGTTCAATTCAAGACATGTTTAGAACTCTCTTTAACCCTTACATCGCATAATACACCGAAACATCATAATTATGCGTTTAATCTTTAAATTTCTATTTTAAGCCTTCTTTGAGGCATTTTCACAAACACCTTAAGGGAAGATTTTTCACATGATTATATGACAAGTTTCTAGCTTATCATTTAGCCCTAATTTCACCTTAATCAACATTTTACATGATTGTTAGCTTCTAGATTTCTGAAATCACTTCCGAATTGTCAGTTTACACTAGAACAATACCTAATATCCTAGTGTTCATCAATTTACACATAACCCTTTAATCACCTACAATGGTGTTCATAAGCTTCACTAAAATTTAACATGATTTCAACTTGTATTTGCCTAGGGTTTGTCCTTAGACACTATAGTTGTTCTTAGATCATCATAACACACACATGCAATCATAATTTCAGATTTTTCCTAATTCATGAGAATTTCAAGTTGAGAGATTTATCAAAATATTACATACCTTGTAATCCTCTTGCGATGAGGATCACGATTCTAAGCTCGGATTTTTGTTTGGACAAGATTTGCACCTCCAATTTGAGAGTTTTAGTAGAATTCTAGGGTTTTTGAAAGTGGGGTGTCGCCCCCTGTTGTTCTGATCGACCAGACCCCCAAAATGGGGTGTTTGGTTTGTTTTTATTTGTTTAATAAAAATCAAGTTTCAATTTTAACAACTTAAACCCCTCCACTATGATCAACATGAAGTTTGGTTGCTTTTTAACCTACTATAAGTTATTTCTAAACTATTAACTAACTAGGTTAAAATTCCTAGTTAGTAAATTCTTGTTTATTTATACTTTATAATTCTAATATAAAGTTTTATATTTTTCGGGGTGTTACAAGTCCACCCCCCTTAAAAGGGTTTCGTCCCCGAAACCGAAGTACGTACCAAATAATGTAGGGTAGAGTCGTCGCATCTCTTCCTCGGACTCCCACGTAGTGTCCGAGCCTTTTCTATGCTCCCATTTGATTTTGACTTGGTCGATTTGTCTATTTCGTAAGTATTTGACTTTTCGATCTAAAATCTCCACCGGCTTCACAACATAATTCAGACTATTATCCACTTCGATATCATCGAAATGGATATAAGCTGTTTCATCCGCTAGGCACTTTCGTAATTGTGACACGTGAAACGTGCTCTGAATTCCACTTAGTTCCTCCGGTAGCTCAAGGCGGTAAGCTACCTTGCCGACCTTTTCAACGATTTTAAATGGCCCAATAAACCTCGGGCTTAGCTTCCCCTTTATCTGAATCTAATAACGCCCTTCCATGGGGAAACTTTTAGCATGACCATGTCGCCAACCTGGAATTCGATTGGCCTATTCCTTTTATCAGCATACGCCTTTTGCCTGTCTTGCCGCTTTCAAGTGTGCCCGAACTATATCGATCTTTTCATTCGTGGCTCGTACTATATCTTGGTGGGCGAGTTCACGTGGACCCACCTCACCCCAACATACCGGGGTTCGACACTTCCTACCATAAAGCATTTCGTACGGTGCCATCTTAATACTAGATTGGTAGCTGTTATTATACGAAAACTTAACTAACGGTAGGTGAACATCCCAACTTCCTCCAAAGTCGATTATACACGCCCGTAGCATATCCCCCAATGTTTGTATCGTTCTTTCACTCTGTCCATCCGTTTGAGGATGGTACGCAGTGCTAATGAACAATTTGGTTCCCATTTGCTCTTGGAAATCTCGCCAGAAATTCGAAGTAAACCGGGTATCCCTATCAGACACGATGGATACCGGCACCCCATGACGTGCTATTATTTCATTAGTGTAAACTTCTGACATCTTTTCTGACGTATAAGTCTCACGAATCGGAATGAAGTGAGCACTTTTCGTCAATCTATCCACCACTACCCATATGGCATCGAAACCACGATTCGTCTTAGGAAACTTGGTTAATAGGTCCATTGTAATATGTTCCCATTTCCAAACCGGAATTTCTAACGGTTGGAGTTTGCCATATGGTTTCTGGTGCTCCGCCTTGACTTGTAAACATGTCAAGCATTTTTCCACATACTTCGCCACATCCCTCTTCATTCCGGGCCACCAATAATTTTGTTTCAAATCATTGTACATCTTGGTCGCACCCGGATGAATTGAATAACGGGATTTATGAGCTTCATTAAGTAGAAGCGCCTTCACCCCACAAGTATGTGGGACCCATATCCTTCCGGATCGAGTCTTCAACCCGTTATTCCCATCCGACAAATCTTTCAACTGACCGATTATTCTTTCTTTCTTCCAATTCTCTTCTTTCATTGCTTCTAATTGCGCCTCTCGAATACGTTCAAGTATACCCGAGGTCACCACGAGTTGCATCGATCTTACTCGTATTGGGACATAGTCCGCTTTTCTGCTCAGAGCATCCGCCACCACATTAGCCTTTCCGGGGTGATAATGTATTTCACAATCAAAGTCTTTCACCATTTCTAGCCATAGCCTTTGTCGCATATTTAACTCCTTCTGATCGAAGAAGTATTTCAAGCTCTTGTGATCGGTGAATATAGTGCACTTTACTCCATATAAGTAGTGCCTCCATATCTTTAAGGCAAATACCACCGCAGCCAATTCAAGATCGTGCGTGGGATATTTCTTCTCGTGTATCTTCAATTGTCTCGAGGCATAAGCTATAACTTTGCCCCGTTGCATCAAAACGCATCCGAGCCCCGATAGTGAAGCATCCGAATAAACCACCATGTCTTCACTCCGTCCGGCAATGTCAGTACCGGAGCTTGAGTTAACTTTTCTTTTAGCGTTTGAAACGCTTTTTCTTGATCGACACCCCAAATAAACTTTTCTTTCTTTTGGGTTAGCTTTGTTAGCGGTGACGCAATCTTGGAGAAATCTTGAATGAATCTCCTGTAGTATCCCGCAAGCCCCAAAAAGCTTCTAATTTCCGAAGGGTTCTTCGGGGGATTCCATTTTGACACAGCCTCGATCTTGGACGGATCCACCAATACTCCGTCGGCACTTATGACGTGGCCGAGAAATTGTACCTCTCGTAACCAAAAGGCACATTTAGAGAATTTTGCATATAACCTCTCTCGCCTAAGTGTCTCCAACACCTCTTGTAAATGGTGTGCATGTTCCGCTTCATTTTTCGAATAAACCAAGATGTCATCGATAAACACGATGACCGACTTATCCAACATTGGCTTGCAAACCCGGTTCATGAGGTCCATGAAAGCCGCGGGTGCGTTTGTTAGCCCAAATGACATCACGAGGAATTCGTAATGTCCGTATCTCGTGCGGAAAGCCGTTTTCGGCACATCTTCTTCTTTGACCTTTAGTTGGTGATACCCAGATCTAAGGTCAATTTTTGAAAACCAGTTCGCACCTTGTAATTGGTCGAATAAATCATCTATCCTCGGGAGCGGGTATCGGTTCTTTACCGTGAGTTTGTTTAACTCCCGGTAATCGATACACATGCGCATGCTCCCGTCTTTCTTTCTCACGAACAATACCGGTGTGCCCCAAGGAGACACACTCGGCCTTATGAATCCCTTGTCAAGCAGGTCTTGAATTTGGGACATCAACTCTTGTAATTCCGACGGTGCGAGTCGGTACGGGGTCTTTGCTACAGGTTTTACGCCCGGAATCAATTCGATCCCGAACTCTACTTCCCGTTCAGGCGGTATCCCTGGTAAATCCTCCGGAAACACATCTTCATAATCTCGTACTACTGGTACATCTTCAATCTTCTGTGACTCTTTCTCGGGCTCATTTGCGTATATCATGAACGCCTTGCATCCTCGCTTCATAAGCTTGTGAGCTTTCAACATTGAACACACTATGGGGTTACCTCCCTTTTCGCCATAAATGGTGACGTGTTTTCCGCTCGGAGATGTTAGTTTTATCTCTTTACGAAAACACACGACTTTTGCATGGTGCTGGGCTAGCCAATCCATTCCAACGACTACTTGAAATTCTCCCATTGACATCGGGATTAGGTCTATCAAGTATTCCTCATCGTCGATGCTTAATTTGCAGCCTCGACAAACATCACAAACTATAAAACTTTTGTTGTCCCCTATTTCAACTTCTAAGGGCATAGGTAATTTCGTTAATACAAATGAAGGATGTCGAATAAATCCATGCGAAATGAAGGATTTATTCGCACCCGTATCAAACAATACACGTGCTGGAATTGAGTTAATTGTGAATATACCTGAAACCACATCGGGTTCTGTCTTCGCTTCAGCCGCGGTAAGTTGGAAGGACCTCGCCTTCGCTTTGGGAGCTTCTGTTGGAGATTCTTTAACATCTCTCTTTCCAACTAAGTCCGGACATTCGGACTTTTTGTGGCCAGGTTGATAACATTTGTAGCAAACAGAGACTTTTCCCGGGCATAGCGAGGCCGTGTGCCCCGTCTTGTTACATATAGGGCATGGCTTGTCTTTGAACCGACATTCCCCTTTGTGTCCCTTCCCGCACACCTTACAACTTGGTGACCCACCATTAGTAACTACCTTCTTCCCCGATTCTCCAGTTCGGGCTTTCTTTGTCGGGCTTGGATTCACATCATGTGCCCTCCGTTCACCTCTTTCGACTTGCTTCTTCAACTCGATTTCCCATTCCCGAGCAACATTAATGATTTCGGTAAGGGTCTCGTATTTTGAAGGAGTCATAAACTCCCTATATTCAGCGCTCAACATATTGTAGTAGTAGTATATTTTCTGTTCTTCGTTCGTCACCAACTCACTACTAAACTTCATCTTGTCCATAAATATCGCCGTGATCTTGTCTATGGTTTCACCCTTATGCCTAAGTTGCATGAACTCTTCCTTGATTTTGTTAATGACCGCCTTGGAACTATGATGTTTAAGAAATGGTGTCTTAAACTCTTCCCATGTCATGGTCCTTGCCGCTTCGGCCCCTATTTCATTCTTTTTATTATCCCACCAATCCTTGGCTTGTCCTCTTAACTGACCCGTTCCGTAGGCAACGAAATCGCTTTCATCGCAATGGGTCCTTTCAAACACCCCTTCAATATCGCCCAACCATCTTTGGCAAATTATCGGGTCGACTTCCCCGTTATAGATTGGCGGTTTACACGCCATGAATTCCTTGTATGAACACCCTTTGCGTTCTCCCGTTTTCTCCTTCATAAGGTTGACAATATCCTCCAACCTTTTAACTCGTTCTTCTACAAGCGACAACACCGTGCCTTGAATTTTGTCTATAAACCCGGATAGACTTCCTTCAATTGCCTTCCCTACCTCTTCGGCAATTATCTCTTTCATTTGTTCAGTGCTTGTTTGCACCGGATTATCATCATTCCCATCGGACATCTTGAAACTGAAATGTTTACATCAAACGTTAAACATTTCATTTATGGCATTGTTTCATTTGTTTCGGTTTAGCCAAGTTCCTAACTTGCTTTAACCGTTCACATTTAGTGCACTTTCCGGGTTTGAGTGTATTAACACGCTCTTCCCATGCATAACAATTTGTTTCTTATTCCTTACACAAGACATAATCTACTTAACATAACAAGTTAATTCTTACCGGACGATCGATCAAGCTTGAACCGAACACTTTGTTGACAACCTTAAGCTCTGATTACCAACTTGTAACACCCGTCTAATTTTACTTGATTTTAGTAATAGGTTATACCATTTAAAATAAAGTATTGTATAAGTAACATGACTTTCATAACAAAGTTCATAAGTAACATCAACCTTAGTCAACTAATGACTAAGTTAAAACATTTTAAAAGTTGTTTAAACAAGTGTCTACAACCCATACACAAAACTACTAAAGATTTAAAACGTTGCGGAAGCTTCAAAATGTAGTGTTCGGTTCTTCATCATATGCTTGATCGTCATCCGTAGATTCCCCAACATGACCTAATGTCAAAACCACATCAAAGGTTAGTTTTGACAATATTAAAACATGTATAATTGAATTCTATGGTCAAAACTATTGAAAACAAGTGAAAATTTCGAATTCTGGTCGGTCGCGCCCCGCGAGGGGTTTTACGCAGGCCGCGAGGACCTTCCGCGTGTCGCGGAGTGTTTCGTGTGGCCTTCCGCGTGGCGTGGGGGGTCACGTTTTCCAGCAGCTCCAGTTTTGTGAGCTGCATTTGCTGCCAGCTCCGGAAAATCCAGTTTTTAACTTCGTTTGGCCATATCTTTTGACTCGTAAGTCCGTTTTAAGTGATTTTTCTTCCTATATGTCTGTAAATTCATTACCGACATAACTATTATAAATTTGATACCCAAAATTTAATTTACGGACCGAAAGACCATATGTCACTATGTAATTATTCGACCCATTCTAACCTTACACATTTTACTACCATTTAACTAATAAACCTATGGCGCCTTATGCCCAACATCCGGGGCTTATTATCACCCGCATTTCTTACCAATTTCATGGTTTAATGCCTTTGTGATTATTATCGCCATTATCGACTACTAGAACGTTTAAAACTACAATTTTTCTCACTAATAGATCCGTTGGCTCATCTTGTGGAACCATCCACTTATGATGACTACCAATTTGGTTCGTTGACTATACTAAGTCTATCAATTCACATTTCAACCATAATCAATATAAATTCTATCAATAAACGCATAGTTTATTCATAATTCAACGAATGTAACGGATCAAGTTACATACCTTAGTGTACGCCCTTCAACCGCAAATCACCACCGGCTTGTCCACTCGACGTTCCGGTATCCTTTCCTATAGAGTTCAATTCAAGACATGTTTAGAACTCTCTTTAACCCTTACATCGCATAATACACCGAAACATCATAATTATGCGTTTAATCTTTAAATTTCTATTTTAAGCCTTCTTTGAGGCATTTTCACAAACACCTTAAGGGCAGATTTTTCACATGATTATATGACAAGTTTCTAGCTTATCATTTAGCCCTAATTTCACCTCAATCAACATTTTACATGATTGTTAGCTTCTAGATTTCTGAAATCACTTCCGAATTGTCAGTTTACACTAGAACAATACCCAATATCCTAGTGTTCATCAATTTACACATAACCCTTTAATCACCTACAATGGTGTTCATAAGCTTCACTAAAATTTAACATGATTTCAACTTGTATTTG
Organism: Helianthus tuberosus; assembly: GCA_030545235.1. Taxonomy (NCBI): domain Eukaryota; kingdom Viridiplantae; phylum Streptophyta; class Magnoliopsida; order Asterales; family Asteraceae; genus Helianthus; species Helianthus tuberosus. The sequence continues at coordinate 168,384,311 of CM060411.1, read as the reverse complement.
CCTAGGGTTTGTCCTTAGACACTATAGTTGTTCTTAGATCATCATAACACACACATGCAATCATAATTTCAGATTTTTCCCAATTCATGAGAATTTCAAGTTGAGAGATTTATCAAAATATTGCATACCTTGTAATCCTCTTGCGATGAGGATCACGATTCTAAGCTCGGATTTTTGTTTGGACCAGATTTGCACCTCCAATTTGAGAGTTTTAGTAGAATTCTAGGGTTTTTGAAAGTGGGGTGTCGCCCCCTGTTGTTCTGATCGACCAGACCCCCAAAATGGGGTGTTTGGTTTGTTTTTATTTGTTTAATAAAAATCAAGTTTCAATTTTAACAACTTAAACCCCTCCACTATGATCAACATGAAGTTTGGTTGCTTTTTAACCTACTATAAGTTATTTCTAGACTATTAACTAACTAGGTTAAAATTCCTAGTTAGTAAATTCTTGTTTATTTATACTTTATAATTATAATATAAAGTTTTATATTTTTCGGGGTGTTACAGTTCGTAAACATCACCCACATCTATAGGGGAATTTATTATAGCCTCTTCAACATCATCTGCATACACATGTTGGTTTGCATCAGATTCAACTTCAGAATCTACATACTGAACATCAAATTCATAATTAGGGTCGTCAACATCATACGGTAGTATGTCGGAGAAACAATGGTTTTCATCTTCAAAATTACCATCAACTTGAACTTCACATACTTCTTCCACTTTTACATCTGAATATGCACAGGAAGGTTCTGGATTGATACACTGCAAACCATCTTTGCGAAAAACACGAATATTGAAATCATTATATCCTAAGAATTCAAATATAACAAAATCCCCTGTTGCTAGATAAAGATCGTTTGAAATATGTTACGAGTCAAAAATACTGTAGTCTGCACCAAAAAGGCGTACTATATATACCGTCCAGAAGCGTTTGTTTCCAAAACGTAATGTGAAATGATAATCCAACGGATCATTCTTAAAATAATTATCCATGAAGGCCGTAGGGAGCAGCTGAAAAAAAATTGGTAAACATAATCAAACCAAAAAAATTAAAAAATACGATAAAAATATATACAAATATTAGCATAATACTAGATCTTTTGTTTCTGTATTCGTCATGACACAATAGAACATAGGATTCACATATCTACCATGGTGGCTTTTGATATGTTTCAATTTAAATGTTTTGATATCCACATTTTCAAATAATATCATATCATTCTCCTCAACTGCAAGCATTATAAGAACTGTCACCCAACCTTGACATATAAAACACCCCTTTGTATTCGACTCAATAACAACAGACCACTTATAACCACTGTCTGTTTTTAGGTCTACACACCCTACAGGAAAATTAGCAAGACCTATCAATGAATTATACCACTTAGGCAATTCCTGAAAAGCAAAAGAACGATATCTTTATAAGAGAATGTTAATTAATAAAAGCATTCACACGAATAAACTTTTATAACATGTAACAAATGAAAAATAGCAAATAAAACAGTGTTCCTCAGTAACTCAGATTTATACGGATCCGTCATATCAACCAGAAAGCGACGTTCCATGCCTGCAAAAAAAACACACACAACAATATATTGAAATTAGAACAATGTTTTCTTCTACAAAACTGAACTATAACTCTGTTTTCTTAAATTTTTTTATTCTGTACTCACATGATAAACTAAAGAGTGGGGGACATGGAAAAAAAGACGCTTCTTGGATTTTTTCCGGGAAAAACTTGGGCGGTGGTTTGGGGGTGTGGGGGCCGTTTTTTTGGGAAAAAGGCAAAAAAAACCCCACTACGGGTGGTCTAATGGGCTAGCTTAATAGGCTATTAACAATTATGTTTGGGTTTTTAAAAGAATTGGATTTACACTGGGAATTTTTTGTATGGTTAGGGTATCCTCGTATTTTTTAGGGGTATCCTTTGTATAAAAACGAAAAAAATAACACTGCCAATACGGGGTTGAGCCGTAGCCCATGCTATGACTGCTTATATACTGGTTCCGCCCCTGCTTGGGAAAGTGGGTTTATTGGGAAAGGAAGAGGGGAGATCGATATTAACATTAACAATTCTATAATAAAACAAAATAAAATAAAAGAAGGTTTATTTCAAAGTAATAAAACTGTTTGACCAAGGTGTGAAAAGAAAAAAAAACTCCCGTGATGTTTGAATGTAAGCCCACTTGTAATTAACAACTATAATTAATGGATAAATTATAAATATAATCAATTATAGTTTTTCATTTTTTAAGATGAATTTATAATACTTATTCATAAAGGGTGGGGGTTGGATCTAATTGGCAATGTTATTGAAGTTAAGGTGTTGCATCACTTTGGGTCAAGCGTCCGTACCTAACCGAAGATTGATTTAGTGTAATTTAAGTCGTTCAGGAAAGAAAAAACGTATTCATTAAACCAAACACGATCAACATTCATTCACTTAAAACAAATGAGCATGCTACAAAATCGCCATACCATAAGTTTTTGTTGATTTTTTATGCAGGTAACAACAAAAGGTACTAATTGGCTATAGAAATGTGTCCAATTAAACTTAATTCAACCAGTTAAACCAATAAACGATTGAACGATTAAACCCGCTATAATTCGGTGTACTTGATTAAATTTGGTTCACTTATCTAAATACGCAAGATTTGTTGTACTGATAACCAAACCAAAAATTGAATAACATTTTGATACGGTTTGGAATCGAACCAAATAATTGAAAAAGATTTCAATTCGTTTTTTTGGTTGCAAATACGGTTCGGAGTTAGGTTTTTTTGGTTACGTATATTTTTGCACACCCCTAACCATATCCATGTTTCCTCACTTATAATAAACGTGCGTGCCTTACAAAGTAAGTTATGAGCTTCTTATGCATCATTGTCATTGTAATGCATTAGTTAAAAGTGGACAGAAATCGGTAACACGATTTAGAGAAAGACAAAGTCTTAAATCTTAGGGGGATATATATAAAAACAATGAGTCAAATCTCAACATTGATTGTGAATCTACAAATAAGAAAATAACAGTACCACAAACACCGTTGGGGTTACTTGTGGTAACAAAAATGTACTCATTAATATTCATTAGGTTTCATTTTATTATATACTATTCATTAGGTTTCTTTTTTAATGGTTTCATTTTATTATATACTATTCATTAGGTTTCTTTTTTAATATATAGGTAAGAGTTAATAGCCAAAATGGTCCCTGAGGTTTGCTCACTTTTGCCACTTTAATCCAAAATCCAAAATTTTTAAATCTGGGTCCCTGAGGTTTGCATTTTGTTGCCATTTTAGTCCAAATTTCAAAAACCCTCTTTTTTGACTGTTGCAACCAGCCTATTTTGTCCTTTTATGCAGGGGTATTTTGGTCCTTTTTATGAGTTATTATAAGTTACCCAGATCAAGAACCCAGATATCTCTCTCAAAGAATACAGATTTCACAATCACCAATTTTTGCCATCGCCATTGTTCACCACCACCACCGTTCCATCAACCACCACCATTTCTGCCATTTTCACCACCACCACCACCGTTCACCATTCACTGTTCACCATCACCACCATCCTCCACCGTTCACCATTCACCACCATCCTCCACCGTTCACCATCACCACCATCCTCCACGGTTCACCATCACCACCATCCTCCACCGTTCATCATCACCACCCAAATCTGAAAACCCCATATCCAAAAACCCTTAACCTCAAACAAAAAACCCAAAAGAATATACAAATTGCAGATCATACCACAATCTTCAATAGGCGAAGATGAGCGGCGGTCGGATCTTTCTTGGGGTGGAGAAAGGGTGGGCGGTCGGAGTTATTCTTGAGCGGGGAAGGGGCGGCAGCCGGAGGGGTTCCTGGGCGGAGAAGGGGGCAAAAGGCTGAGTTGTTCTTGAGCGGAGAAGGGGGTGGTGGCGGAGGGTCTCAGATATGTCTTTGATTGATTAGGGTTTTAGGAGGTTTCAAGTGGCGCAGATTCCGTGGCTAGAAACGAAGTCGCCGAAGGTGGTGGTGGTGGTGGCTAGAAACGACGGCTAGGGTTCCGGTGGGAACCGGTGGTGGTTTTAGAGAGAAGACAGATGTGTGGTTTTAGAGAGAAGACAGATGTATAAATAATTGTGAAGATGATGATGATTCTGTTGTTTATGATTTGTGTGGGGTTCTTGATCTGGGTTGCAACAGTAAAAAAATGACAAAATGACCAAAATACCCCTGCACAAAATGACAAAATAGGCTGGTTGCAACAGTCAAAAAAGGGGGTTTTTGAAATTTGGACTAAAATGGCAACAAAATGCAAACCTCAGGGACCCAGATTTAAAATTTTTGGATTTTGGACTAAAGTGACAAAAGTGAGCAAACCTCAGGGACCATTTTGGCTATTAACTCTATAGGTAATAAATATTACAGTTACCAAATCACATAAATAGTGCTTTATTATTTTTTTTCCTTTTGACTTTTTTTTCTTTTTGTCTTTTCCTTTTTTTTATTTTTATAGTTTTATTATTTATTATTTCTTTTTTGTTTTTTGACTTTTTTTTGCCTTTAATCTTTTTATTTTTTGATTTTTATTGCATAAACAGTGGTTGCCACCTACATAGCAGGTGGCTATTGATTACTTTTAGTTTTTTTTTTGTGCTTCAACTTCTATTATTTGTCTTCCCTTTTATCTTTTTGAGTTTTTTTATAGTTTTGTATTCTTTTATACTTTTTGTGATTTCTATTATCTTTTGGTTTTTATTTATAGTTTTGTATTCTTTTACCTCTTAACCTTCAGCGTTAACATTTACAACCCTTTAACTTTATAAAAACTTTGTAATCAAGTTTTACGTATATATTTTTATTTACCGTGCTCATCCCGTTACATAATAAAACCAATCAATAACGTTCGAATTCCCCGTCGCGTAGCGCGGGGAATTAATTTTTATAGCCAACCGGTACGGTACCGGTATTTACGAGTAAAACACCGGTAAGTACCGATACCGTTTCGGTACCGGTACCGAACCGGTGTATTCGCTACCGGTACCACTTTTTCCCGTTTTCCGTTACCGGTACTTTCGGTACCGGTTCGGTACCAAACGGGTACCGTGCTCATCTCTTTACAAAACGAAACGAATCGATAACGTTCGAAATCTACGCCGCGTAGCGCGGGAAATTTCACTAGTTTTCACAATGTGGTAATGTAGTATTGGGCCTTTAGCATTTATTATGTGTTGGGCCAAGTATAGTATATTCAATTTCAATTGATGTCATAGTAAACGCGTACCATGTTGAGCATATGTCTTCAATTAGATAAACAAAGTATGGGTCGAATGTATATGTGAATGCGCAGTATCATAAGATTTACTTGGGCCATGTGCTTGGAAACTATACGCCTCTAACCTCTTGCCACACCATTCAAAGTTGGGCCGGAAAAGGACACAAGTATGGTAGATAATCGCCTTTGCATTGGACCTAGAATAGGCTGTGATATCATTTTGTGTAGTTGGGTTTTGTTTAAACCTAATATTTATTGTTTGTATGTGTTTTGTTTGGGCTGGGATTAGGGATGGCAATAGGGTGAGTATTGGTAATCTTATATCCATACCCGGTTGTAAAATCGTGTCTATACCTGGTGGGTGTATGTCGGGTAATTACCCGTCGGGTATCGGATATAATCGTTAATGTTAAAAGATACTAATTAAGATTTCCAAACACATTCTTATTTACTACTATAATAATCGTATAATTTTTATTTATATAGCATCTATTATAAATTAAAATATACATTACATACACATAAGTTTTATCATAAATAACAACATAGCAATTTTTATTTAGTTTATCTATATACTTCACAACATACAAAATACAAATAATATTATCAAATACATATTCCAAAATAAATTTTTTCCCATAATGAACTTACTAAAATAAGTCAGTAATAGATAAGGGCTAAGGGAAAATAAGAATATAAATAAAAAAAATCGGGTATATAATTCAGGTAAACGGGTATATGGTTTCAAGTAATTAGGTCGGGTATAACCTAATCTCATATCCTTCCAATACCCGCAAAAATTTTAAAACCAATCCCATACCCATCGAGTTTCGGGTAAACCTATCTCGTATGTTTCAGGTTTCAGGCATACTCGTTGGACTTAGGTTTTTTTTTGCCATCCCTAGCTGGGATCAACGCCCAATCGCTTAGCCCAATCCGTAGGATGTTGTGAGAGTTTAGTGTTTCTAGGACAATGACCAAAATACACCAACTCTTTTACTTTTCATTGTAACTTGTTTTGCTAATAAACGGTAGTTGCTTCCCTATACCCCCCCCCCCCCCCCAAAAAAAAAAAAAAAAACAAAAACAAAACATAAACAAAAACAAAAAAGGAGTACAACAAATACGTTGGTTGAACAAAAGCAACTACAAATTGAAAGTCTTCAAAAGGTCATCATTTAGCCTGATTTGTGAAATTATATTATCCTACAATTGAAATAAAACTGATATGTGAAAGAATACTTAAAATATTAACTACATAAAATAATACTTGTACAATTTTATAAAAATCTATTTCACTAATTTAATTAGCAAAGTATTTTATATGTAGCTTGGGCTCAAAATAAAATAAAACAAAATCCAATTTCCTTTCGTGGGTTAAGGGTCTATAATCAAATCCAACTTAAAGCCCCATTTTTTATTCATTTAACTTTTATTTTAGATCCATTTTCATTTACTTGACTGGCCCAAAAACAAAATATCGTTTGTAATCCAATGAGACGCTTCTTTTCACCACAATTAAGAGAACTGAAAGAAGAAAGTAATTTGGGTGTAAGAGTGGCTTTCATTCAAACATGAGTATCACACACATGACTTCATAATTTATAGCTGAACTATTGACTTGTTTACTTAGGTAACCGAAATATAGACACATATCACTTTTTTCCATTCTCAATTTCATGCAATTGTATTCTGCCTTAATTTGCATCAGCATGTTAATATCAAGTGGCAATTGGTAGGTTAGTGTTTTTAATTAGGTTAGTATTCTGCCTTGATAAGTGGCAATTGGTAGGTTAGTATTCTGCCTTGATAAGTGAACCAAATTCAATCAAGTACACCGAATTTAATTAGGTTGGTATTTATTTAGGAAGCTAATCACTTGGATGGTTAGGAAGCTCCGGGTCCGGATGGCCTCAGGTTAATATCAAGTGGCAATTGGTAGGTTAGTGTTTTTACCTTTCAAATCCTGTGTCCTTCGCCACATAATATCAAGTGGCAATTGGAAGGTTAGGAAGCTCCGGGTCCGAATGGCCTCAATTTGAAATTTATTAAGTCGTTTTGGGAATTTTTCGAGAAAGATATAAAAGTTTTAATGGATGAATTTTTCGTCAATGGTAGGATTAATATTGGATATGGAAGCTCATTTATTACTCTTGTGCCAAAGATCAAAGACCCTACGGAGCTTAATTGCTATCGGCCTATAAATCTGATAGGTATTATTAGTAAGATTGTTTCTAAAGTCCTGGCTACTCGTTTAAAGAAAGCCATTGGTTCCGTTATATCCGAGTCTCGGTCGGCTTTTATCAAAGGTAACTTTATTCTTGATGGGCCACTTTTAATTAACGAGATTCTGTCGTGGGGCAAGAAGCATAAGAAGAAAGCCTTCTTCCTGAAGATTGATTTTGAGAAGGCCTGCGATAATGTTAACTGGAATTTCTTATTATCCACTATGGTTCAAATGGGATTTCCAGGATTGTGGTGTACTTGGATAAAAGGCATTTTGGAGTCAGCTAGATCCTCGGTACTGGTGAACGGGTCTCCCACCTTTGAGTTCCAGTGTCATAAAGGTCTGCGGCAGGGAGACCCTATCTCCCCCTTTCTCTTTCTTATGGTTATGGAAGTACTCTCTTGTATGATCGAGAAAGCTAGAGATTCTGATGTGGTAACCGGTGTTCAGGTTCCTAATAGCCCTTGCATCTCTCACTTGTTATATGCGGATGACGCCATTATTTTGGGGGAGTGGTCGACTGTTAATATCAAAAATGTGGTTCGTATTCTGAGGGTTTTCTACATGTGTTCAGGGCTGAAAATTAACATCAACAAGTGGAATATATATGCTATAGGTGTGAACTCGACGTCTTTATCGAGCATGGCGGATATTGTGGGGTGTCAAATGGGCAGTATCCCTTTTAGATATCTAGGACTTACAGTGGGTGCCAACATGAATCGCATTAGTAACTTGAAACCGGTTTATGATATCCTCGATGTGAGGCTGGCCAAGTGGAAGGCAGGTATGTTATCTATCGGTGGGAGATTAACTCTTATAAAGGCTGTCATGGAATGCCTCCCCAATTATTATTTTTCTATGTAAAAAGCTCCTGTGAAAGTGATTAAGGATCTCGAGGCAAAAATGAGAAATTTCCTGTGGGGCGGTGACGGGGTGATAAAGAAGATGAATTGGGTTGCTTGGAGTAGAGTGACTTTGCCAGTTAAAGAAGGAGGTCTTGGGTTGAGTAAGTTAAAAGATGTTAATACGGCCCTTTTGGCTAAGTGGGGTTGGAGGTTCCTTAATTTTAGAAACAAACTTTGGGTGAGAACTATTACGGCTTTACATGGAAGCAAATCCAGTAGTGACTTTATTCCGGCTAAGAAGTCACTCGGGGGAGTTTGGTCTAACATTGTTAAGATGCTCAACAACACGTATGTGAATGGAGTGCCTCTTATGCTTAAGTTCAGGGTTAAGGTGGGTAATGGTAACAACTCGGTTTTTTGGGCTGATAATTGGTTAGGAAGCAGGCCGCTTAAATATGTGTTTCCAAACTTATATAAGATTGAGGCGGTTAAAGACTGTAAGATTAGTCTTCGGGTGGGTAATGGTTATGTTGGATCCCGGCTTAATTGGTGTTGGAAGAGGTCTATCTCATCGGAAATCGGAATCAACGAGTTGGTAGAGCTTTGTACTCAGTTGTTGCAGGTTGACTTGTCTCAAGATTGTGATAAATGGTGCTGGTCCGGAGCTGACAATGGGAAGGAGGAGGATTTTAATGTATGTTCGGTTAGAAATCTCCTCGTCAAAGCCAGAAATGTTTCGGACTTGTATGTTCCGGAGCGTTGTAAGTGGATTCCAAAGAAATGCAGCATTTTTATTTGGCGTGCGGAGTTAAATCGGATCGCCACTGCTGATGCGTTACTCGCTCGTAATATTGCAGTCGGGAGTCCGATCTGTGGTTTATACAACGAAGAGGATGAGAGTGTCGAGCACCTGTTTACGTCTTGTTGTTTGGCGAATCTTCTCTGGATGAACATTTGTAATTGGTGTAAGTGCCCCCCTTGGCTTATTTTCTCTTTTAGGGATCTCATTGAGGCTTATAAATATGCAGGTATGGAAGGTAAGAAGAAAGAAATGCTGAAAGGAATTATTAGAATTGGATGTTGGGCGATCTGGAGGTCGAGAAACGAAGCTAGGTTCAACAATAAAGAGGTTAATCTTGGGTTTATTTTTGGTGAGGTTAAGAGAATGGGGTTCTTGTGGTATAAAGCTAGGAATAAACTTGTAGATACGTCATGGTTTGATTGGTGTAATTTTGTAAATTTGTAGGGGTGTTTATTGGTTTTGGTCGCCTCGTTTGAGGCGGCTTTGTGTTTAATGAAGTTTAGTTTTCAAAAAAAAAAAAACCTTTCAAATCAAAACCCTGGTATTTCCAAATCAAGCATAGAAATCCCTAATTTTTTATGGGTGTAGATATTCCCACACCCAAAGGCCTATTTCCACACCCTCTGAGACGCCTCGTATAGGCCTAGACAGGGCGTCTAGGGTTTTTGTCTCCGACCAGATTGCAAACCTCGTACCAGGTCAAATCAATCACATCAGACGGGGCGTCTTGGCCTCCATAGCCGTATACGACATAAGAAGACCCCTTGTCTAGGCCTAGACGGGGCGTCTTGTGACCCGTTGATCGAAGAATATTGGTGGTAGTACGGGGATGGTATGGCTTGTGTGCGACCGTGGTGGTGAGCATCGTAGTAAAGCAACAGTTAGGAAAGCTGGCAGCAAAAAAGTTGGTTGGCCATTTTTATTACTCGTTGTGCGGGACATGACGAATGACACTTGAGAGTTAGTAGTGGACAACTCGAAACATAACCACGAACCTGCGCAGAGTCTGTTGGGCCACGCGTTTGTGCGAAGATTTAGTGAATTCGAATACAAGCTGGTGGAGCAGCTGACAGCTCAAAACATAGACCCATGTAACATATTTCAAACCCTAAGAAAGCAGTACCCCGATAGCCACCATGTTCAGAAAGACATGCAAAATGTGGTCCAGAAAATTAGAGCATCACAGATGGATGGAAGGACTCCCATACAGGCACTAGAAAACATGCTGCATGAAAACCAATTTATTTACGACACCCGACAGGAACACAAAAGAATTATTGAAGATGAGTTTGGTGATTCTGGTCTGCTAACTAAATTTGCAATGGATTCAGATAAAGCAGATGATGAGAGAAGGTTTTTTGGAGTATGGATCTTTAGAGACAGAGCAGCAGTTGTAAGATAGACTAGGTTTTGAAGAACATTTAGATCTTCAGCTCTAAGTTCTTCCAGCATTTTGTAGGTCTCAACTATCTTCAGTTTAGAACATTTGGCAATGGATCTAGCTGGACCATAACCAGCAGCCACAAGCTATGCTCTCATTCTTTTAAACTTCAATGCCTCATCTGAATCCACTGTTTTGACTTTCTTCCAATAAGGTGGAGTTGGCTTTACCAGAGGATCATTGCGTATTTTTGTGATTCTGTCGATCTCTTCTCTAAGAGCATTTGCTGACCAGTCTTTGAATTGATCTTCAGTTGTATTATATGGTTTGTACTTCATAATGTGTCCAACATAATCAAACCTCAATTGCATCTGAAGTTTAGGAATTACTGGCCTCTCAGACATGGATTTACTCAGGTCCCTAGCATAGTCTTTAAGTTTTATGACTTTGCTAAGCTGAAATAATAAGAACCTCTGGTATTCCCTGTCATCCATCCTTATGCTGTTCTTTCTTGCTATAACCTCAGCCTGTGATACTTTTAATTTCAGATACTCATCTAAGTTTTAAGGCTTCTTGTAGCCATAAAGAGATAGGTAGGATCTTTTAGATGGATCCTCTATTGTGAAGAATGATTTAATTTCACCTTTAACAATGACTAACTCCAGAGGATATTGAGCTTCCAGAGGAATGACTGATGGTAGTGTAGCAATTGGAAGAGATGAAGTAGGTTCTCTGGGTGGAAATGATGAGGATGGACTGTTTTGAATGGAGGCAGATTGTTACGCCTAGTTATTTCATACCTTCTATATTTGGAAACTGTTGTTTATAATCCTATTCTTGGAAACCTTACGTTTTTATAATCGTCGAAAAATCTTTATGTTGGTGCATACATCTGTCGACTTCGTCTTATATCGAGTCTTGGATTCGTTGCGGATCTGGTCAAGCATGATGTCATCATATTCAATGATGACATCATAGAGATGACATCATCATGAGCAACAGTACATGAAAAATGATGCACACATGAGACAAATTTTGATTTCGTTTGAAATGTAAAATGGAATTTCGTTTGAAAGTCATGGGGTGATTTCGTTTGAACTAGTCTTGTTGTTTCAAACGAAATTAAGTAGGCTATAAATAGGCTTGTTGTGTTGTCATTTGTAACGGAATCTGATTTGTGTACCGAAGTGCTGCCGGTCTGTCTACTGCATGTAATCGTTGTTAAATCAATATACAAGACGTTTAAAGTAATATTCAAGCTGTTTCATAGTCTATACGTCTGTTTCCGCCTTTCGTATAGATAGGAACTCTTCTGAACGACTCATTCAGGTCGCGATTCAATCCTACAAGTGGTATCAGAGCTCAGGACGAGGAGTTCATACCAAATTCAGCTTGATCTTACCAGATTCTCTCACTTCTACTCTTTCTTTTCTGATTTGAACAAGTTTTCACGGTTGAAATGGCTTAAAATTCTCACATATCAAGCGAAACATAGTGTTAACTAATCCTTGAAAGTTTTAGACTAAAATTCGACTTAAAACTGATAAAAACCTATAATTTCGTTTGAAAAACTTTGCGAATATGCTGATGTCATTCTGATCTCGTTTGAAATAACTTGATAATCTCGTTTGAAAAAGCACATTTATCTGATCTCGTTTGAAATAACTTGATAATCTCGTTTGAAAAAGCATATTTACCTGATTTCGTTTGAAAATTAGGAGTTAATCTCGTTTGAGAGTGCATGCTATTGTGATTTCGTTTGAACGTGAAACTTTTTTATTTCATTTGAGATTTGAACAGTCATCATGATGTGTTCAAAATGTAACATATAAATTTCATCAAATGAGGCATAAAACTAACCCTTTTTTAGTACTAATGTTGGAAAAAGTGTGCTTTTGTCTTCCTTTTGTATTTTCAGGATTAAATGAACTCAAATTAACAAAAGAAGCAAAAAGACATCAAAATCTAACATAAATACAAGAAAAGGAACAAGACGTGACATGCCCGACCCCACGACAGCATCTTCCCAAGCAAAACAAGAAATCAGAAGCCTGAACACGCCCCGTGCTCATCCAGCACGGGGGCGTGCCCAAGTGTCAGCAGAAAAGACAAAGTGGTAGAAGCTTCTATTGCCCACCACGGGGCCGTGCTCAGCGGACACGGGGCCGTGGTCAACTATAAGATTCGCACAATCTAGGCAAATCTTCATAGTACAAAGATTCTTCTGCACACGGGGTCGTGCTCAGCGGACACGGGGGCGTGGTCAACTAATAAGACAAAGCTGCATTAAATGAATAAAGAGAAGGATGTGGACACGGGGCCGTGCCCACTGGACACGGGGCCGTGCCCACTGGACACGGGGCCGTGCCCGAGCTTCTGTTCAGCATATAAATAGAAGTGCTTGGCTCAAGCTTAAACCATCCCTTGGCACACCACCTCTCTCACACTTCACCCACCACCCACCACCACCATAACACCATCATCCACCACCATCATCCATTGTCCATCGTAGAGTGTGTGAGTCGTCTCGGGATCCAAGATTGATCGTAAGAGTTCTTGACAATCAAGGCCATGTTTGCCTAAGTCTCTTACATCACTTGGTGAAAACAAAGTGTCTAGTGTAATACTTTTTATTTCTAATCTTTTCGCACTTTTTATTTGGTTTCGTATTAATGACTTTAATAACTAGTTGCTTATGTTGAAGGTGATCTTTCTTTATCGTTTGTCCGTGGTGTCTTGAAATTATTTTACTGTCTATATAAAATAAAAGATTTTCACCATTCATATCTCCACGGTCTATATGGAGGTATGTTGGCTACCTGGTCGGGGGTTAAGGGAACGGTTTGGTAAAGGTCTTGCCATTGTTCAGCGTTTAGAGGTCCTGCAATGGACCTGGGTCAAATTTAGTAGGACCTCCTTCAATACTTAGCGGTATTGGATGGCGGGGGTCCAAACTCTTTGATCCCCTCATAAGTTAACTACTATTAATACTATAACCCGGCTATTTAGGACTATATCCCTGCTGACTCAGACTACTTAGTCGAGGGTAATGTCACCTCCAAAAGAGGGGCCTACCATAATTTTCATTAATAACTTAATTAATTATCTTCCAATAATCATCCCTTTTAGGATTGTATCCTTGCTGACTCAAACTACTGGGGTGAGGGTAACGTCACCTTCAAAAGAGGGGCCTACTACAATAACTAAGATAATCTCTTAAAATAGTGCAAAAGTGCGGAAATAATCAAAGGTTACACTAGATACGAGTCGGAACCAAGTGATTCATCTTGTCTATCTGTTTTTCCTTTTTATTTTTATTTTCAGCATTTTAGTTAGTTTTTATTTTTCTTAGTTTAAAAACATTTTTTCTAAACTTTTTGATTTGATTTGATTAGACGTTGAGGATAAACCGGTATTAAAAGCTCTTGTGTCCTTGGACGACCTCGGTATCTTACCAACACTATACTACGCTCACGATGGGTGCACTTGCCCATATGTGTGTCTAGTGTTAGTAAATATCGTGTTTTATAAATTTAAAACTTGACTAAAAAGTGTTAAAGGGGCTTAAAATATACACCTAATAAATATATAACACTTCACACGTATCAAGTTTTTGGCGCCGTTGCCGGGGACACAAGGATTTTAAGAAAGCTTAAAATCGACGGCCTAATCAGTTTTTCAAAACCTTTTTAAAACGCGCGCACTTTTTCTGCATTTTAGTTTAGATTTGCATTTACAGTAACCTGTACACGGGGCCGTGTTCACTGAACACGGGGCCGTGCTGCACATTTTCATAAAAACACCCAGTAACAGTAGCTTGAACACGGGCCGTGCTCACTGAACACGCCCCGTGCTCAACTAGATCAGTCAATTTAATTAAAACGCCCAGATACAGATTCTCAACACGGGGCCGTGTCCAGCCTCTGTTTCCGTTTTTATTTTTGTTTTCTGATCTCGAGACTCGGTTGTGGTCTGCTGAGTGATTCTTATGGATCAATACTCAGGAGGTTACAACTACACCTATGAGGAGGATGATTATAGGGGTAATTATTGCACTAATTGTCGTAACACACGCTCTGTTCAATATAATCACTCATATCAACCATCCAATTCATACACCTACTATGAGGAGCCCAGGTACGAGCCATCAACTTCATACACATCCTATGAAGACCAAAGGTATGAACCTCCTCCCTCATACTCATATTTTGATGAACCAAGGTATGAGCCTTCTTACTCATACTTTGAGGAACCAAGATATGAGCCACCACCTTCATATGCTTATTATGTGGAACCATGGCGTGAACAACCCACCTTATATGAGTATTATGAAGAACAAAATTACGAACCTTATCCATCATATGCTTACAATGAAGGACAATGGTGCGAACCATCTACTTCACATGAGTATTATGAGGAACAAAGGGTCGAACAACCGGATTCAAGCTTAGAAAATACCGATTCTTTTTCTATAACCGAAGTGACCGATAGGATATTAGAACACATAAGAGTTATCGATCGCTGTATAAGAGAATCTCGCGCAAGGGAAGAGGAGTCCCGCGCAAGAGAAGAGTTAAAAAAGGAAGAGATAACTGAAATTGTAAAAATGGAAGAACAAATAAGTGAAAAGCCGACACATGAGTTAAACAACGAAAAAGGTGAGTCCGACAACGTTAAAATACAAGAAGAGTCTAATTTTGAAGAAATTAACCTCTTGTCACCTTCTTTCGAAAATCATTGTTTAGTACCCACTCATGCTAAGTTTTTAAAAGAGTTAAACACTAACACTAAAATTGACGAAACGGTAAGTGTTAAGTTAACTAATGATCAAACCTCGCTAATAAAAGAAGACCCGTTTGAAATTAACATTACACCGGTTCCATGTTTCTTTCAAAATTCGTTTATTAGTAATGTCACAATCGATAAAGATCTTTGTGTTAACATAATGCCTAACTACATTTTCGAAAAATTAAGTATTAGTGATTTTTCTCCACTTCAAATACCCATTTTTCTATCCAATCGGAAAGTAATAAAATCAATCGGTATAGTTGAACATGTATTGGTTCAAACAAATCAAATGGTAATCCCGACCGACTTTGTCATCCTCGATGACGCTCCTCTAATATTGGGACGACCATTTGTAAAAACACACGAAACTTTGAAAAACCGGAAGTTCAACAATCTACCTCTTCAATTAGGGGCATTTAAAAGAAGTGTCGATCTCGAACGGTCAATGAAATATCCATTCGGCAATAATGACCCCCTAATTGAAGATGGAGATGAACCACCCGATACAAGTGAAGAGATTGACCACTTTGTTGAAGAAGAGGTCGCCATAGAACAAACTTTTAAAGTTCTTGATCGAAATGAGCAACCAAATAAGGAGTCTCCTAAAGACCCACCACTTGAGCTCAAAGAACTTCCAAAAGGTTTGGAATATGCTTTTCTAGACAAAGAGGGTAATTTACGTGTAATTATTTCATCTAAATTAGATAGCTTAGAAAAAGAAAAATTAATTAGTCTTTTGAAAAAACATAAAAATGCAATAGCTTGGAAACTTGTAGACATAAAAGGAATTAGTCCTTCTATGTGCACACACAAAATTTTGATGAATGATGACTACAAATCGGTCATACAACCACAACGTCGAGTGAACCCAAATGTTCAAGAAGTGGTTAAAAATGAGGACATCAAACTACTTGACGCCGGACTTATCTATCCTATCTCCGATAGTCCTTGGGTAAGTCCCGTCCAAGTAGTTCCAAAGAAAGGAGGTATGACGGTAATAACTAACGAAAAGAATGAATTAATACCAACGAGAACCGTCACAGGATGGAGAGTATGTATAGATTATAGACGATTAAATGAAGCAACAAGAAAAGATCACTTTCCTTTGCCCTTCATTGATCAAATGTTAGAAAGGTTATCCGGTCATAAATTTTATTGTTTCTTGGATGGTTTTTCAGGTTACTTTCAAATCCCGATAGCACCCGAAGACCAAGAAAAGACAACTTTCACATGTCCCTATGGAACTTTTGCTTATCGACGGATGCCGTTTGGTCTATGTAATGCCCCCGCAACATTCCAACGTTGCATGGTGGCCATTTTCCATGACATGATAGAAAAGACAATGGAAGTCTTCATGGACGACTTTTCTATCTTTGGGGATTCATACGACCAATGCCTCGATAACCTTGAACGAATGGTATCCCGATGTGAGGAAACTAACCTCACCCTTAATTGGGAAAAATGCCATTTCATGGTAACGGAGGGAATAGTGCTCGGTCACAAGATCTCGAGCGAAGGAATGGAGGTGGATCGAGCCAAAATAGATACCATTTCTAGATTACTACCTCCATCCTCCGTAAGAGCTATCAGAAGTTTTCTGGGGCATGCCGGATTTTATAGACGATTTATCAAAGACTTTTCAAAAATCTCAAGGCCTCTAACGAAATTACTTGAAAAAGATGCCCCTTTCATCTTTGACAAGGATTGCAATCAAGCATTTCTAACCTTAAAAGAAATGTTAGTCAATGCACCTATCATGATAGCGCCTGATTGGAAATTTCCTTTCGAAATCATGTGTGATGCCAGTGACTTTGCAGTTGGAGCTGTCTTGGGACAAAGAAAAGAAAAGCATTTCCACCCAATTTACTATGCTAGTAAAACACTTAATGATGCACAAGAAAATTACACAACAACTGAAAAAGAATTACTAGCCGTGGTATTTGCTTTTGATAAATTTCGTTCTTATCTTGTTCTTTCTAAAACTATAGTCTATACAGATCATGTAGCCATTCGATATCTCTTCAAGAAGCAGGACGCAAAACCACGTTTGATTCGGTGGATTCTACTCCTCCAAGAATTTGACATTGAAATCAGAGACAAAAGAGGAGCAGAAAATACCGCAGCAGATCATTTTCCGCGCTTAGAAGACCCAGCTTTGGAGGCGACCAGGGACGAGCAAATCAACGAAAAATTTCCAACTGAGTCCCTGGAAATGGTGGAATATAAGGAAGAGCCATGGTACACCGACTATGCTAACTACCTAGCTAGCGGTATAGTCACAAAAGGATGGTCACATCATCAAAGAAAAAAATTCTTTGCCAATGTGAAACACTATTTTTGGGAAGATCCATATCTTTTCAAAATGTGTGCCGACCAACTCGTCCGACGATGCGTACATGGTAACGAAGCACGAAGAATTCTCCGCCATTGTCATGAAGGTCCATACGGAGGGCATCATGGTGCCGCTAGTACCGCACGAAAGGTATTTGATTCAGGATTTTATTGGCCAACCATTTACAAAGACGCCCAAAGTCTTGTCAAGACATGTGATGCTTGCCAAAGAACAGGTAATATTTCTTCCAAAAACGAGATGCCACAAAATGGCATTCTTGTTTGTGAAATTTTTGATGTGTGGGGACTCGACTTTATGGGACCTTTCCCACCATCGAAAGGAAACAAATATATACTTGTGGCAGTAGACTACTTGTCTAAATGGGCCGAGGCCGAGGCACTTCCAACAAATGATGGAAGAGTTGTGGTAAGATTTCTGAAAAAATTATTCTCTCGTTTTGCCACGCCTAAAGCATTAATAAGTGATAGAGGTACCCATTTTTGTAACCATCAACTCGAAATTTTTTTTAACAAGATATGGGGTCTATCACCGGGTCTCAACAGCATATCACCCTCAAACAAACGGACAAGCCTAAGTGACTAATAGAGGTTTAAAACAAATACTCGAAAAAACCATAGGGTTAAATAAAAAGGAATGGGCAGATAAATTAGATGATGCTTTATGGGCTTTTCGAACTGGTTATAAAACAACAATAGGTACAACCCCGTATAAGCTAGTCTATGGAAAGAGTTGTCACTTGCCAGTAGAAATTGCACACAAAGCCTATTGGGCAATTAAAAATGTAAACTTAGATTTAGAATTTGCTGGTAAAAATCGATTTTGTCAATTAAATGAATTAGACGAGCTTAGGAATTATGCATACTCAAACTCTGAAATATATAAGGAAAGAATGAAAAATTTGCATGACAAACACATTAAACCTAATGAATTTCGGGTAGGGGATCTAGTTCTTTTGTTTAATTCACGACTTCGATTATTCCCTGGTAAATTAAAGTCTAGGTGGTCAGGACCTTTTTCCATCACCCATATTTTCCCACACGGTGCAGTAGAAATTAAATCTCGAAATGGGCCTCCATTTAAAGTCAATGGCCAACGGATGAAACTCTATCAAGAATTCATTGAGGATGAAGAAGAAGAGATCTCGCTTCAAACGGTGGAAGAATAAAACATCATACCTGGTAAGTTACGAACGATTGAGACAACAAATAAAGCGGTAAGTTTTCTAACCAAAGCTTATGGGAAACAAGGGCACTCACACGAGCACTTAAAAAAAAAATTTGCTCGGCATGGGGCCGTGTCCGCGCTGCAGTCGGGATAAATCCCCTTTTTCAAAACAGTTACTTCATTCCACACGCCCCGTTTCCCTGAAAAAGCTCTGGTTCCAGGCGATTTTTCGCAGAATTTCCACGTCTCCTATCGCTCTAACAACATCAAGGTATGATTCTATCACTCTTAGTAGTTAGATTAGTTACTTGCATGTAGTTAAAACACCAAAAATTTGGGGGAAAATCTAGGGTTCTTGATGTTCATCCGGATCGAACCTCAAATTTTTGTTTAGATCTGTTTGCATTTAGTTAGATTAGTGTTAAGGGAAGTAGATACACTTGTATTGTTCACAGATTCACCGGATTTCTCACAAAAAACCCCAAACCCTTGTTCTTGAACCGAAAAAGATAAAATTGATAGGGTAAACGGGTTATTTTGGGAAAAACGGCACTTAGGGTTTCATTTTCGGGGGAAACCGCACCTATTGGACCAAAAATTTTCAAGTTTTCGAAACCGGGTCGAAAAATGGGATTTTTGAGTAACAGACCCCTGGACACGGGGCCGTGTCCGCTGAACACGGGGTCGTGTCCAGCCCACTGTTTGCAGTTTTGTCCGAAAATATTTCTGTTTCGTGCTAACTTTTGGTGTATTCTTTCAGATGGCTAGGAAGTTCACAAGATTCAACGCCAATGAGCTCAATGCTAGAGCTCGATACGAGATGCTTCAAACAAGGCCAGAGGAATACCCGAGGCAAGCATGCACGGACTTGCTAACCTTGGTGAATCAAATTGACCGTTTCAACAACATTGTCACGGGACCACTCAGAGTCGCCCTAACAACTCGACTCCGTTCCGTTCACGAATGCACTTTGGAGTTCTATAGCACCTTCACATTCAACTCGAGGTGCGACCCGTTCGACAATGACGGGGTAGCATTCCGATGTGGTGGAACGAGGTATTCGATCTCTATGGCTCAGTTTGGATCGATTATAGGGTTGTATGCGGAAGAGGATGTGGGAAACAAAGAAAATACTGGAGGAATGAGAGAGATAGGTGAGAACGAACGCCAAGCCATTTGGGCTCAGATTGGAGAAGGGTACTACAATCTGAGCAGCACTAAGAGTACAAAGTTGAGGGATCCGCTCTACAGATACATCCATAGGCTCCTCGGCTACTCTCTTAGCCAAAGGCATGACAGTAGTGGCGTAGTTGGGTTAAGAGATTTGGTTGTCCTCCACTGCATCCACAACCGCAGGCCGCTCGATGTTCCGTTCCTCATGCTCCGAAACATGCATCACAACCGCCTTGCTAGTGCACCGACTCCTATCTTCTTTGGAGGATGGGTGTACCGTCTCTTCAGGCACTTCGCCCATATACCTAGGTCATTTGAGAGGAGCCCATGGTCGGGTATGGTGGATATACACATATGCTGCTCGATGAACCTGATTTATGCGGCGGAAGACGGGACGGTGAGCTTTCAAAGGATGCAAGGTCATGCATGGAACCCGCAAGAAGCGCTTGTCCTCCAAGCTCCGCAACATCATCAGTACCAATACCAACCCCATGGTGATCCGGGCCAATCATCCTCCTCGGGAGGCGGTTTTCCTAACTTTCAAAGTTTGCATGATTTGTTGCAGGAAAACCTTTTGTGCACCAGGAACACCTATAACATGGCGAGCAACACCTACCACCGGGTCGGAGCTATCGAAACAAACATATCCGATATCCAAGATGATGTTGGATATATACGAGACCACATTGCACGCCATGGAGGGGATGATGACGATGATGATGATGACGATGCTATGGAGTAGGCGAGAGGAGCGGAGGAGGAAGCGGTTGGTTGATGACTTCCCAGGTTAACCCTTTTTCACTCTTGAACAATTGATGGCCTGCGTGCCAAAGTGTTGAACAATTTACTTTCCCTAACTTCTTTTATTTTCTGCATTTATTTTTCTTTTAACTATGACATAGATGTTGAATATTGGTAAAAGTAGGATGTTTGCTATGGTATGGTAGGATGTTTATTGATTAAACAGGTACAAACGAGGCTTAAAGTACTAAGCATTAGTACTACTAAAGCCGGAGCAGGAAAACCGAAGAAAGAAACCTGTTTTTCAACTTTGCAGACTGTCCACACGGGGCCATGTCCAGCCGACACGCCCCCGTGCCCATTCCCCTGAACCTGCTGTTTGTTTTAATTCTGCAGACCTTGACAGACACGGGGTCGTGTTCAGCCGACACGCCCCCGTGTTCACCTTCTGTAAGTTTTCGTTACTGGCACCTGAGCACGGGGTCGTGTTCACTCAATACGGGGTCGTGCCCAGGTAACCAGTAACACAAAATTTTTTGCTTTTTACACCTTTTTACACATTCAATCAACCTAAAAACTTATTTTTGGGACACATTGAGGACAATGTGTAATTTAAGTGTGGGGGGGATGCTAAAACCTTGAATCTTACAAGTCCTAAATACAAGCCTTACACAAAACTCTATTGGAATCGCTAATCACCCCAAATTTTTTCAAAAATTTTCATTTTTTTTTACTTGTCTAGGTTTAACTCGGGAAATTCAAGTTCTCAAAAAGGTTATTTTTTTACGAATTTACAACCGATAGTGTCGTGATAAAAAGAACCAACATAAGAAAATTATGAAAAGGCATGACAAGCTTAGTTAAAATTTGATTATATATACTTGATCACATAAAAACCCATTCCCACAAAAGTGAGTTTTGAGCCTTTATTGAGCATACAATTACATATCATTAGACTAAATGCTCATTTTTCGTTTCTTGTGTGAATAGCCGCTTGGTTCTTACGACTCTAGAACTTGCCATGACGATACATTCCCGGTCCTTACCAACTTAAACCCGAGTAAGTAAATGATGGAGGCATTAGGACTAACCCTTTTTATTTCTACACCATTATTTTTCTTTTTCTTTTTTTTTTTTTACCACCTACCCAAAATCCCCCTAGTTAGCCCCTTTGAGCCTAAACCTTTTCATTTCATAAACCAAACCAAACACCCTTTTACCCACCAAAACCTTTTTATTTTTAACCCTTTGTTTTAGTAACAAGTTCGATTTTTCGTATGACTTTTCAAAAAAAAAATAAAAAAATAAATAAATAAATTTTGTGTTGAGGATGAAGCAAAAGAAAATAAACAAACAAGTTCATCAAAAATAACTTGGTTTGAATAATAGCTTCATCAAAATAAAAGTTACAAAAATAGAAAGTCTTACGAAAACCGGCACTTGTTACGCCTTTCGCCCTTTTTCTACTAACCACTAACCACCAACCTAACCACCTACCTTTAACCCAAGCCTAACCCTTCACCGACAAAGTCCTCTTGATATTTACAAAGGTATATAAGTTAAAAAGGAGGAGGATTGATTGCTTGGCAAGCCTATGGTAGGAGTAAGTCCCATGCCGCTCTCGAGTGATCCACAAAAATACATTTTCGGCCGAGTGTTGAGTGATCCCCGTGAGGTATGTGAACTTGTATATAAATAGAATTTTACAAAGGCATGTTATGCCCTAATAAGTAATTTATCTTATGAAAAGTTTTAAATAAATCATGACGAATACGATTGTAAATAAATAAAAATTAAATTAAATAAAGAATCTTGGAAATCCCGACACTCTACGACAAGCCCAAAAACCTTCTTCTCTACCCATTCCATTTGGGAGTGTAATAGCCACATATTAAAGAGTTTTGCTTGAGGACAAGCAAAGATTCAAGTGTGGGGGTATTTGATGTGTTCAAAATGTAACATATAAATTTCATCAAATGAGGCATAAAACTAACCCTTTTTTAGTACTAATGTTGGAAAAAGTGTGCTTTTGTCTTCCTTTTGTATTTTCAGGATTAAATGAGCTCAAATTAACAAAAGAAGCAAAAAGACATCAAAATCTAACATAAATACAAGAAAAGGAACAAGACGTGACATGCCCGACCCCACGACAGCATCTTCCCAAGCAAAACAAGAAATCAGAAGTCTGAACACGCCCCGTGCTCATCCAGCACGGGGGCTTGCCCAAGTGTCAGCAGAAAAGACAAAGTGGTAGAAGCTTCTATTGCCCACCACGGGGCCGTGCTCAGCGGACACGGGGCCGTGGTCAACTATAAGATTCGCACAATCTAGGCAAATCTTCATAGTACAAAGATTCTTCTGCACACGGGGTCATGCTCAGCGGACACGGGGGCGTGGTCAACTAATAAGACAAAGCTGCATTAAATGAAGAAAGAGAAGGATGTGGACATGGGGTCGTGCCCACTGGACACGGGGCCGTGCCCGAGCTTCTGTTCAGCCTATAAATAGAAGTGCTTGGCTCAAGCTCAAACCATCCCTTGGCACACCACCTCTCTCACACTTCACCCACCACCCACCACCACCATAACACCATCATCCACCACCATCATCCATTGTCCATCGTAGAGTGTGTGAGTCGTCTCGGGATCCAAGATTGATCGTAAGAGTTCTTGACAATCAAGGCCATGTTTGCCTAAGTCTCTTACATCACTTGGTGAAGACAAAGTGTCTAGTGTAATACTTTTTATTTCTAATCTTTTCGCACTTTTTATTTGGTTTCGTATTAATGACTTTAATAACTAGTTGCTTATGTTGAAGGTGATCTTTCTTTATCGTTTGTCCGTGGTGTCTTGAAATTATTTTACTGTCTATATAAAATAAAAGATTTTCACCATTCATATCTCCACGGTCTATATGGAGGTATGTTGGCTACCTGGTCGGGGGTTAAGGGAACGGTTTGGTAAAGGTCTTGCCATTGTTCAGCGTTTAGAGGTCCTGCAATGGACCTGGGTCAAATTTAGTAGGACCTCCTTCAATACTTAGCGGTATTGGATGGCGGGGGTCCAAACTCTTTGATCCCCTCATAAGTTAACTACTATTAATACTATAACCCGGCTATTTAGGACTGTATCCCTGCTGACTCAGACTACTTAGTCGAGGGTAACGTCACCTCCAAAAGAGGGGCCTACCATAATTTGCATTAATAACTTAATTAATTATCTTCCAATAATCCACCCTTTTAGGATTGTATCCTTGCTGACTCAAACTACTGGGGTGAAGGTAACGTCACCTTCAAAAGAGGGGCCTACTACAATAACTAAGATAATCTCTTAAAATAGTGCAAAAGTGCGGAAATAATCAAAGGTTACACTAGATACGAGTCGGAACTAAGTGATTCATCTTGTCTATCTGTTTTTCCTTTTTATTTTTATTTTCAGCATTTTAGTTAGTTTTTATTTTTCTTAGTTTAAAAACATTTTTTCTAAACTTTTTGATTTGATTAGACGTTGAGGATAAACCGGTATTAAAAGCTCTTGTGTCCTTGGACGACCTCGGTATCTTATCAACACTATACTACGCTCACGATGGGTGCACTTGCCCATATGTGTGTCTAGTGTTAGTAAATATTGTGTTTTATAAATTTAAAACTTGACTAAAAAGTGTTAAAGGGGCTTAAAATATACACCTAATAAATATATAACACTTCACACGCATCACATCACGTGATCAGTATTATCGGCCCAATAGGATTTTGTAGTGAAAGATTGTTGTCGGCCATTTTCAAATTGCATGAGATCTCATAGGTGGATGTCATAAAATGTCATGAGTTAAGTGCATGTGATCATCGGGCCAAGAAATTGTTTGACAGAATAGCTTGTGATTTGTATCAGAATACATGTGAAAATGAATTAAAGTTTGTCAGGCCACCATTTGTAAAGATCAAGAATTTGCATGTTTTGATAAAAGTGTTGTCGGCCATATGACTCAAGCCCATGTGATGCAATTAATTGTATAACAGATCTATTAAAATCATCGACCCAAGTTTCAAAGTTAGGCCCAATAGAATTCAAGTTTGCATGTGAGCTTTTGATAGTTGTCAGCAATTTTCGAATTAAGTGTGCATGTGATTTGTTCTAGTTTTTGTCGACCATTTGTGACTATAATTATTGATTTAGCTGATTGGTTTATTTTGCCGGCCACTTATTTTTAGAATAAATAAAAAAAGGGAGACCCAATTGAATCCATTTCGTTCCGATCAAGTCCATTCATTCAGTGATTTCACCCGAACAACATTGGAACGAGTCCGCAAATCTTTGACACGAGTCTTAGATTGATTTCATTAACACACACGGTTACGAATTCAGTCAGGTTAAACTGATTGTTTGTTTGTTTGTAGGTGTTTTACAAGGTGATACAATTCGTTTGAGACCAGTATTTTTGATACAAGAAAGTTTGTGTTTGTGAAGCTTTGAATTTGAAACATGGAAGAGGATTTCTACAATGCATTTGCTACACCGATTGCTCCAGTTACTGCTGCTGAAACTGTGTACAATGAGAATGAGACAGGAACTTATCAGAAACCGCCAAAGCTCATGTACATTGAATATTTTCAAGGATGGAAAAATCGATTCGAGAACTGGGTGCAAGCTTACAAATTTGATGCATGGTGTTCATTGTTGAAAGATTATGAAAAACCAAAGAATGAACGTGGGATTGAAAAAGCTATTTGTGATTATTCAGAGGGTGACAAATTGAAATTTACAAGTGAGAAAATGATGATCAGTATCCTTCAACAAGCGATTAAAGAAGATATATTTGTTTTGCTCCAACATGATAATACAGCTAAGTCAATTTGGGAAGGATTGATTCAGAAATTCAAAGGAAGTGCAGATATGATTAAAAACAAAAAGGCGTTATTGAAGAAATCGTTTGATATGTTTTCAGCTTTCAACCATGAAACAACAAAGCAGACAATTGATAGATATTGTCATCTAGTTTTGGAAATGAAAAGATTTAACATTGAGAAAGAGGATGATGAGTGGGTCGATAAATTAGCTGAAGCATTACCACAACATAAGTGGGGAACTTATTTGATGATTTTAAAACACACAAGAAAGTCTGAGAGTATGAATCTGGCACAGTTTATTCAAAAGATTGAAGAGCAGGAGCTGGATATTCAGAAAACTGCAATAATGACAAATCCAAATGCCAAACAAGATCTCAGTTTGTATTATCGAGGGAACAAGTTTGAGGCTACCCCCAGTCCTAGCACAAAGATCCAAACTGGTTTTAGTGCTGATAGTTCATCAGGAACAAAAGGTAGTAATGTGACACAGAATGGTGGATCTTCGTCTTTATTTTCAAGCTTTGATCCGAATCATACAACATCAAGTCCTCAACAACAGAATTAAACAAATCTTCAATGCAACGTCACTTTGAATATTCAAAATGGTTAGAATTTGTCTTCAGAAATAGCCAAGCAACACATGGCATCACTCGTTGCTATGTTGGAATCTTATGAGAATTTGATTGCTGGCAAGATTGGAAATCCGATGCTTACTAAAGAAGATTATGACCAAATTGATGCAGAGGAACTCGAGTTGATGGATGTGAAATGGTGTTTAGCTAGTGCTTGGAGGAGGGCAGAAAATTTTCAGCAAATTACTGGTAGAGATGAGTTTCGAGGAATGGCTACTTCTCCTTTGGGTTTTGACAAATCAAAGGTTACTTGTTTTCGTTGCAAAGAAAAAGGTCATTTTAAATGAGAATGCAAAAACCAAGAAGCAACCGGGAATCAAGAAAAGAACAATTATTATCAGAAATCAATTTTTCATCAGATTACTCAACAAAAGGAACCACAAACTGCACATGCTCGGCCAATTGTGGATGACAAAAGGAAAATGATCGAAGATGCAAATAGAAAAGCTTATTTTGGTATCATTGATCAAGATGATGAATTTGTTGCACAGGGTTTTAGCTGGGATAAATACATTCCACCAGGATCAGGTCTTGTTGCTAGAATTCTGGGTGAAGATGAGACTAGTGAGAAAAGAATCCCGATTTTTCCAGATCTTGGAAGTGATGTGGATACCGATGATGAGGAAGAACATCTCAACAAAGCTAGAAAAGGCATAGATCCTACTAGTTTTAATTTGTTTTTTGCAGAAAAAATGGAGATGCTGAATCAGAAGAAGATTGCCAGATTGAAGAAAGAGCTGGAAGCAGCAAGAAGGCTAGCTGATGAAAAGACAAAGACAGAAGCTAGAGAAGCGAATGTTGAACCAGCAACTGAGAAAGTAGTAGAGAAAATTGTTGAAGTGGAGAAAGTGGTGGAGAAGATTGTTGAGGTTGAAAAAGTAGTCGAAGTTAATAAACTGGTCGAAGTTGAGAAAATCGTCGAGGTAGAAAAGATTGTTGAAGTTGAGAAAGTTGTTGAAGTTGAAAAGATAGTTGAAAAGGTGGTTGAAGTTGAAAAACCATGTTTGAAATGTTTAAAATCTTGCCAAGTTTGTGAGGAGAAAGATAAGAAGATTGTTGAACTTGAGAAGATTAAAGAAGATTTACTGTCTGATGTAAAGTATGTGAAGGAATCGTATGATGTGCTGAACAAAACAGTTGATAGTTTGAAGAGAACGAATTCAGAAATTGAAAATGCAATGACAAAAATGAGCGCAACATTAATGACAAAGCAGAGCGTCATTAATGAGTATATTGAAGATTGTGCACAGTTGAAGAAAGAAGTAGAACTCGAAAAGATTGAAAGTGAAAGGATTAAACGATTACTGTTGAGTTACACTACTTGTGATTATTTGATTGATCGTGTTTATCCTACTGTTGCAGGTCTTGAGGCATTCATGGAGAAAAAGACTGTAGATACTGATACTGGTAAGAAACAAAGTGTCAAGTATAAAAGATGTCCGCCCCCGATCCATGAAAGTTATTCTCCCATGAATCCTAACGAGGAGCGTCTAAAAAGGCAGTCAATATCAAGTTAAAGTCTGAAATCATTGATGAATTACCAGACAATATTGATGTCACATTCACAGCGTCTGACACTGATCATGAGTCTGAGTTAGTAAAGAAAGTGGTCGATCAGGTGTTAGATATGGATGAAGAGTCAAAACCGGAGTCTAAGTCTGAAAGTTTGAGTTCGTCAGAAAAGAGTCCGAGTTCACCGGTTAAAAGGGTTTATAATAAAGAATTCTTGTTATCAAAATCTAATTTGAATGACGGACCAATCAAAGTGGCTTATACTTTGAATGATTCAAACAAATTATATTCTGATGAGGAATTTCCAATAAGAAGTGTCAAAACTGAAATGATTAAACATGTTTTCAAATTAACAGAAATTAATATTTCTGAAATAAAAGATTTAAATCTTGCTGAAAAACCTAAAAAGTACACTTCAAGAGTTCAACAGTGATTGAACAAGAAAAAAGGTTACGGTTCTGGTTATGGTTTTCAAAAGAAACCAAACCATAACAGTAAGTTCAAAAAGAAAGGTCTTGGTTTTAATTCTTCAGAAAATTATAAAAGTGAGAAAAAATTATAAACCAAAAACAAAATTTGTTTTAGGAGGAAGTTCTGAAGATGAGCAGAAGAAACCGTTCTGGAAACAATCAAATCAAGAGTTTCTTGCTGAGGTAAAGAGGAATGTGAAGAAGTTTGCTCAAAGAGTTGACAGAAGAACTTGCTTTAAGTGCCAAAAAGTTGGACATATTGCTTGGAATTGCCAACAGTCCAACAACACAAAACAGGAAGTTACTTCTAACTCAAAACTGAAAGAAAAACTTGTCTTTGAGAAGAAACAATCAACTGAGAAATCGAAAGTTTTTGAAAATTCAACTTCTGAAGAAGGTGAAAGTTCAAAACGGTTTTACAAAAGAAGAGTTGATTTAACAAAACAAAAATGGGTTGTAAAATCTGATAGTAGTTCTGACAATGAATCTGATTCCATAAAATCAGAGGAGTCATCTGTTGAGAAAAAGGTTGTTAATTCCGTTCCAGAGTTGAACGAGGAAAACTTTCCGCCATTGACAAAAGATAATCTGAAATCAAAAGGTAGGGTTGAGATTTCAGATCAATTCTTCACTGGTAAAGGAGAATTTGATGTTGAAAAGGTGTTTAATGGAAATGTTAAACATATTTTTGGGAAGATGGTTGACAGGAAAGTGAAGGATGCTAAAGAATTTTACAAATCAAAATGTTGGTGGGACAGATGTTTGCCACCAAAATCACCCAAGGCTGGTCAGGCTTGGGTGACACCATTTTCTAACTAAAATCCGGACTTGCCGGAGCTCCCAGGTTGGTAAGAGTGGAGCAGGAATCGGCATCATTCTTGAAAATGTTTGGTTGGTAAATCTACAGGTGATATCTTTATATTGTTATATTTTGATTTACAAATGGGATGGTTGGTGAGTGAACCTGCAAGTGGTTGAAGAAGGTTTTCATCTTCAAATGGTTAATCAAGGTCATTAAGTTAAACTTGATTGGACCATACTTACAAGTGGTATTTTGGAGAACAAAATGATGAGTTTATCACCTAACCTACAAGTGGTTTGAAAATCAACAAAACTAATTTTCTGAAAAAACCATTTGATTAAAACAAACTTAAGTGTTTTGAAATCACAATGGGAAAATAGTTTGTTGTGAGGGGGAGTTCTGATTGGTTTATGCCAAGTGGATGGCGAATTGAAGCGATTTGATATCGGTTGTCACTTTATTGTATAGTTTGTTTTCAAATTTCCTAAAATGTGTTTGCATTTTAGGGGGAGTAAAAATTTCAGAAAATCCAAAAACATTAGAAAATTTGAAAAAGTCAAAAACATGATAAAATCAAAAATGAGTTTTGTTGTATAAAAGAGGAAATGATAGTACATCAGTGGACGATCACAACATGCTAAAGAAATGGAAAGTTAAATAGTGATAAACGGTCTCACTGATGATGTGCCAGTAGGTTTTTGCACATTTAGTAGATTGTGACGAGATATAAACCTAAATTTCAAACTTGCTTATATCGTGGGTAACATCTCTCGGATATATGGGTAACCCCCGAAATCTTGTTTGAAAGGTCCCTCTTTCTGAGATAATAGGTCTTTATGCTCAATGATATCTGGGGTATTATCCCGGGACTTCTGATAATGCGGAAGCAATGGCCTAGTCCCCGGAGAATACTTTACTGCTTGCTTGAAATATAGCGCTGCCCTCAGCATAAAACGATGAGACAATAAAATTGCTAATCAATGCTGTTGTAAAAAAGATCCTCTAAAGGGGACCCACCAAAGTCGAGCCGTCATCTCTCTACTGAACGGAAGTTCTGACCTGAGCTCTCACGGTCTCGCAATTTAACCCCTTACAGATATCATCTAGGTATACTCACCTGTAAGACTGAATATTGGGATCTGGACACGGGAGTATATTCTGAGGTGGGACACGTGAATAAGTTTAAGTCTCTAAAACATTAATCTCATATCTCGAAACAGTTGAACTTTGTGTGAGAATTTAAGTGGATCAGTATACTGACAATCTAAGTGAATCGTTTAGAACTTAAAATGTTTAAAGCTTAACGGTGGTGGTGATTTATCTCAGAAACTGATATGATCCTCTTACACAAACTCACAAAAATATTGTATGTAAATATTTCTTTACTGCATTTCATTTCTGTTATATAAAAATCCAAAAAGTTTTTAGGTGTGTTTTAGCATAAATTTTTAAAAATACAAAAAGATTTTAGACGACTGATGTTGAAAAGTTGATTTTCAAAATTCCGAGTCTAAACATGACGAACAGGTTTGGGAAGTTTGTTTGAAGAAGTTTGAAATAAAAATGATATTCATTCAAGTGGTTCATCAGTGACTTACATGATAAATCTTTTTGTTCGATACTTGAAAATGATGTATTCAGGATTGTGTCTTCAAGTGATTAGCAAAGTTTCTAAATTTGTTATATCTTATCTTTTATGAAACTTATGTTTTGGGTAGAGAATATGCAGGTGAGTCAGGTTACGATACCTGAACCTGTGAAAGCCAGACTACGATCCCAGTACAAGTTGAGGGGGAGTCTGTTAGATAAAGAAAGTCAGAAGTTGCTAGAGCCAGCTGTTGATCCTGAAGAATACAAGAGAAAGTTATATCATCCGAGGAGGAGATTAGTTGAAGAATATTAGAGTGAGGCAAGAATCAGATCAAGATTATGGAAAGATCCCAAAGACTGATAAAGACTGAAGATTGAGAAGACTCGACACTTAAGACTCGTCAACATCTGAGGGTGAGTCTGTTTGTGCATACATCTGTCGACTTCGTCTTATATCGAGTCTTGGATTTGTTGCGGATCTAGTCAAGCATAATGTCATCATATTCAATGATGACATCATAGAGATGACATCATCATGAGCAACAGTACATGAAAAATGATGCACACATGAGACAAATTTTGATTTCGTTTGAAATGTAAAATGGAATTTCGTTTGAAAGTCATGGGGTGATTTCGTTTGAAATAGTCTTGTTGTTTCAAACGAATTTAAGTAGGCTATAAATAGGCTTGTTGTGTTGTCATTTATAACGGAATCTGATTTGTGTACCGAAGTGCTGCCGGTCTGTCTACTGCATGTAATCGTTGTCAAATCAATATACAAGACGTTTAAAGTAATATTCAAGCTGTTTCATAGTCTATACGTCTGTTTCCTATTTTAATTTGATTAATTAAATTAAAATATGGTTATTTACGTATCCTATTTTATTTAATTAATTAAATTAGATAATGCATTTTAAAAAAGATTATTTTCAGAATATCTAGTTAGTCTCGTTAGCTATTAAATTAAAAAATTAGTAAACTAAAGGTTCAGGGGTGATTCACGTAATTTCTGAAAGTATAAAGTTGCAAGGACTGGTTTTGTAACTTCTGAAAATATAAGGTTTTAAGTCAAAATGAATGAATTAATAAAAAGTTGCTGACCGCGGGGATCGAACCCGGGTCAACAGCTTCCCCACACACGCACATAACCAACTGAGCTGCACCTTCACATCGTTCATAACCCGGTTCCAATTACCTTTATACACTCTAACACACACACTCACACCAGACCTTTCCTCTTCTCCTTTGTTTATAAAAAGAACCCTAACACCTTTTTATCAGCCGCACATAATGTTATTCCCTATTTCTTTTGTCTGCAACTCAAAAGCATCATACACACATAAAACCAAAGCCAAGTCCCTCATCTTCAACCCTCATTCTCCCTCTCTCTAAAAATCCGGCCACCGGATTATGGTTCCGGCGACCCTTCCGGCGCCGCCTTTCCGGTGAGCCACACCCAAACGAACCGAACAAGATTCCACCTCTCTCTCCACTCTCGCTCATCTCTCTCTCTGTAAATAAATGCCCATCCACCACTCTAGGTGGCGGCACACCACAAACGGCGGCGGCAGCCGCATCACGCGACGTCGAAAGGGGGGAGGGGGTATGGTGGGGTTAGAGTGCCGGTTTACGGCGACGACAACACCACCGGAACCAGCGGCGGCTCCGACGTTCCCGGTAATCGTTCTCCAATCCCTCGTTTCCTTTTGGTTCTTTTGATAAACCGACGTTGATGACAGATTATGTTGACGAGGTGATGGTGGTAGCTGACGACGGCGTTGTCCGTCGGAGCCACGACAGCGGCCGTGGTTCAGAGTCGGTTCAAGTCTTACTCGGGTTTGCTTGGCTCGGGTCAGGTCCAAACCGCAGCTTCGGGTTCCCGTTCACTCGGGCCTCATGCTTCGGGTTCACGTCGGTCGGGTGACTCTGGTTCAGCTGGTTTCAGCTCAGGTTAGTCTCGGTTCAAACCTTGGTCTTTGCTTCTATTAGAATCCCGTTAATTTGTTGTTACTCAGGAGGTTTGGGTCACGTTGCGATTGGATTCGGTTTGGTTTTTCCGGTCGAAAAGTCAACTGTCGGGTACAACCTGGTCAAAGCTGGTCAACCGAGGTCTCGGAGCACTCTGGTTACAGGTTCGGGCCATCGGGTTAAGAACGAGGCGTGATACTTTAGCGACACAAATATTTCTATATTATCGTTTGTATTTTGTCGTCACGTAACCTTATTATATATAAACTGATTACAAAAATACATATAAATACTCGTTTATTTATTGATTGAATTTTGACAAAAACATTGGCAACTTGTATCGTCGGGATCGTCCAAAAACAGAGGAAACTATTCCCGATTTTCGTAAAATTCCGTAAAATCAAACGCGTTAGTTTATAAAACGAAACCTATCAAATTCGACTAATTTTTATAAAATAGTTAAAAATGTATAATTATTTTTATCATATTATTATTATTATTATTATTATTATTATTATTACATTTCAACAATACTTTTGAAAGAATTAATTTAGAAATATTACATAAACTATGTAAAATATATATATACGTATATTTTTATATATATTTACATTTATATCAACTAGATATACTTTAAATCCCATTTCAAATCCTCCGTCATAATCCCGTTTATTCATGCGCCATCGTTTGCCCATATAGGGTGACCGCGGTGTTTCATCCTCCTAAACTCGTACACTCATCAACACTTGGATAATCGGAAAACTTATCAATTTTGTGAGTATACTTGACCCATTTTACTGTTTTCACACTTTTTGGGTGTAACATGTTTATTTATACAAAACACACTTATTATACATATTCTTATGCAAATACATAAACCAACAATCCAATACATGCTTACTATTTTGTATGCTTGATTCGTGTTTTCTGGACCATACTTATGTGATGAGCTTGTCATTAGCTTCGTACGAGTCTCCATTTAACATGTATAGCGCTATAGGAGTAACGCACCGCCCGTAGACTAGTGGTCATGTTAAATTTCATTCATACTTGCGTAAACAGGGGGTTGACTTGTAAATCGCATGCTAGTTTATACGTTAATCTTGATAACTAGGTTTGCCATGTGG
This sequence comes from Helianthus tuberosus, assembly GCA_030545235.1. Lineage (NCBI taxonomy): Eukaryota > Viridiplantae > Streptophyta > Magnoliopsida > Asterales > Asteraceae > Helianthus > Helianthus tuberosus. Next base: position 168,350,622 of record CM060411.1, on the reverse strand, counting down.
ATTTCTCCTTAGTATTTTTATACTTATATACTACGCACCAAACTTGTATGCTCACCAATACTTTTGAATTGAACTACACTTTTAAAACATGTTGCAGGTTTAGCGATGATGTTGGTGATGCACGGAATCTAGTAGGATGCTTAGATACACACTTTAATTCGTATTCTTATTGTATTGCATTTCATTATTCATGATGTTGTATTCACTTCAAATTCTTGTAATTGATTCCTTAGAAATGAAATGAAATTTACTATTTAAATACTTGTCACAATTATTAGTGTTATGATGTCTTGAGCAATCTATTTCGTCTCACTCCGATGTTTCCGCCATCGTTTGGGGTGTGACAGATTGGTATCAGAGCCATAACTATAGGGAATTAGGAAAAATTGCCATGCGTTTTACCTAGTCTATAGTTCTAGAGCTTTATTCTTATGTTTACTTGAACCACTTGCATGATACTTTATTTGCTCCTTATTTATTTTCTTTTGACCTTTTAAACATATATTCCACTTTTTGTTAATACTTGCTTTATTATTTGTTAATACATGTTGTATTGTCCCATTCTTTAGGTGCTATTCTTGAAATGTCTTTTACGTGTTATTTTCTTGAAATGCTTTGCGTGCTTATACGTGTTTTAATATTTCAAACATACGCCTTCCTAAGGCATTTTATTCGTTTATACTAAAATCAAAACCACTCGTAATACACAGACGAGGCGACTTCACCAAAATAGGCGTGAAACCCACAATTTGGTGAACGACTCTCAATCCATCTATACTTTTTACATGAAATTTGTGACAACCGTCACTTTTCCGTACATTCCGTACACTAGATGAACAGTAATTTGTGCTTTAATGACTGTACATGATCTAGTTTACCAGACAAATAAATTCCTGAATTCCATGCAAGTGAATTCATGCATGATATATGCTACAAGAATTACGTTATGATAGCGTTGCGTCAAAAATTAGTAAACTCACCGGTAAGACACATCGTGTCAACAGAACTGCAGAAAGCAGTCAGACATTAGAATTAGGGCCTAGGTGTAGGTCCAACGTCAAAAATACATTAAAACCCAAGGATACATACAAGGGTTACATATATACCGCCCGGATAATATTTAATCCCACAAATATTCTGTTATGATTAAAATTTTATTTTAATCAGGTTCGTGTTGAAAAATAAATTAAAACGCTTAAAAACGTTATTTTTCAAGTTTAAGCGCGTACCGTGTGTTCCTACGCGACACAATGCTTACACTGCAAAACGCAGACAACGCAGCAAACTCAGGAATATGCTAGGAATATACCAGGAATATGCCAGGAATATGCCAGGAATATACCAGGAATATACCAGGAATATACCAGGAATATGCCAGGAATATGCCAGGAATATACCAGAAATATGCCAGGAATATGCCAGGAATATACTGTCACACCCCAACCAATGGCGGAAACATCGGGATGAGACGAAGTGTGAAGATTGCTCGAGACTTCATAACACTATGTGACAATATTTATTTAATTCAATTTCATTGCAATGCTAAATTGTCATACAACATTTAAAATAGAAATAACAACATAACATCCAAAGATAGATAGATTAAAGGTGTGTATCTAGCCATCCTAACTTGATTCCTTCATAATCTTGACTATCAACCTGCAACATGTATTAAAATAAAATCAACAAAAAGTTGGCGAGTATACAAGTTTGATTACATAGCATAATAGAATAAAAACTCATATCCAATATAAACATTATAAAAATAGTTTCAGCCATGCTAGTTTACGCAGTCCAAGTGATAGCCCAAAGTTTCACAATGCGTTTAAGTGTCTCTCCCCAAGTTTAACGGGAGTTTCAAATGATACCCTAACAATACCCCTCGTGTACAAACGGGGGAGGTGCATTATTCCTATAGCCTATGCATTGTACTACCAATCGTTAGAGCGGACCCTTCACAAGGATTAAACGTTCACATAGCACAAGATAAGTATCACAAGTTTCATGTTTCATGCTTAAATGGATAGAGTATGTTTCAAATAAGTTTCAAGTGTCAAGTGTTTTGATATAGAATACATGTTGCACCCAAAGTGTTTAAAAGTAAAAAGGGGAATACGAGTATACTCACATTATTGCTAAGTCTTCCGATTATTCAAGTGTCGACGAGTGTGAGGTTAGGATGGTGGAACACCGATGTCACCCTATATGGGTAAGCGAAGGTGTATGAGTATTCGGAAATTATGACGGAGGATTCGAAGTAGCACTTAGAGTATAACTAGTCGATGGTTAAGTATATATATTTTTCGTATATAAAGTTTATACAAGGGTTTTAATCTAAGTTTATCAAAAATATTAGAGAAGTTGTCAAAAGAAAAGAAATTAAATAAATAATTAATTAAATAGATTTACGTTTATAATCATTGTTATAAAAATTTAATTGAATCCAACACGTTTTCATTAGTGGTTCGACCATTAATTAACACAGAATATTAATAAAATATTTTATTTATAAAAATATTAGAACTTCGAAGGGTTTCGTTTTATAAAATTAACGCGTTCGATTTACGGAATTTTACGAAAAACGGGCAGAGTTTCCTCTGTCTTTGGACGATCCCGACAACATAAGTTGTCGATATATTAGTCAAAACTCAACAATCTCAATGTCAATGCATATAAATATATATTTCCATTTATGTTTCAAAATTATGTACAAGATATGTATTTGGTTCTGTTCCGTGACTAAAATGACAATAACATGTTATAACGGACTTCATGACTCTAGAGTTTTACCGAACATCGAATCTGACCCGTCGACTGTCTGTCCAGGTCTGACCAAGGTTGACCCGAACCCGCTTCTGACCGGAGACTCGAACCAACTGAAATAACAAGCAACCGGTTCTTGAGTCGAGACATGTAAACTAACCGAAATCGGAAACAAAGATTTAAACGAGAACTCGAACCTGAACTGAGACAGCGGACCCGGAAGCAAACTGAAACCCGAAACAACGCTGAACCACGATACCCGACCCTGAGCCGTTGACCTGTGACTCGAACCAAAACCTGGACTCAAACCGGGGTGACTGAATCAACCGGACTCGAACCCGAGACCTGAATTGGAACCGAGTTTAAAGCACATGACCTGAACCACGTGTTTGCATCTGAACCGAGCCACCACCACCTACGTCGTTGCGAAATCGTCGGCCAGAGACACCGACCGCTGCCACGCCGCCGTCGGCGGCTCTCCTCCAGTCCATCTCTCTCTCTCTCTCTCTACGGTGCTCTCTCTCTCTCTCCTCTTTCTTGGCCGTCGCTCACAACCACCGAGCACCGGAGGCCCTCGCCGGGTGCCGTCGTCGCTCTTAATCTTTCGTTGTCGATCAATCGAACAGGTGGGGGGGGGGGGTTGAGCAGGTGATAGATAGTACAAGGGTGTTGGTTGTTATGTGGGTGTCGATTCAGGAGAAGAAGGAGATGGTTGTGGTGTTTGACTAGGGTTTAGCAAAAGAAGAAGATGAAGGAGCAGGGTACGTATGCGGCTGATGCTCACAAGTTTTAGGGATATGGTATTTTATATTTTCAAGTAAATACACATATGGTCCCTCAACTTAAAGAGTTACTTAACTAATTAACTTAACTGGGTTAATTTACATAACCTTGAAACTTAACTAAAGTTAACTAGGTTACTTGTTATTTAGCCAAAACTAAATATGTAAACTAGGGTTTGTAAATCTTTTAAATTGAAATACTAATTTAATTTGGCTAAAGTTTCGGATTCGAATTTCAAAACGGGTCGGATTTCGGGAATCCATTTTGACGGATGTTACAGTCTCCCCTACTTTAGGAAATTTCGTCCCGAAATTTATTCAGAAGGAAGACTTGAAAGGGTTTTAGCAAACAGAAGAGGATTGATTAAAATTGAGGCATTGGAGTTTGAGACAACAGAGTATAATTGAGGTATAAGGGTAAACAATTGATCTAATAATGATCATGAGTATAATAATAGCATAAGTGTTGGATAGATGAAAGCAATGTATTAAGAATGAAGTCTCGTCGTGGATAATCGGATATAATGCGTTTGTGAGTTGTTAAAGTTTACATATTAGGTCCAAAAAGGTTTGTAAAACACTGAATTTTCCATGGCACGTTTTACGAAAGTTTGGTAACATGATGAAAACACTTATATATAGGAAGTACCCACGGCGTATCCACCATGTTTTGACCATGTGACGTCCGTCTCGTATTCGGTGTCATGTTACGTTCCGTGTCTTACCATGCGCAGTAGTACACTCTATGGTTCCCATACGCCCATCACTATAATCCCGTGTGCACCCGTGATTATACCAATCGTCGCACGATCCGCATAGCTTGTACTAGTTGCGTATGAATTTAAGGTATTCATAAATTCTGAAAATAAGATTGCGTGTGAAAGAAATGTAGCATATAAGCATGTTTGTGTTCCAAATAGCATAAGCTCAACGTAAGCGAATCCCTCAGGTTTCGCTCGCGTATGGGTGCGAAAGTATAAATCTTGTGTATAAATGAAGCATAAGCATAGCATAGTTTAAATATGAATACACACGTGAGCATAGACACCACACGCATGACATGAGTATGAGAAAAAGGATAAGCATGATGTGTATGAAAAATAAGTATAAGTGTGAGTACGAACATGAGTATAAGTATAAACACAAAGCATATGAGTATGAATACGAGTATAAGTGTGAACATAAGACGTATGAACGTGAATATAGGTGTAAAACATGAAGGTTTAAGGATGAATAAAATATATGTTGTATGCATATAAGTGTAAACAAGGTTGTATATGCGTAAATGAGAACATAAAACGTATGAACATTAATATGAATGTAATATAAACATGAATGTAAGTGCATCGTAAATGTATAATTGTGGGTGTATGTATAACGTAAAACGCATGAATTTTGAATCGTGAGTATAACATAAATGTGTAGGTGTGAACATTAGTGAAGACATAAAATGTATAAGTATGGATGTAGGAAATAATGATTTTGTTTATAGTATATATCAATATACATGAGTTTGTGCACGTAAAAGATTAAAAATTTTGAGTATGAAAGAAAAGGGAATGAGTGACGCGCGTGAGATTGTCGTGAGATGTTGACTATAACGTGTAATATGATATGCATATATAGTTGTTTGCGCAAAACGTGAAGTTAAAATAGATTGAGTTGTCACGAAATATAGACTCTATTTTGTGAATGTAAGAGAGTATAAAACGGTTATTGGTTATGTGGAAGGTACTTTGTAAAGGAATGGAATTGCTGCTGCGATTTTAAAAGAGTTTACATAAGTTGAAAATTTGTCGGTTCTTATGAAGTTTCCTTGCCCACGTGTTTTGAATTTAACTGACGTATCGAGTGAGGTTTTGAAAAGTTATAGAGATTAATAAGTTTGCATTGTTTTAAGTAACTTTGTTTTAGAAAATTTTGAAACTTACAGCTTCTTTGTGAAAAAGTTGATCCTTAGAAAAAAGGAATTTGGTACCTGAACTTAGTGATTGTTGAAAAAAATATTTCGTTGGTTTTAAAAAGAAATTTTAGTAAATGATTGAATAATATTGGTAATATTTTATATGTGTGTGCGAAAAGTTGATTTGATTCTCAATTGAGAATAACAATATCTAGTTTAATGGTGTGAGAGGAGCGTGTTTCAATGTTTACGTTGATTGGTGAATTTGTGGGCAACGGATTTGTTAAACCGACTAGGCTGACAAGTAGTATTTCGTGAAATTTTGAAAATCAAGGAACGCGCGTTTATTGGTAACATTAAAATTTTGTGTATGCGAGTGATGTGAAATTAGATTATAGAATAAGAGGTACGTTTAAATAAATGATGCATTTGAGATACATGATAAATGATTTAGGTATAAGCATGATCGTGTTTACATAATATAGCATATTAAAAGAAAGCGTTAGTAACGATCATCTAGGTAAGGGAATCACCCCAAACTCGTTGGTGAGGTCGTTGTAAGGTGAGAAAAGAAGCGGAGTTAATCGTTAAGGTAAGGAAATCACTCCTATCTCGATGATATGTCTCTGCTCGTTACAAAAGTGTAATTAAGATTACGTGAAATCATGCATGCTAATAATGTATGAAAAGTAAGAGTATGATGTGTGCGCAAAATGAAGTCTCAAAAAAAAAATTATTCAAATTTGTCAAAAGATCGAAAATAATAAAGCGTAAGCTCGAATAAAACTTGGATAGTTCCAAACGGAACATTGACTAACCAAAGTGGTCGAAAGATCTTTTGAAATTGAGAAACATGCTTTGGCCTAATAGGTGGAATACTCTCGCCGATATCTTGGCTAACGGTACTCACCCTTCCAGTTACTACATGTTCCCAATCCATCGAAAATTCGAGACTTGGCGGGATTTATGAAAATCGAGGAGTGGAACTAGTCGACAAGGTGCGGGTTTCACCCCTAACTTGGCGATTTAGTATCCGAAGTGTGGTTGGTACTCGTCGGGTCAAAAGTTAATTTCGACACTTTGACGAGGGTCCACTAGAATTTGAAATTTGAATTTCTCCATCAAGGTGAGGATTTCACTCCTAACTTGATGGTGAATTTCGTGTAAAAAGAAAAGTAGAAGGATTGAGAGTCATTCACCAAATTGTGGGTTTCACGCCTATTTTGGCGAAGTCGTCTCGTTTGTGTATAATATGAGTGTTTTCGTGTTTGACAAAAATCGAGTATAATGCCTTGGAAAAAGGCGTATGTTAAAGGAAATAACGAACAAGTATAAGCACATAAAAGGCATGTCGAGAATAGCACACAAAGAATAGATCAAGTATCGACACATAATAAGGCAAGTATTGTCACATAAGAATAGCACGTCATGTATTAACACACAAGCGACATATATGTTTAAAATGTCAAAGCGAATAAATAAAAGCAAATAGAGTAGCATGCAAGTAGTTTCAAGCAAGACGTAAGGATAAATCTCTAAAACTATAGACTAGGTTAAAGCATTCCTACTTTTCCTAATTCCCTATAGTTATGGCTCTGATACCAATCTGTCACACCCCAACCAATGGCGGAAACATCGGGATGAGACGAAGTGTGAAGATTGCTCGAGACTTCATAACACTATGTGACAATATTTATTTAATTCAATTTCATTGCAATGCTAAATTGTCATACAACATTTAAAATAGAAATAACAACATAACATCCAAAGATAGATAGATTAAAGGTGTGTATCTAGCCATCCTAACTTGATTCCTTCATAATCTTGACTATCAACCTGCAACATGTATTAAAATAAAATCAACAAAAAGTTGGCGAGTATACAAGTTTGATTACATAGCATAATAGAATAAAAACTCATATCCAATATAAACATTATAAAAATAGTTTCAGCCATGCTAGTTTACGCAGTCCAAGTGATAGCCCAAAGTTTCACAATGCGTTTAAGTGTCTCTCCCCAAGTTTAACGGGAGTTTCAAATGATACCCTAACAATACCCCTCGTGTACAAACGGGGGAGGTGCATTATTCCTATAGCCTATGCATAGTACTACCAATCGTTAGAGCGGACCCTTCACAAGGATTAAACGTTCACATAGCACAAGATAAGTATCACAAGTTTCATGTTTCATGCTTAAATGGATAGAGTATGTTTCAAATAAGTTTCAAGTGTCAAGTGTTTTGATATAGAATACATGTTGCACCCAAAGTGTTTAAAAGTAAAAAGGGGAATACGAGTATACTCACATTATTGCTAAGTCTTCCGATTATTCAAGTGTCGACGAGTGTGAGGTTAGGATGGTGGAACACCGATGTCACCCTATATGGGTAAGCGAAGGTGTATGAGTATTCGGAAATTATGACGGAGGATTCGAAGTAGCACTTAGAGTATAACTAGTCGATGGTTAAGTATATATATTTTTTGTATATAAAGTTTATACAAGGGTTTTAATCTAAGTTTATCAAAAATATTAGAGAAGTTGTCAAAAGAAAAGAAATTAAATAAATAATTAATTAAATAGATTTACGTTTATAATCATTGTTATAAAAATTTAATTGAATCCAACACGTTTTCATTAGTGGTTCGACCATTAATTAACACAGAATATTAATAAAATATTTTATTTATAAAAATATTAGAACTTCGAAGGGTTTCGTTTTATAAAATTAACGCGTTCGATTTACGGAATTTTACGAAAAACGGGCAGAGTTTCCTCTGTCTTTGGACGATCCCGACAACATAAGTTGTCGATATATTAGTCAAAACTCAACAATCTCAATGTCAATGCATATAAATATATATTTCCATTTATGTTTCAAAATTATGTACAAGATATGTATTTGGTTCTGTTCCGTGACTAAAATGACAATAACATGTTATAACGGACTTCATGACTCTAGAGTTTTACCGAACATCGAATCTGACCCGTCGACTGTCTGTCCAGGTCTGACCAAGGTTGACCCGAACCCGCTTCTGACCGGAGACTCGAACCAACTGAAATAACAAGCAACCGGTTCTTGAGTCGAGACATGTAAACTAACCGAAATCGGAAACAAAGATTTAAACGAGAACTCGAACCTGAACTGAGACAGCGGACCCGGAAGCAAACTGAAACCCGAAACAACGCTGAACCACGATACCCGACCCTGAGCCGTTGACCTGTGACTCGAACCAAAACCTGGACTCAAACCGGGGTGACTGAATCAACCGGACTCGAACCCGAGACCTGAATTGGAACCGAGTTTAAAGCACATGACCTGAACCACGTGTTTGCATCTGAACCGAGCCACCACCACCTACGTCGTTGCGAAATCGTCGGCCAGAGACACCGACCGCTGACACGCCGCCGTCGGCGGCTCTCCTCCAGTCCATCTCTCTCTCTCTCTCTCTCTCTACGGTGCTCTCTCTCTCTCTCCTCTTTCTTGGCCGTCGCTCACAACCACCGAGCACCGGAGGCCCTCGCCGGGTGCCGTCGTCGCTCTTAATCTTTCGTTGTCGATCAATCGAACAGGTGGGGGGGGGGGGGGGGTTGAGCAGGTGATAGATAGTACAAGGGTGTTGGTTGTTATGTGGGTGTCGATTCAGGAGAAGAAGGAGATGGTTGTGGTGTTTGACTAGGGTTTAGCAAAAGAAGAAGATGAAGGAGCAGGGTACGTATGCGGCTGATGCTCACAAGTGTTAGGGATAGGGTATTTTATATTTTCAAGTAAATACACATATGGTCCCTCAACTTAAAGAGTTACTTAAATAATTAACTTAGCTGGGTTAATTTACATAACCTTGAAACTTAACTAAAGTTAACTAGGTTACTTGTTATTTAGCCAAAACTAAATATGTAAACTAGGGTTTGTAAATCTTTTAAATTGAAATACTAATTTAATTTGGCTAAAGTTTCGGATTCGAATTTCAAAACGGGTCGGATTTCGGGAATCCATTTTGACGGATGTTACATATACCAGGAATATACCAGGAATATACAAGGAATATGCCGGGAATATGCCAGGAATATGCCAGGAATATGCCATATGGAAGGTCTATAAATACCACCATTTCATCACCACCTTCACAACTTCAACACCTTTCTCTCTCCCTCCCTTGAACCACCTTCGGCCGAACACCCCCTATACCACCTTCACCATCTTCGATTCTTGTCCAAGCATTCAAAGTGTACAACACGGTGCTACAAGGTGAATCACGAAGCGTGGAACTCACGGATTGTCAAGGACCTTGTTCATTTGCTATTAACCACTCATTTTCTTCACTCGAACTTCTCTAGCCTTGAGCTAGTAGTAAGTGTTCTAAAACACCTTCTTGATCTTGTCTAGAGTGGTTAATAAGAGATTTGTCGGTTGAAAATCATGAACATACTAAATCACCAACTAAAAGTCTATTAAAGTGATGAATATGATGGTTAATAGATGGATAATTGTGTAAAACTTGTTTTGTGATGATTATTTTGTGTTGTTTAATGCTAGTAGTAGTTCGGATCGTCATCTAACCCGGCTAGGTTATGTTCTTAGAACATGAACTAGTGTATGTTAAAGTATAAAAAGGACTAGATGATGAACACTACTACTATTAAAGATGAACTTGTGTAAAAACAATTTATCTTATGAAATGGAGTTCTAAACTAGTAGATCTAAAGATCTACAAGTGGTATTTTCGAAAGACCAACTGTAAGACAAAACCATGTTTTAAAACCGGATCTTTCATGAAGTAGAAGTGTTTTTATGAACAAACAAGTGTGTGGACACTTGTGTAACAAAAGTTTTAACAAAGAAATAATTTTCGTAAAAACCGACTAGAAGTTGTGAAACTTCATATTCTTTAAAAATAAAGTTTTTAAGAAATTAAACTTATTTTTAAAGATAACAAGGCTTACTAAATGTGCTAGTAAATTACTACACATTTTTGCAAATATTCAAGTTCATGAAATGGAGAAATTAGTGATTGTTGTTGATGATTATTGTTGATAATTGTTGTTGATGATTATTGTTGATAATTGTTGTTGATGATTGTTGACGATTTAAAAGAAAATAAACACAAGTTTTGAAAACATGGGAAACCTCCATTTTTAGGGGAAACTCTGTCAAAATTTTTATAAATTTTTACACTTAGAAAAATATAAGTTTTTGGGAAACTTATTCCCTAAAAATGTATTTAAAGTATTACCAAGGTTTCCCTAATTTTTTGTGATAAGAAATGAGGATTTCTTCAAGAATAAAAATGGATATAAGTATGTATATTTTTTAGAGAAAAATATATATTATTTTATCACCAACTTTTGTGCTAAGTGTATATAGTATGTGTTATACGTGCTAGTGTATTAAGACTTAAAAATACACTAAATACTCATGAGGGGTATAAACATAAAAATACACATACAACATACAAGATACATAATTCGGGTGCAAAGTGCAAAATACAAAAAGCTTATATTTATTTTTGAGAATATAATATAAGTAAGACATTTAGTTAAAAATATAAAATATTTTTAACACAAGAAAATATACACAAAAGAAAGTGACTGTACTTGTGCGACGCAAGTCTAGTGACTAACGTTAAGAAAACGCGTATAGGTTACGACGTTAATTAAGCAAATCCGGTGAAGTTTACGACGCACAGGAACGCAAAGTTGTTAGTTCATGCTCCCCCTTTTCTTTAACTGTTTTTTGGTTTTATAACTCTCGGGGGTGAAATACATGTTACAAATATTATAATTTTTACAAATGGTAAAAATACGAGAAGCACTCTTGGTGAGAACGAGAACCGAGTGCAATATGATTTGAGAATACGAGAAGCACTCTTGGTGAGTGCAATATGATGAGCTTTAAGAAAAGCCTAGAAAATACTAGATCATGTGAGCTTAAACTAGATATTGAGATGCCATTAATACTTAATTAGGGACGAGGGTTAGATCTAACGGGTACGGCCGAGCCCCACTCATGGTCCTTATGTGACCTCTTGAGTGCTTCGGTGTCCCAGTCGAGGGAAATCGACACAGTCGAGGTTAATTGACACAGTCGAGGGTAATCGACACAGTCAAGGGAAATTGACACAGTCGAGGGTAATCGACACAGTAAAGGAGCCAACACTAATGCTCCATATGCTCACATGCCTTAAAGGAGCCAACACTAATGCTCCATATGTCCTCACATGCCTTAATGTCCTTGTACAAACATTCAATTAGTTCGTGGTGTACACAAGAAAACTTGATTTATACATGAACACTTTATTTATACAAGATACATACAATGTTTTCATACAAGATATGCAAAATGCATGAACTCGCTCAACTTTATGTTGATGTTTTCCAAAATTACATGTATTTCAGGTGACAGGATGGATCTTGGGCGCAAGTGTCATAACTAGAAGTAGACTACAAGTTTAGATGTCATCCACATTTGTTGAATTATAACCTTGTCAAAGGTCGTGTTTTGAAAACTTAAATAACACGTGTTTGTAATACTCAAATTTTCATGAATGGATGAACATCGTTTTGATCATGTAGTTGTTTATTACGATTGAATGCAATGATAACAAGCTAGTCACACATCATACGCTTCCGCAAAAGACAGGGTGTGACAGTTTGGTATCAGAGCTTTGATTGTAGTGAACTAGGATTCTTTCTCGAGTCTAGACTACAATCACTAGAGTTCTCTCACAAAAACATTTTTCAAAAAGGTTTTCATTGCATTCACAAAAGCGCCAAGATCCACGAGTCAGACACTTTACAAAGAAAATACAAGGCAAGGACATTAGTGAGGAATACCTTTAAAATAAGGTGCCAATCAAAGCGTAGTCTACACGAGTTAGACTTGCCAAAAACAAAATGACCCCCAAAAAAACGAGAGTTATACGTAATATAATGCATTAAATTGCTTGATTATGCTAAGTAGCATATATGTTATTGATATACATACATACAAATAAGTGTACGGAATGATTATTGACGTGAATGAGATACTTTCGACTCTGACTCCTATTACTATACGTGACTCGCACGATGAAGCTACCGACCTCGCGTCCTTTGCAAAGCTCATGGCTGGGAGTGATTACCAAACAAGATGCTGAGCTTGCTTCCGTAGAAGATGGCTGCTCTTCCCTCTCGATCGTGAAGGTGCCTAACTACGGTGATGATGACGAGGCAGAGGCGGCAACCTTGAACGAATTCTCAATCAACGGAACGAGATCCCTGCGGCTTATGTGAAGCAAGATTGACGATATGCTTAACCAGAAAAGGGAGATGAAGTATTCATCTCGAAGGTGCCCCTCCAACTACTAGGAATTCTCTCTATTCCTATTCCATCTAATCATCGTGCCTATACGCGCGTAACGATAACGAATGTTAGCGCGTGGACCATCGCAAAGGTCCTTTCCATGACAAGAGGTATAAGGACAGTAGTGTCCCCTCTTTGATTGATCATCTGCTTGGACGAGAGAAAATTTGGGTAACTGTGCAAGACAATTTATTATTACGGGGGCCCACGTAATAACGACTTGTAGTGCACAGGAATCCTGGTGGACTCTGCGGGCCGAGCTAATGAAAACCATACAAAATTAATCTTTAGGTGTCCTCACCTTCATCTGGTAGAACAACACATAGATCAGTGCTTTAGCACGTTAGAAAGTAGGAAGCCTGTCTTAGCCTACTTCGTGACTGACACTTCTACCTGCATACGAGACGTTTATGAAGACGATGGTTAAGCAAGAGAGGTGGAATGACATTCAGGAAGAATCAGTGACGATACACTCCCTATCACCTCCACACAAACAACCCCATCAAAGGGGAAATATACGCACCAGTAAAGCTAAAGACCTAAGAAAACCAATGTAGCAGGAAATAACTAAAACTTGAATGACCAAGGCGATGTAGCCTCGAGTTCATTTCAAACAATAAGCCAAGTTGGCAAGCCTATGTGAAGGCTCAATAACTGTTTCCTCGCTCATACATTGATTATATATACATGTGAAATTGGGTGACTACATGATGGCTTATGGTGCTATGTACCTCATAGACAATTATGGAATATTGTCTAACCTACTCCACACCATTTTGGCAGGAGAGAATGCCGCCCAGGCAAGACTCAAACACCAGTACGTTGCCAAGGACAGAAGCCGAGCTTCAAGAACGTATTGCACAGGCGATTGCTCGACATGAAGCCCTCCGCTCTAAGCACAGCGATGGCACTACTGAAAATAACCCTCCAACTGGCTGCACCTATAAACAATTCTTGGACTGCAAGCCATTGAATTTTGATGGCACAGGAGGTGCCGTTGCATTCGTTCGTTGGGCAGAAAGGACTGACTCCATTCTAAGAATGAGTAACTGTTCGCCCCGACAGAGTGTTACTTATATCTCAGGGTTATTCGTAGATGGCGCACTCTCCTGATGGAACCTTCAGGTTCAAACCCTTGGTGCGGATGCTGCTTATGCACTAAGCTGGGACGAGCTCAAGGAAATGATGGGAAAGACATATTGTTCTAGGTCTGAAATCCAGAAGATTGAGGTGGAGTTCTGGAACTTGAAAATGGACGGACCAAAGATTCCTGAATACGTCCAACGATTTCACGACTTGTCTAGGGTCGTCCCCTACTTAGTCAAACCGGAATTCAAAAGGGTTGAACGATTCATTTGGGGACTTGCACCTCAGATCAGGAGCATGGTTACTACCTCAAAGCCCTCAACCATTGCAGAGGCTATCGATATGAGTGTCACTCTTACTGAAGAAGCTCTACGTGCGGGAAAATTTTCGGAATCTGAGGATAACAAGAAAGAGACTCATGTGGAGTCGTCAAGCAACAAGAAGAGGAAGTCTTCGAACCTAAAGATGAGCACCCAAGTCAACTATGGAAGCTCTAAAGCAAACAAAAGAAAGAAAGTGAATCCGCCACATGCAGGAAAACTGATAGAGCCACTAATAAGGCTGGTGGTAAAATATACTTGGGGACTAAGCCGAAGTGCGGAGAATGCAATTTTCACCATGAAGGTGGATGTCTGAGGCCTAAGTGTGGAAAGTGTGGAAAAGAAGGGCACAGCAAGGACGCCTGTTGGGCGAAGGACCCAGATGGAAGGAATAAGAGAATACCAGGCTGCTACAAATGTGGTAAAGCAGGGCACGTTAGGAAAGATTGCCCTAGGAAGAAGCAAGCAAGGAAGGGTTTTCACGATCGAAGCTCGTGAAGCGCGCCAGGATCCAGATGCGGTTACGGGTGCGTTCCCTATTAACCAACCTTATGCATCTTTTTCTGATTGATACTGGCATCAACTGTAACCTTGCATGCTTAGAACATAAGAGGCTGCTTGCCTAGTTTCAAATAAAATAGACATCCCGTATTCTTTCGAAATACGCATATAGAAGGCTAGTTGAAGCCGATGAAGCAAGTAAGGAATTATATTTTAGGGACTCAGAAGGCCTGAACCTTCTGTTACCCTTGACTCGCGAAGTCATAATATAATAGTCAGCATGGATCGGAAATCTAAGTATACAGCTGACGTCGTTTGTTATGAGAAAATCAGTCGCATCCCTCTTGCGAATGATGAAACCCAAACTTCCTGCAATAGGTGCAAGGATGCTAGACCCCACAAGGCGGCAGATCTACGACATCCCTCATTGGTCGAAGAGGCATAGAAACGCCTCCGAGTAGACTGCAGAGCCTGAGAACATACCCGTGATGGAAGAAGTTCCAGAAGCCTTTTCCGAAGACCTGCCAGGAATACCTCCGCAGCGACAAGAGAGGTTTAAGGCAAATCTCGTGCCAGGAGCGGTACCAGGGCTGAATGACGCCATACCGACTAGCTTCACCAGCGAAGCATGAACCTCTGATACAACTACAAGAGCTGTTAGACAGAGGAAATTAAGGACATAACATCCTTAGTTAAGGAGACAAGGAGAAAGTTGGTAGTCTCCACTTTACATAAACTTCAGAAAATTGAGGATCAGAATCCTTTGCCAAGGACTGGTGACACAAATGAGCCAATCGTAAGGTTCCAGTTACCACTCAAAGATCAACTTGAGGCCAAGATGTCCTCCACTGTGAATACTAGAAGGAAACGTTCCTAAAACGACCTTTAGGACTCGCTTCAAGCATTACGAGTTCCTTGTCGCATCATTTGTCTTAACACATGCATCGACAATGTTCATGGACCTCATGAATCGAATGTGTAAGCCATACCTGGATAAGTCATATACTTATTGACTACATTCTTATATGGCCAACGACCAAGGAACGTCGCGAGCAACAGCTGCAATTTACCTTGCAACTCTTAGAGAAAGCACAGTTATGTGCAATGATGACGAAAAGCGGATTTCGAATTCGCGAGATGAGAACTTTAAGATGCATGGTGCATAAGAACGAGATTCATGCCGACCCTGCAACCCAGAGCTAAGGAGCTAGAATTGCAATTATGTGACGTCTCTCGACAAAGTCTCGATTGTACGTCGATGCAACGAGACTACAACATTGCATACGCGGCACATTGATTAAGGAATCACGAGAAGAGATCTTGAGATAGATACACTAATTGCGCGCCGCAAACTAGACGTCACTACCTGAAAGAAAACGTTGCACGATCTTTATTGATCACGAGGGTTGCAACACACCGATGATCGTAAGAACTTGATTATGAACTGAGCTGCTGAACGATGCAGACTGAATGGACATGATACGTGCTTGTGTGATAAACTTTAACGAAAAGTTGGAACACTCACTTGCCCATAGTAGAGTCTTCCTACAACCGTATTTATCACACCGCCGTTAAAAATCGCCTCGTGTGAAGCTTCAGATAGAACATAACAACACGATCCCCATCGCGTTGAACGGAGACCGAAGATAAACAATCTACTGACCCGCGTTGGTTCAGGAAAACCAGAGGCAAGCCGTTTAGATATGTGAACATATCAAGGTAGCACGCAAAATACAGAAAGATTGTGCCGATGAGCGGCAGAAATCGTAAGGATTCAAGACGAAAATTATGGCTTAAATGAGAGCCTCGCCCAGAGAAGGCGTAATGTGGTGTGGAAAAACAAAAAGGTTGAATCCCCAGAGTAGGGATCAGAACCATTGTCCACAAGATAAAACTCCCAGAAAAAGATCAGTAGTGATCGCGACACATTCATGTGTCTAGTCTTTAAAGGAGTCTGACTTAAGGAACAGTCGTAGTTCCCACAAATAAGATTCACGTCAATGACAAACGACAAGAAATACTATAGAAACCTGTTGAGGTTTTGGACCAAGAGTCCGTGATACTATAGAAACCTGTTGAGGTTATGGACCAAGAGTCCACGAGATACAGAAAAGCCATGATCGACTTACTGGAGTACGATAAAATTCATGACATGACCCAGAGATTTCATGGGAACACAAAGACAAATCATGAATCTAAGTGACCATATTGGTTTCACAACTCCCCTGCGACCGATGGCATCGCTTGAATTTCGGGACGAAATTCTTTTAACGGGGGGAGACTGTGACAACCGTCACTTTTCCGTACATTCCGTACACTAGATGAACAGTAATTTGTGCTTTAATGACTGTACATGATCTAGTTTACCAGACAAATAAATTCCTGAATTCCATGCAAGTGAATTCATGCATGATATATGCTACAAGAATTACGTTATGATAGCGTTGCGTCAAAAATTAGTAAACTCACCGGTAAGACACATCGTGTCAACAGAACTGCAGAAAGCAGTCAGACATTAGAATTAGGGCCTAGGTGTAGGTCCAACGTCAAAAATACATTAAAACCCAAGGATACATACAAGGGTTACATATATACCGCCCGGATAATATTTAATCCCACAAATATTCTGTTATGATTAAAATTTTATTTTAATCAGGTTCGTGTTGAAAAATAAATTAAAACGCTTAAAAACGTTATTTTTCAAGTTTAAGCGCGTACCGTGTGTTCCTACGCGACACAATGCTTACACTGCAAAACGCAGACAACGCAGCAAACTCAGGAATATGCCAGGAATATACCAGGAATATGCCAGGAATATACCAGGAATATACCGGGAATATGCCGGGAATATGCCAGGAATATGCCAGGAATATGCCATATGGAAGGTCTATAAATACCACCATTTCATCACCACCTTCACAACTTCAACACCTTTCTCTCTCCCTCCCTTGAACCACCTTCGGCCGAACACCCCCTATACCACCTTCACCATCTTCGATTCTTGTCCAAGCATTCAAAGTGTACAACAAGGTGCTACAAGGTGAATCACGAAGCGTGGAACTCACGGATTGTCAAGGACCTTGTTCATTTGCTATTAACCACTCATTTTCTTCACTCGAACTTCCCTAGCCTTGAGCTAGTAGTAAGTGTTCTAAAACACCTTCTTGATCTTGTCTAGAGTGGTTAATAAGAGATTTGTCGGTTGAAAATCATGAACATACTAAATCACCAACTAAAAGTCTATTAAAGTGATGAATATGATGGTTAATAGATGGATAATTGTGTAAAACTTGTTAAACTTGTTTTGTGATGATTATTTTGTGTTGTTTAATGCTAGTAGTAGTTCGGATCATCATCTAACCCGGCTAGGTTATGTTCTTAGAACATGAACTAGTGTATGTTAAAGTATAAAAAGGACTAGATGATGAACACTACTACTATTAAACATGAACTTGTGTAAAAACAATTTATCTTATGAAATGGAGTTCTAAACTAGTAGATCTAAAGATCTACAAGTGGTATTTTCGAAAGACCAACTGTAAGACAAAACCATGTTTTAAAACCGGATCTTTCATGAAGTAGAAGTGTTTTTATGAACAAACAAGTGTGTGGACACTTGTGTAACAAAAGTTTTAACAAAGAAATAATTTTTGTAAAAACCGACTAGAAGTTGTGAAACTTCATATTCTTTAAAAATAAAGTTTTTAAGAAATTAAACTTATTTTTAAAGATAACAAGGCTTACTAAATGTGCTAGTAAATTACTACACATTTTTGCAAATATTCAAGTTCATGAAATGGAGAAATTAGTGATTGTTGTTGATGATTATTGTTGATAATTGTTGTTGATGATTATTGTTGATAATTGTTGTTGATGATTATTGTTGATAATTGTTGTTGATGATTGTTGACGATTTAAAAGAAAATAAACACATGTTTTGAAAACATGGGAAACCTCCATTTTTAGGGGAAACTCTGTCAAAATTTTTATAAATTTTTACACTTAGAAAAATATAAGTTTTTGGGAAACTTATTCCCTAAAAATGTATTTAAAGTATTACCAAGGTTTCCCTAATTTTTGGTGATAAGAAATGAGGATTTCTTCAAGAATAAAAATGGATATAAGTATGTATATTTTTGAGAGAAAAATATATATTATTTTATCACCAACTTTTGTGCTAAGTGTATATAGTATGTGTTATACGTGCTAGTGTATTAAGACTTAAAAATACACTAAATACTCATGAGGGGTATAAACATAAAAATACACATACAACATACAAGATACAAGATACATAATTCGGGTGCAAAGTGCAAAATACAAAAAGCTTATATTTATTTTTGAGAAAATAATATAAGTAAGACATTTAGTTAAAAATATAAAATATTTTTAACACAAGAAAATATACACAAAAGAGAGTGATTGTACTTGTGCGACGCAAGTCTAGTGACTAACGTTAAGAAAACGCGTATAGGTTACGACGTTAATTAAGCAAATTCGGTGAAGTTTACGACGCACAGGAACGCAAAGTTGTGAGTTCATGCTCCCCCTTTTCTTTAACTGTTTTTTGGTTTTATAACTCTCGGGGGTGAAATACATGTTACAAATATTATAATTTTTACAAATGGTAAAAATACGAGAAGCACTCTTGGTGAGAACGAGAACCGAGTGCAATATGATTTGAGAATACGAGAAGCACTCTTGGTGAGTGCAATATGATGAGCTTTAAGAAAAGCCTAGAAAATACTAGATCATGTGAGCTTAAACTAGATATTGAGATGCCATTAATACTTAATTAGGGACGAGGGTTAAATCTAACGGGTACGGCCGAGCCCCACTCATGGTCCTTATGTGACCTCTTGAGTGCTTCGGTGTCCCAGTCGAGGGAAATCGACACAGTCGAGGTTAATTGACACAGTCGAGGGTAATCGACACAGTCAAGGGAAATTGACACAGTCGAGGGTAATCGACACAGTAAAGGAGCCAACACTAATGCTCCATATGCTCACATGCCTTAAAGGAGCCAACACTAATGCTCCATATGTCCTCACATGCCTTAATGTCCTTGTACAAACATTCAATTAGTTCGTGGTGTACACAAGAAAACTTGATTTATACATGAACACTTTATTTATACAAGATACATACAATGTTTTCATACAAGATATGCAAAATGCATGAACTCGCTCAACTTTATGTTGATGTTTTCCAAAATTACATGTATTTCAGGTGACAGGATGGATCTTGGGCGCAAGTGTCATAACTAGAAGTAGACTACAAGTTTAGATGTCATCCACATTTGTTGAATTGTAACCTTGTCAAAGGTCGTGTTTTGAAAACTTAAATAACACGTGTTTGTAATACTCAAATTTTCATGAATGGATGAACATCGTTTTGATCATGTAGTTGTTTATTACGATTGAATGCAATGATAACAAGCTAGTCACACATCATACGCTTCCGCAAAAGACAGGGTGTGACAAAATTCGCCACCAAGTTAGGAGTGAAATCCTCACCTTGATGAACAATTTCCATTTCGAATTCTAGTGAAATCCTCACCTTGTTGAAAATTAAATTTTGACCCGACGAGTACCAACCACACTTAGGGTACGAAATCGTCAAGTTAGGGGTGAAACCCTCACCTTGTCGACTAGTTCCGCTTCTTGATTTTTAAAAATCCCGCAAAGTCTCGAATTTTTGATTGATTTGGAACATGTAGTAACTGGAAGGGTGAATACCATCAACCGAGATATCGGCGAGAGTATTGCACTTATTAGGCCAAAGCATGTTTCTCAAATTCAAAAGAATTTTCGACCACTTTGGTTTAGTCAACGTTCCGTTTTGGAACCATCCAAGTTTATTATTACTATTTTTTTTATCAAACTTACGCTTTATTATTTTCGATCTTTTATGATGAAACTCTCCCTTGTCAATTTTGAACCATTTTCGAGATTTCATTCTTGCGCACACATCATGCTCTTACTTTTCATACGATTATACACTATTAGCATGCATAATTTCACGTAACTTCATTTACACTTTTGTAACAAGTTGAGACATATCATCGAGACATGAGTGATTTCCTTACCTTGACAATTAACTCCGCTACTTTTTCATCTTACAACGACCTCGCCAATGGGTTAGGGGTGATTCCCTTACCTAGGTGATTGTTACCGATACTTTATTTTAATAGACTATATTATGTAAACACGATCACATTTATATCTAAATCATTTATCATTAGTCAAATCTCCAATTATTTCAACATGCATTGTTTATATGAACAAAATTCTTATTCTACAATCTACTTTCATATAGCACACACACAAAAATTCTTAACTTTTACCGTAAACGCTTATTCCTTGATTTTCAAAATTCCACGAAATGCTACTTATCGACCTAGTAGGTCTAATAAATCTATTACCCACAAAAATTTTGTATTCAACGTAACTATTGAAACAAGCTCATCACATATCGTTAAACTACAGATTTTCTATTTTAATATGAAATCAAACCAACTTTTGCACACACCTATAAAATAGTACAACTATTATTCAACATTTACTAAAACTTCTCTTAAAAGCAATAAAACATTTTATTAAAAGACGCTTTTCAACAATCACTAAATTCATATACCAAATACCTTTTTCTAAGGATCAATTTTTTACAAGAATATGTAAGTTTCAAAATTTTCTAATACAAAGTTACTTAAAACGATTCAAACTTATTAGTCTCTAGAACTTTTCAAAACCTCACTCGATACGTCAATTAAATTCAAACCACGTGGGCAAGGAAACTTCATAGGATCCAATAATTTTCAACTATATAAATTCTTCAAAAACCATAATAGCATTTTCACTCCTTTACAAAGTACCTTTTTACATAACCAATAGATGTTTTATACTCTCTTTACATTCACAAACTAGAGTCTATATTTCGTGACAACTCAATCTATTTTAACTTCATGCTTTGCGCTAACAACTATATATGCATATCATTTTACACGTTTTAGTCAATATCTCACAACAATCTCACACACGTCACTCGTTTCATTTTTCTTTCATACTCAAAACTTTTAATCTTTTACGCGCACAAACTCGTGTATTTCGATTTATACTATAAACAAAATCATTATTTCCTACATCCATTCTTATACCTTTTATGCCTTCACTCATGTTCACACTTACACATTTAAATTATACCCATGATTCAAAATTCACACGTTTTACGTTTATACATACACTCACAATTATACATTTACGTTGTACTTACATTCATGTTTATACTACATTCATATTCATGTTCATACATTTTATGTTTTCAAATACACTTATACAATTTTGTTTACACTTATATTCATACACATATATCTTATTCGTATTTAAACCTTCATGTTTTACACATATATTCACGTTCATATCTATGCTCATACATCTTATGTTCACACTTATACTCGTATTCATACTCATACGCTTTGTGTTTATACTTAAACTCATGTTTGTACTCACATTTTATACTCACTTTCATACACGTTATACTTATACTTATGCTCATGCTTACATTCATACTCATGATTCATACATTCGTACCCGTACGCAGCGGAATTCGAGGGATTCGCTTACGTGGGTCCCAGACATACTTAAGCATGGACTTGCTTATATACTACATTCTTATACGTACACAATCTTATTTTTAAATTTACGTATACCCTAATTCATACACAACTAGTACAAGCTATGTGGATCATGTGACGATCAAACTAATCGCGGGTGCACACGAGGTTATAATGATAGGCGCGTGAGAATCATAGAGTGTACTATTGTGTATGGTAAGACACGGAATGTAACATGACACGAATAACGAAACGGATGTAACATGGTCAAAACATGGTGGATACGCCGCTGGTACTTCCTATATATAAGTGTTTTTACCATGTTACTAAACTTTTGTAAAGCGTGCCATGAGAAATTCAGTGTTTTTCCGACCTTTTGGACCTAATTCAAGCTTTAAACAATTCACAAACGCATTATATCCGATTATCCATGACGAGACTTCATTCTTAACACGCCACTTTCGACTATGCAATACTTATGCCACTCATATACTTGCATTCATTAGGGGTAAATAGTTCACTTCCATACTCCAATTACTCTCCATTATTCCCTGTCTTTTATACGAACCTCGTTTACAATAAATCAATTTAAACGTTCGAATTCTAATCTACCTCTAAAACCATTGCGTATAGATGTAAAACCTATCCTTCCATCTCTCTTAAAGTCTTTCTCTTAAATAAATTTAGGGACGAAATTTCTTAAAGGGGGGGAGACTGTAACGCCCAGTTATTTCATACCTTCTATATTTGGAAACTGTTGTTTATAATCCTATTCTTGGAAACCTTGCGTTTTTATAATCGTCAAAAAATCTTTAACTTTAATTTAATTTGTTATAAATATGGTTATTTACCTATCCTATTTTATTTAATTAATTAAATTAGATAATGCATTTTAAGAAATATTATTTTCAGAATATCTAGTTAGTCTCGTTAGCTATTAAAAAATTAGTAAACTAAAGGTTCAGGGGTGATTCATGTAATTTCTGAAAGTATAAAGTTGAAGGGACTGGTTTTGTAACTTCTGAAAATATAAGGTTTTAAGTCAAAAAGAATGAATAAATAAAAAGTTGCTGACCGCGGGGATCGAACCCGGGTCAACAGCTTCCCCACACACGCACATAACCAACTAAGCTGCACCTTCACATCGTTCATAACCCGGTTCCAATTACCTTTATACACTCTAACACACACACTCACACCAGACCTTTCCTCTTCTCCTTTGTTTATAAAAAGAACCCTAACACCTTTTTATCAGCCGCACATAATGTTGTTCCCTATTTCTTTTGTCTGCAACTCAAAAGCATCATACACACATAAAACCAAAGCCAAGTCCCTCATTCTCCCTCTCTCTAAAAATCCGGCCACCGGATTAGGGTTCCGGGGACCCTTCCAGCGCCGCCTTTCCGGTGAGCCACACCCAAACGAACCGAACAAGACTCCACCTCTCTCTCCACTCTCGCTCATCTCTCTCTCTGTAAATAAACAGCCGACCACCACTCTAGGTGGCGGCGCACCACAAACGGCGGCGGCAGCCACATCACGCGACGTCGAAAGGGGGGAGGGGGTATGGTGGGGTTTGAGTGGCGGTTTACGGCGACGACAACACCACCGGAACCAGCGGCGGCTCCGAAATTCCCGGTAATCTTTCTACAATCCCTCGTTTCCTTTTGGTTCTTTTTATAAACCGACGTTGATGACAGATTATGTTGACGAGGTGATGGTGGTGGCTGACGACTGCGTTGTCCGTCGGAGCCACGACAGCGGCCGTGGCTCAGAGTCGGTTCAAGTCTGACTCGGGTTTGCTTGGCTCGGGTCATGTCCAAACCGCAGCCTCGGGTTCCCGTTCACTCGGGCCTCATGCTTCGGGTTCACGTCTGTCGGATGACTCTGGTTCAGCCGGTTTCAGCTCAGGTTAGTCTCGGTTCAAACCTTGGTCTTTGCTTCTATTCGAATCCCGTTAATTTGTTGTTACTCAGCAGGTTCGGGTCACGTTGCGATTGGATTCGGTTTGGTTTTTCTGGTCGAATAGTTAACTGTCGGGTACAACCTGGTCAAAGCTGGTCAACCGAGGTCTCGGAGCAGTCTGGCTACGGGTTCGGGCCATCGGGTTAAGAACGAGGCGTGATACTTTAGCGACGCAAATATTTCTATATTACCGTTTGTATTTTGTCGTCATGTAACCTTATTATATATAAATTGATTACAAAAATACATATAAATACTCGTTTATTTATTGATTGAATTTTGATAAAAACATTGGCGACTTGTATCGTCGGGATCGTCCAGAAACAAAGGAAACTCTGCCCGATTTTCATAAAATTCCGTAAAATGAAACGCGTTAGTTTATAAAACGAAACCTATCAAATTCGACTAATTTTTATAAAATAGATAAAAATGTATAATTATTTTTATTATTATTATTATTATTTTTTTTTATTACATTTCAACAATACTTTTGAAAGAATTAATTTAGAAATATTAGTTAAACTATGTAAAATATATATACATATATTTTTATATATATTTACATTTATATCAACTAGATATACTTTAAATCCCATTTCAAATCCTCCGTCATAATCCCGTTTACTCATGCGCCATCGTTTGCCCATATAGGGTGACCGCGGTGTTTCATCCTCCTAAACTCGTACACTCGTCAACACTTGGATAATCGATAGACTTAGCAATTTTGTGAGTATACTTGACCCATTTTACCGTTTTCACACTTTTTCGGTGTAACATGTTTATTTATACAAAACACACTTATTATACATATTCTTATGCAAATACATAAACCAACAATCCAATACATGCTTACTATTTGTTATGCTTGATTCGTGTTTTCTGGACCATACTTATGTGATGAACTTGTCATTAGCTTTGTACGAGCCTCCATTTAAGATGTATAGCGCTATAGGAGTAAAGCACCGCCCGTAGACTAGTGGTCATGTTAAATTTCATTCATACTTGCGTAAACAGAGGGTTGACTTGTAAATCGCATGCCAGTTTATACGTTAATCTTGATAACTAGGTTTGCCATGTGGATTGCTCCTTAGTATTTTTATACTTATCTACTACGCACCAAACTTGTATGCTCGCCAATACTTTTGTATTGAACTACACTTTTAAAACATGTTGCAGGTTTAGCGATGATGTTGGTGATGCACGGAATCTAGTAGAATGCTTAGATACACACTTTAATTCGTATTCTTATTGTATTGCATTTCATTATTCATGATGTTGTATTCACTTCAAATTCTGGTAATTGATTCTTTGGAAATGAAATTAAATTTACTATTTAAATACTTGTTACAATTATTAGTGTTATGATGTCTTGAGCAATCTATTTTGTCTCACTACGATGTTTCCGACATCGGTTGGGGTGTGACACAGATGATACAGGGATTGCTGATTTAATCTCCTCATCATCTTCTAACACAATATGAGTTTTTCTCTTACGTGTGGACATGATTTCTGGTGAAGGAGAACGTTTTAGTAGTGAAGATGAATGTATGGGAAATCTTTGTGACGTTGGAGGTGGTTAGATTGTGGTTGGTGTAGTGAAAATGATCATGGCAGATGTTTGACAAACTTCTGCTAAAACAACTGATGTCTCAGCAGATGTTAGCCATCAGCATCTATTGACAGAATGGGTGATGATGGTGTTGAAGCTATTTTGTCCTTCTTTTGTGGTGGTTTTTTTGGAGAAGGTTTGGATTTAGGTTCAGCAGAGGATACAATTTCTGTAGGATTAGCTTTTGAATCTGGTGGCAACTTTCACATTGAATCTTTCTCCCCCTTTTTTGGCATCATCATCACCATCGTCATCTTTCTCAAACATTGATGTAGGGGTGGAGCCAGTAAGTTTCAACAGATGTTCCTTAATGTTCATAACGTCTGCTTGTGTGTCTTTATACCTAGCATCAACCAAATTTCTGATAAATTCCAAACTGAAATTGTAGTTACTTTCAGCCAAATTTCTCTAAGCTTGAAGGATGGGTTGCATAGAATTCCAAAGCTCATTGGCAATTTCCTGTGTGGTAGGTTGACTTTTAAAAAGCCCTATCATCTGCTTCATCAATTCTTTCATTTCAGCAACATCTGTTTCAATGGTAGACACTCTAACCATCAAATCCTTATAACTTAATTCATCACCTACTTTAATAGGATCATCTGAATTCCCACCTGTAGTGGTTGTATTTGTTTTGATAATAGGAGAAGACTCCATATCATCAGAAACAGATGCCCCTTTTTCTTGGTTCTGGGGACTTCCCACTGAAACAGAGATTACAGTTGTGACCTCATCAGTGGTTGCCTTCAAGTGAGTCTTAATGATGTAACCACTGTCCAACTGATCACCAATGGGTTTAACAGTTGTAGTGGCTGCTCCACTTGAACTACCACCAAGAGTTTAGTAAAACTCAACGGGGATAACCTCCTCAACTGTTTGTAGGATAGCAGATTGAATTGGTTCAGACACAGTCATTTGTTGGGCTCTACTCTCAGTAATGTGTGGATGAGAGGAACTGTTTTGTTTCTGAATTTCAATTGCTTCAAACAGAGGTAATATTGTTGATGGAATTTGAGAAGAGGGTTGTGGTGTAGAAAGCGAGATTGCCCTGGGAGAGGGGCTTTTAAACATACTTTCATATGAAAGGTCTACGTCATGTTGTGGTGTCCCTATGCTTACAACATGATCCTTTTGTGAGGATACATGAGGAGTTTGGATGGGTTGAGATCTTTCCAACAACTGTAAGGAAGTAGCAGCAGTGGTTTCAAGTGACATTTGTGTTGTCACTGGATTAACCTCTGGGATCTCATCTTCCAGAGGAACCTGTGTTGCAACTGCTCAACATATGAAAAATATATAAGAAAATAATATCCATTGAACATTACAAGGTTAACACCACTTTGAGTTTTGCATACATACCCAAATGATAAATTCACAACCTCATTTAAAAAGTTAAAAAGGTAAAAAGAATATAAGAAGTCGTAGAATTGACCTAGAACTGAAAAAATACAGATGCAAACAGAAATTCATATATAACTATTAAATCAAAGTATCAAACGAAATCCAAAGATGGTATTCTAGCAATAGCAATAAAATCTTTTTTATAACAGATCATAAATCTTCTCTCTGTACCGATAAAGTTCAATTTGAGAGGCTCCATAAGCTAACTCTGATGAATTCGCCAATTTTTGGGTTGGCTCGGTGCTAACTTTAGACACAAGCAAATTTTCAAATTCAGGTAAATGGGTATGTGGTTTCAAGTAATTAGGTCGGGTATAACCTAATCTCATATCCTTCCCATACCCGCAAAAATTTTTAAAACCAATCCCATACCCGGCCCATACCCATCGGGTTTCGGGTAAACCTATCTCGTATGTTTCAAGTTTCAGGCATACCCGTTAGACTTAAGTTTTTTTTGCCATCCCTAGCTGGGATCAACGCCCAATCGCTGGGCCCACTCCTTTTGCTAATAAACGGTAGTGGCTTCCCTATTACCCCCCCCCCCCCCCCCCCCCCCCCCAAAAAAAAAAAAAAAGGGAGTACAACAAATACGTTGGTTGAAACAAAAGCAACTACAAATTGAAAGTCTTCAAACGGTCATCATTTAGCCTGATTTGTGAAAATATATTATCCTACAATTGAAATAAAACTGATATGTGAAAGAATACTTAAAATATTAACTACATAAAGTAATACTTGTACAATTATATAAAAATCTATTTCACTAATTTAATTTAGCAAAGTATTTTATATGTAACTTGGGCTCAAAATAAAATAAAACAAAATCCAATTTTCTTTCGTGGGTTAAGGGTCTATAATCAAATCCAACTTAAAGCCCCATTTTTTGTTCATTTAACTTTTATTTTAGATCCATTTTCAGTTACTTGACCGGCCCAAAAACAAAATACCGTTTGTAATCTAACGAGACGCTTCTTTTCACCACAATTAAGAGAACTGAAAGAAGAAAGTAATTTGGGTGTAAGAGTGGCTTTCATTCAACATGAGTATCACAACATGACTTCATAATTTATAGCTGAACTATTGACTTGTTTACTTAGGTACTAAGGCTTTAGGGTGTGGTCATGACTCTTATGATCATCATGACCCTCCACATCAGCGCCATGTCACCCACTTCTAATCCATCATCCAAAACCACTACCCTAAGGGTATGGTCATTACCCAAACCACTACTTTTTTATTTTAATTTATTTTTGTGAAAAGAAAAAGGAAATATTTAAAAAGTAAAGTAGACTCATGGTTGCTATGGTTTAATCCATACCAACCATGGTGAATAAGGCAAGAGGATGGTATAGCAATCCATTAATGGTCCTATGTGGCATTGATGACCCAACTCACACTCCCCACACCCTTTAGACTAACCGAAATATGGACACACATCACTTTTTTCCATTCTCAATTTCATGCAATTGTATTCTGCCTTAATTTGCATCGGTAGGTTAATATCAAGTGGCAATTGGTAGGTTAGTGTTTTTAATTAGGTTGTTATTTATTTAGGAAGCTAATCACTTGAAAAATCTTCATTTAATTAACCAATTAAAACCTTTCGAATCAAAACCCTGGTATTTCCAAATCAGGCATAGAAATCCCTAATTTTTTATGGGTCTAGATATTCTCACACCCAAAGGCCTATTTCCACACCCTCTGAGACGCCTCGTATAGGCCTAGACGGGGCGTCTAGGGTTTTTGTCTCCGACCAGATTGCAAACCTCGTACCAGGTCAAATCAATCACATCAGACGGGGCGTTTGGGCCTCGATAGCCGTATACGACATAAGAAGACGCCTCGTCTAGGCTTAGACGGGGCGTCTTGTGACTCGTCGATCGAAGAATATTGGTGGTAGTACGGGGATGGTATGGCTTGTGTGCGACCGTGGTGGTGAGCATCGTAGTAAAGCAACAGTTATGAAAGCTACCAGCAAAAAAATTGGTTGCTTATTTTCATTACTCGTTGTGCGGGACAGGACGAATGACACGTGGCAGTTAGTAGTGGACAACTCGAAACATAACCACGAACCTGCGCAGAGTCTGTTGGGCCACGCGTTTGTGCGAAGATTTAGTGAATTCGAATACAAGTTGGTGGAGCAGCTGACAGCTCAAAACATAGACCTGTTTTGGTCAAAAATTACCGAAGCAATTAAGTGATCAAATTAGGTAAGTGAGGTAGTGTGCTAAGAATGTGTATCGAAAATATGCTGATGTAGTTGTTTTCAAAAACAGTTTTCAGAATACGGCTCGGGATATCGAGTTGTATCTACAATCAAACAATGAACAAAAATGTTGATGTGTGCTAAACAGACTATAAAAACAACCTAAATTAGACTCTCTAATCTAGACACTATAAGTTTTAAATTTATAGACTAGGACTCTCTAAAACCTAAACCACACAACCGGCAAGTGTACCGGTCAATGTAGTATAGCCTAAGCAAGTCCGAGTATCGAACCCTAAGACTCTATGTATTACGTAAGCTAGACTCTAATAGACACTGACAGACGCGACTTAAACTTGTTTAATTGTTTTGAGGGGGGGGGGGTTACTGAAAAACTAGGAAATCTATATTAACCTAATTAATTAACTAGACTTAGACTAAGACACGAACGAAAACTAGGGATGTATTCAGATGAGATTAACGACTACCTAGACTCGAATCCAATTTGAATGGGAATGGACTTCTAACGGTATTATTGTTGTATGGAGCCGGGATCGTAAAATACTAAACCTTAAGGTATTTCAATGCTAAGACTTCCCGACCCTTCTCAGGAAGAAACCTAGGAAACCCTACAAGGCTGTTGTGATTACCGACTGTTAGACTTCCTCTCAGTCCTCTAACGATTCTAAAAGTGCCCTAATATGACTATCTACCTCTCAGCGCGATAATCTAAGGCAATTCTAGGTTCTGACTTGGTTTACTAGACACAAATGCAATTAGGGAAATAAGATCGACTTCTCTCAAAACCTATCTTAGATATATATTGCACTGAGACCTAATAACTAACTCGAGCCTCTCAGCGACAAGTTAAGCAGAACACTTGATTTTATTAAATTACCGAATATTACTTCTAAGGTTACTTACTAGATTTTCACCCTAAAGGATTAATGATCTATTACGTGATATAGACAGTCACCTAAATCAAGAACCCTAATATAACCCTATTATGTGATAAAGACCGTCACCAAGGATCATACGAAGCAACAAACCGTAATAAAATATATGTCAAGCATGCATGTGCACCAAATCAGAAATTCTAAAACACTTTACTTTCAGAAATCAATCCATAAACGAACAATAAATAACCATTAAAAATCCAAAGTTTAATCAAACTATCATCTTGTCTAGGTAGTATCTAGGGTTTAGCCAAGAAACATATTGTCTAACATAAACCAATCAAGTTCAAAACAATAATTCATGGAAAAAGATTGAAAACACGAAATTAAAGAGAACCGGGAGATAAAACCCGAACAATCTTCACTTCCACGCTTCCTAGCTTCAACCTTATGATTCCCGCAAGCTCCAACTCTTTGTAATGCTCGAAAAACTGCTCCAGACGTCGCCCCAAGGGTGTGTTAATTCGTAACCTACTTCTGATCGTGCGGCCCCCCTCCTTAATTCTTTTCGTCCCAGTTATATTCGAATGGGATATATGCGGCTCATGATATCACGATTTGCATGCGGCTGGAATTGAATGATTTTTCACTAAATCCGTTGGACATGATGCCCTATCACGGCCCACACCTCCTCTTTGCACCTATCTTCTTTCTTTGGCCCAATCACAAGTGATCCACTAACTCAAAACTTTGTCAACAGTCAACATGCACATGCTCGGTCAACATCAGACATCTAATTCTTGAACACTTTGCACTTTGTCAAACTAGAATTAATTAAGTTTCATCAAAAATGCAACTTTAGTCCCTCGAGTTCTATAAGCTATTTTTAAATAGCCTTTTCTTTTAATTGCAATTCAACCCTTCGAGTTTCAGCTTCATTTAATATTTCCCGATTCTTCACACATTAATCGTTTAAGCTCGTTTTTCATTCCTTTTTCACACCGGGACCTGTAATAATAATAAATAATAAAATATACAATAAAACTAATAAAAACGACTCTAATTAATTATTAAAATATACAAAATACATAGGATAAAAGTGTGTGATTTGCAACACATCAAATATCCCCACACTTACTCTTTTTTCGTCCCCGAAAAAGAATTGTGCAACGGAATCAGAGACGAACAATTACTTGGGTCAAAAATTATTTATATCTTATTAAAACCAAAGCTTGCGTTAGCTGCGATTGCGAATATATTGGTCCTTTTAAACCCGAATCTAATCCTAAGCCCTTATCATGTGAATTTAATTTAAGTGCGGTCAGTCTACCTAGGGTCTCACACTAGAATCTACGGTCCACATACTCTCACCTCAAGCTTATAGGACTAAAAGAACGATCACTGGATCAATTCCTAACCGTTTTATATCAAAACCAAGAGAGTAAACAATCAAATTTTTTTTCTTTTCCATTTTTTTTTATTTTTGCTTTGTTTTTCTCTTTTTTTTTTTCGTGAGTCTAGACGATGCTTTCCCTAACCAAGAGGTATTCCGGCTGTAGAGTCGCTATCCCCAACCACAGATTACTTAGGTTTCGGTACTTTTATTCGGCAATTCGATTTCACACATCCCAGAGGCATTCCGGCTGTAGAGTCGTTATCCCCAACTCGGATTACATAGGCCTGTGTTACTTTCATTTAGTTTCTAGCTCACTTTTTATTCTATTTTTTTTTTCATGATCACAAACTCTAACGGTTTTAACTTATAACGGTACCCCTTATACTATTTTTGGCAGTTTTGATTTCCCATATTTCCCAGGCGAAAACCCACTAGCAGACCGACAATTAAGGTATATTAGCTCAAAGGGACTTAAAACCAAACCCGGGCCTATCCACATATCCCTAACTAGACGCAAGCTCGATTTATTACATTCTCATATTATTATTATTCGAACCAAGCAACAATTCACCTTTTCTATCATTTTCCGTTTTATTTTGCAAATTTCTCAAATCGAAAGACATTTTTCTGATTTTTCAAATTTTTTTTTTTATAGACTCGAATATTTACATGTATCCCATCCCCACACTTGAAGATTGCATTGTCCCTAATGCAAGAATGGAAATACGACACAACTACGTAAACGACTACTAATCTACTAACTAACTACTAAAGAAATAATGACTAACGACGAAATAAAAAAATACAACAACAAAAAGGGAAACGACTTAGCTGATATGTAAGACTGTCAAAGTGCCAGTCGTTTCCACATAAGCCCTCCAATTCGAAACGCGCTCAGCAAACAACTCTAACTTCGGACACGCGAACGAAAGCGGCTAACATATTCAACCTAAAATGGAGGCTCCGGATCAACTCTCGCATCCGCACCAACCTGGCCCTCCTGCTCCTTGAACTACTAGCCATGCCTGCAAAACAAATAATATTCAAGACAAAACAGGCAAACCATCAGAAATAACAACCTAGTTTTTGGATTTTTTTTTTCATTTTTAAATTTTTTTTTGTATTTTTAATTTTTTTCTTTTTTTTTTATATAAAATAATAATCATAATATAATAATGTACAGTCGAACGACGGCCGTATAGCATTTCGTTCGCGGCCGTTGTTCGAAACAAGTGATTTTGACGCAAATCGACTAAAAAACGAACCGAACTCCGCCCGAATGGAGATTGAGTACGAGCGAAGCGGTTCAATAATTAAGCGATGCACATTGCGCAAAACGACACTAAACACAACTCTAACACGACTCGATAGACTCAAAACGACCCTAAATGACGCAAATTACAAAAAATTTACACTCTTACCCTCTCCCGGCACCTTGCTCGCCCTCGAGCAATCCTAAGTGCCGAGAAATCCTCAAACTAAAGCATGGAAGCAATGGATAACGGCACGCGTTTTTAATGAAAAATTATGGTGATATGTCAAAATGTGCGCGACCGCATCCCCACACTTATTTGTGAACTACGCTCCAAATACTTTCTCGCAATAACCCATTTAAACCAATCAAATGCGCCCAAAAATTTATTAACCGTTCAAGACTTATTTCTCGAGCAAAAACACCCCCCTTTATTGGTTATATTTATCACTAACCCATCCTCTCATCTCTCAAATCAATTCAACAATCCGTAACATGATAACCAACCCGAACTACCCAGAACCAATCTCACTCAAGCAACTTATTATGCAAATGCACTGATTATTGACATGACACATCAGACGTGCAGTTAGAGCCACATTAAAACAGACGTCCCAAGACACAAAGACATAAGACATAAGACTCAACCAATGACTCGACAAACATAAGCAGGTACGGACAATTAGCATTACTCGGACCGGCAGACTTGACTGACCAACCAAAACAAAAGATTAAACTTGACTCGACACTGCCCTGACAAATGGACCATAGACTCGAACCCTAGAATTCACAAAACACTATCAAACAGCACATACCAATGAGAAACAACGGAATAACGTACCTGAGTCGGCGATTTTGCAAGAAAAAGTGAAACTTTCGAATTGTGAAGATTCCGATTCACAGCTATATGACGGCCAGGTGATAACTGTTATATTGGGGTTTGTTCGGTGTGTGATTCCGATCACGGTGGTGGTTTCGGATGTTGAGAATGGAAGGGAGGAGGAGAGTGGTTCCAGACGGCGGTGGGTTTAGGTGGAGGTCGGAGGTGCTGCACGGTGGATGGTAGTGGGTGGAAGGTGGTGAAGAGAATGGTGAGGGGATTGGGACCGGAGGTGATTGGTGGAGGAGACTAGTGGTGGTGGCTGATGTAGGAATCTGTAGGGTAGTGATTAAGGGTTTTAGGTTTCGGGGATATCTGGGAGTAGAAAGGTTTTGTTTGGAACATGTAACATTCTCGCGTAGCGCGACTATGGATGTGTTTGTCAGTGGCGCTACGCCACTGCCGATTTTTAACAGAATGTCACGCAAAAAAAAAACAAGTTTTTGCCTTAGAAAAATTTTGTAACTTTTACTAACCCTTCCCAAACCATCCAAAAATTTTCTAAGTAATGGACTTACCTGAAACCGCTTTTTTTTTCGCATTCTCAGCTCCTCAAGGTACGTTTCCTGCAAATTTCTCAAGGACACAAAACACAAACACGAAAAACTACGAAAATACGAGAAATAAGGCAATTTACAAACGGTACAAACTCTACAAACGAATAATAACTTCTCACATACTTACGGAGGATCATGGAGATGCAGCTCACCTCCAAAAACAAACTCACGGGCCGCAGCACCATTATACCTATTATTGCCCAAATCACCCCAAGCACTCTTATCTCTCTCACAACCTCGTAACGCTTCACCTGGTGGTTTGAATCGATACTCTTCATAATGAATTCTATCCCCACACTGAGCTTTTCTCAGTGTCTCTATCTTAGACTCTAAACACACCACCCTTTCCTCTAATTCCTCTAATTTCCTATCCGGTGGATCCCCACACTTGAGTCCTATGACTTCCTGTAAACTCGGATCACTCACTAACCTCTCCTCATCTCTCTCGCCCTTCTCACACTTCCCTACTAGCGATACCTCATGCACTCTATCACTAGGCCCTTTCGAATTCGTAACCTTAAAAACTACCGATTCCTCACCCGCTCTAAGTGTAATGGTGCCTAAAAAGACATCTATAAAAGCTTTTGCGGTGTTTAAGAACGGGCGTCCTAGAATTAACGGTACGTTTTCATCGGCTTCCATGTCAAGAACGACAAAGTCTACGGGGAAGACGAATTTATCCACTT
This sequence comes from Helianthus tuberosus, assembly GCA_030545235.1. Classification (NCBI taxonomy): domain Eukaryota; kingdom Viridiplantae; phylum Streptophyta; class Magnoliopsida; order Asterales; family Asteraceae; genus Helianthus; species Helianthus tuberosus. The sequence goes on along the minus strand of CM060411.1, from coordinate 168,315,471 downwards.
TAACTAAGAGGTTTTCTATTATACCACGTGGATACTTCACTGATCTATCGGCTAGAGACAAGGACATACGTGTAGGTGAAAGCTCTCCTAGACCTAGCCTCTCATACAAGGAATATGGCATTAGGTTTATACTTGCTCCTAAATCGGCTAGGGCCCTACACTCGGTATCACTCCCAAACAAACACGGGATGGTGAAAAGGCCCGGATCCGTCAACTTTTCCGGGACCTTGTTCAAGACTACAGCTGAACATCCTCCACTAAGGGGAATGTTAGAAACCTCTCCTAATCTATCCTTACGTTTTAGAAGGTCTTTTAAAAATTTAGCATATTTAGGCATTGATTGAAGAGCTTCTATGAAAGGAAGGTTAATCCTAAGCTGCTTAAAGATCTCTAGAAACTTCCCGTACTCCTTAGAATATGTTTGGTTTTTTAGACGAGATGGGAAAGGAGCATACGCATGGTTTACTAAAGGCGAGGGCCTAATAACTATGGGAGTTTTCTCAGCTTTCTTCTCAACTTGAGCCTCACCGGGCTGTGCGGTACTTGCTGGGTGCAGCCTCGATTGCACCTTGCCGGGAGCCTCCATTTCGATCACTTCATCAATAATATCTCCATCCTCATCGACTGCTCTCTCCTCTACACTCGGGTTTCCTACGGTCTTGCCACTACGGGTGGTAATGCCTTTAACATGGGCATTCGGGTTCTTTAAGGTGTTACCCGCAAATTGACCGGGTAGCCTCTCTTCTAATTTTCTCGACATATCACCTACAACCCTTTGAAGGTCCTGAAATGAGGCTTGGTGGTTCTTAAGCATGAGATCGTGTTCACTAAGTTTCTTTTGGGTGTTTTGATCCCTAGCAATGAGTTGACTCATCATGGACTCCATTCTTTCCATGCTACCCCCTAAATCGAAACTTGGACCTTGACCTGTTTGACCTTGGTTCTGCGACCCCCCATTTTGAACCTGTTCATTTGAACCCCCACTAAAGAGTGAACCTAGACCTCTATTTGGATTTTGAGCTATTTGAAAACCAGGAGGTCCATTTGAGCGAAAATTGCTATTATTATTATAGTTATTATTATTATGTCGCCAACCCGAGCCAAGATTATTACCCCCAAAACCACTAGACTGACCTCTACCAAACCCTCCTCCTAAATAATCACATTGCTCCTCACCAGCTAGTACGGGACATGCACACGTATCATGACCCCCTCGACAAAACTCACACTTATCAACCTTAGCTCTAATCTCCTTAAGCTCTCGAGTTATGTTTTCCAAAACAGAGGCTAAACTAGGGTCCATGGTGACATGGTTCACCCCTCGGGCGGGTGCACTAGTAGTGGTATTTGAATTACCACTTTGAGACCTCTGATCGGAACGTGATTGGGATTGAGACTGAGCAAATGCCTCAAAACGCTCTAAACACTCAGCAACTGTAAGTATACCCATCATATGCCCCCCCCCCCCCCCGCATTGGTATCGAACCTATCTCTAGTCTCCTGGGTAAGACCGTTATAAAATTTCTCACATAAAGCCCAATCAGAAAGACCATGCTGGGAGCAACGAGCACAAAGGTTTTGAAAACGCTCCCAAGCAAGGTAATAAGGCTCGTCGGGCTCCATGCGGAAGGAGTGGATTTGGTCCCTAAGCCGTGAAGCTTTTGCGGGCGGGAAATACTTATTCAAAAAGGCTTGACGAAGCCCCGCCCAAGTGGTAAAAGTACCGGTTGGTTGAGAGTCCAACCAAGTAGCCGCACGGCCGGCTAATGAGAACGGGAAAAGCTGTAAGTAGGTGGCATCATTGGGTGCACCGCTAAGGCTAAAGGTAGCTAGCATCCTAGAGAAACGGTTGATGTGGGTCGGGGCGTCTTCATCGTCTCGGCCATGGAATTGGATACTATTGGTGATAGCCTGCATGGCATAAGACGGAATCTGCCATGAATTTTCGTTCACTATGGGTGGGACGGTGATGGGTGAAGCAAGGCCGGTGAAATTCTGAGTGGCCTGCTGATGGACGGTTTGCCTAGGGTTAGCCATGTGTTCTAAGTTTTCTAGATTACTAGAGGTACTAGAAGTAGGGCTATCGGGTGGGGAAACCTTAGGTGAGGTTTTAGGTGAATGGTTTGGCGAAGGTGGTGGTGTAGGAGGTGGGGTGGGTAACGGGGTGAAATCGAAATGTGGGAAACGAGAAGAGGATGTGGAAGTAACCTGTGGGCCTTCGCCCAATTGAGATGATGACTGCTTGATTGGTGACGGTGGTCCGTGCGAGCGCAGATGTGGCATCCACTACTAGCAAAAACCTGAACACAAGAAAAGCAAACACTAGTTACCGAAACACAAGAAAAGACAAAGACTCAACAAAACAAAGAAAACACGTAGCACGTATATATCAATTAGGTCTATCAAAGCTAATAAACGCAATTGCCAAGAGTCCCCGGCAACGGCGCCAAAAACTTGATGTGTGCTAAAAAGACTAAAAAAACAACCTAAATTAGACTCTCTAATCTAGACACTATAAGTTTTAAATTTATAGACTAGGACTCTCTGATGCGTGTGAAGTGTTATATATATTAGGTGTGTATTTTAAGCCCTTTTTAACACTTATTTTAGCCAAGTTTTAAATTTATAAAACACGATATTTCACTAACACTAAACACACATATGGGCAAGTGCACCCATAGTTGAGTGTAGTATAGCGTTGGTAAGATACCGAGGTCATCCAAGGACACAAGAGCTTTTAGTACCGGTTTATCCTCAACGTCTAACCAAAACAAAAGTTTAGAAAAATGTTTTAAACTAAGAAAAATAAAAACTAACTAAAATGCTGAAAATAAAAATAAAAGAAAAACAGATAGACAAGATGAATCACTTGGTTCCGACTCGTATCTAGTATAACCTTTGATTATTTCCGCACTTTTGCACATAATTAAGAGATTATCTTAGTTATTGTAGTAGGCCCCTCTTTTGAAGGTGACGTTACCCTCACCCCAGTAGTTTGAGTCAGCAGGGATACAATCCTAAAAGGGTGGATTATTGGAAGATAATGAATTAAGTTATTAATGCAGTATTGTGGTAGGCCCCGCTTTTGGCGGTGACGTTACCCTCGGCTAAGTAGTCTGAGTCAGCAGGGATACAGTCCTAAATAGCCGGGTTATAGTATTAATAGTAGTTAACTTATGAGGGGATCAAAGAGTTTGGACCCCCGCCATCCAATACCGTGAAGTATTGAAGGAGGTCCTACTAAATTTGACCCAGGTCCATTGCAGGACCTCTAAACGCTGAACAATGGCAAGACCTTTACCAAACCGTTCCCTTAACCCCCTACCAGGTAGCCAACATACCTCCATATAGACCGTGGAGATATGAATGGTGAAAATCCTTTATTTTATATAGACAGTAAAATAATGCCAAGACACCACGGACAAACGATAAGGAAAGATCACCTTCAACATAAGTAACTAGTTATTAAAGTCATTAATACAAAACCAAATAAAAAGTGCAAAAGATTAGAAATAAAAAGTATTATACTAGACACTTTGTCTTCACCAAGTGATGTAAGAGACTTAGGCAAACATGGCCTTGATTGTCAAGAACTCTTACGATCAATCTTGGATCCCGAGACGACTCACACACTCTATGATGGACAATGGATGATGGTGGTGGATGATGGTGTTGTGATGGTGGTGGGTGGTGGATGAAGTGTGAGAGAGGTGGTGTGCCAAGGGATGAGATGAAATGAATCCAAGCACTCCTATTTATAGGCTGAACAGAGAGCTGGACACGGCCCCGTGTCCGCTGGGCACGGCCCCGTGCCCGTCTGACACTCTCTCTCCGCATTAATTGTAATTCGCAATTACAATAAATGCGCCTGCTGTACTTTCGACACGCCCCCGTGTCCGCTGAGCACGGCCCCGTGATGGGCAATAGAAGCTTCTATAGGTTTGTCTTTTCTGCTGCTTCTTGGGCACGGCCCCGTGCTGGCTGAGCACGGGGCGTGTTCAGCCTTCTGTTTTCTTTATTTTGCTTTGGAAGGTGCCGTTGAGGGTTCGGGCAGTCCACTATTGTTCCTTTTCTTGTATTTATGTTGGATTTAGCTGTCTTTTTGCTTCTTTTGCGTTTTTTAGCTCATTTAATCCTGAAAATACAAAAGGAAGACAAAAACACTCTTTTTCCAATATTAGTACTAAAAAAGGGTTAGTTTTATGCCTCATTTGATGTAATTTATATGTTGCATTTTACACACATCACTCTCTAAAACCTAAACCACACAACCGGCAAGTGTACCGGTCAATGTAGTATAGCCTAAGCAAGTCCGAGTATCGAACCCTAAGACTCTATGTATTACGTAAGCTAGACTCTAATAGACACTGACAGACGCGACTTAAACTTGTTTAATTGTTTTGAGGGGGGGGGGGGTTACTGAAAAACTAGGAAATCTATATTAACCTAATTAATTAACTAGACTTAGACTAAGACACGAACGAAAACTAGGGATGTATTCAGATGAGATTAACGACTACCTAGACTCGAATCCAGTTTGAATGGGAATGGACTTCTAACGGTATTATTGTTGTATGGAGCCGGGATCGTAAAATACTAAACCTTAAGGTATTTCAATGCTAAGACTTCCCGACCCTTCTCAGGAAGAAACCTAGGAAACCCTACAAGGCTGTTGTGATTACCGACTGTTAGACTTCCTCTCAGTCCTCTAACGATTCTAAAAGTGCCCTAATATGACTATCTACCTCTCAGCGCGATAATCTAAGGCAATTCTAGGTTCTGACTTGGTTTACTAGACACAAATGCAATTAGGGAAATAAGATCGACTTCTCTCAAAACCTATCTTAGATATATATTGCACTGAGACCTAATAACTAACTCGAGCCTCTCAGCGACAAGTTAAGCAGAACACTTGATTTTATTAAATTACCGAATATTACTTCTAAGGTTACTTACTAGATTTTCACCCTAAAGGATTAATGATCTATTACGTGATATAGACAGTCACCTAAATCAAGAACCCTAATATAACCCTATTATGTGATAAAGACCGTCACCAAGGATCATACGAAGCAACAAACCGTAATAAAATATATGTCAAGCATGCATGTGCACCAAATCAGAAATTCTAAAACACTTTACTTTCAGAAATCAATCCATAAACGAACAATAAATAACCATTAAAAATCCAAACTTTAATCAAACTATCATCTTGTCTAGGTAGTATCTAGGGTTTAGCCAAGAAACATATTGTCTAACATAAACCAATCAAGTTCAAAACAAGAATTCATGGAAAAAGATTGAAAACACGAAATTAAAGAGAACCGGGAGATAAAACCCGAACAATCTTCACTTCCACGCTTCCTAGCTTCAACCTTATGATTCCCGCAAGCTCCAACTCTTTGTAATGCTCGAAAAAATGCTCCAGACGTCGCCCCAAGGGTGTGTTAATTCGTAACCTACTTCTGATCGTGCGGCCCCCCTCCTTAATTCTTTTCGTCCCAGTTATATTCGAATGGGATATATGCGGCTCATGATATCACGATTTGCATGCGGCTGGAATTGAATGATTTTTCACTAAATCCGTTGGACATGATGCCCTATCACGGCCCACACCTCCTCTTTGCACCTATCTTCTTTCTTTGGCCCAATCACAAGTGATCCACTAACTCAAAACTTTGTCAACAGTCAACATGCACATGCTCGGTCAACATCAGACATCTAATTCTTGAACACTTTGCACTTTGTCAAACTAGAATTAATTAAGTTTCATCAAAAATGCAACTTTAGTCCCTCGAGTTCTATAAGCTATTTTTAAATAGCCTTTTCTTTTAATTGCAATTCAACCCTTCGAGTTTCAGCTTCATTTAATATTTCCCGATTCTTCACACATTAATCGTTTAAGCTCGTTTTTCATTCCTTTTTCACACCGGGACCTGTAATAATAATAAATAATAAAATATACAATAAAACTAATAAAAACGACTCTAATTAATTATTAAAATATACAAAATACATAGGATAAAAGTGTGTGATTTGCAACACATCAAATGTAAAGGGTGACACGGGATATACGAGGAAAGCCCTTGATCAATCTAGATCGTCGGCACAAAACCTCGGGAGCTGACAATCGCAGTTGCCTTGTTCTTCTTATTACTTCAAATATCAGGATACAGTGCAGGATATGATACAGATCGACTAGGTGTTACAATGCAATTTGAATACAAGTGTGAGTGTTTGTAAGTGATTGCAGCTAGAGAGCAAGAGAGTTCGAGAGATTGTGTGTCCTTATCTGATCCGATCAATCCTATTTATAGTAAAACAAAACTAACTAACTAGCCTACAAATCCGGGATATAACGAATATTCCCTTTGTGAACATTGTAGTCATTTCTTCCGGCTTCAATGTTCATATTCCAAAAGATTTGCCCGAGTCTTTGGGAGAAGAAGTCCACTTGAACGTTATAGACTTGCACCATTAACCTGCACGTGAATTAATTAGTTACTACCAGTATACTGTATCAGGATGTTACCAATATCCTGACCATAACAAAAGAAACACGGTCAGAATATTATTCAGGATATATGAGCAGAAAACCACCCATAACAATTGTCCCCAAAATATATCTGTTGGTATACCAATTCCAACGGATATATTTTAAAGCTTATCTCGTGAATCGAGGTTATTAAATTGAAGCGACGCTTGAGGTGACACGCTACAACTCCCCATGCGATATTTACTCAATACCCCCTATATCCAGCCTATATTTAGCTGGACTATTCTACATTATGATCATCACTCTTCAAGCAATTTCTCAGGTATTCTTCCTCTTTCTCTTCTCTGTTTTTCTTCGTTTAAATCTCTCGTTTCTTAGTTGAAATCTTCCATGGCCTCACGAACAAGATCACGCACAAACGAGCCAACCCCAACCCTTGAAAGTCAAAATCTTCTTCGAGAACTCGAAAAGGAGATTTGCTCTTTTAACAACGCCGAAATTGCCGCCTTAAAAGATTCTGGTGCCTTTCCTGCCGGGGTGATCATTCGTCCCTTCGATCGGGAGGTCCGTTCAGACGCAGTATCAAATGAGTGGGTGTGTTTCTTAGCCTACCCTTTCTCCTTGGGACTCCGGTATCCTTTTCCAGCCTTCATTTCCCGCTTTTTCGAACTCACCGGCCTCAGTTATGCTCAGACCATGTCAATGGTTTGGAGGGTTTTAATGGTGTTAGACCAAATTAAATCTCGTCATGTCCCTGATCTTTGTGTTGAAGATCTCCCTATAGCATATCGACTGAGGTCCCATGGAAATAGCCGTTTTCTCCTCTTTTCCACTTCTAAGAACCCCCTAATCCTCAAGGCCACTAAGAACGAAGATCAGTGGCAAAGAAAGTTCTTTTTCGTTAAAAGGGATTCTATCGTCAAGGGTTTTGACCTACCAGTTGAATGGTTGACTTCGGGTAGGATCTAGGGTTTTAGGAATATCCCCAAATATATCTTAAAACTATATCCTTAACTGACATCTTCACTTCTTATGCAGCAAATTTCAAAGATCTAGCCCCTCCAAGTGTAGAATCGGATCTCAGGGTCAAAGACATCTATCGACTTCCTGATAGTGAAAGAACCTTCTCCCTGCCTCTCATAAGTTCAAGTCAAAAATCAAGTTCAGAAATGTCTGGTAAGTATGTTATTAGACTAATCACAGAATATGAGTATTAAGAGTTAAGTATTTCTCCCTTCTTTGCAGTACCGGTTATCAATCTTGAAGGCTTCCAGCTTGATGAGTTGGATAGTTACTCTGGCCTATGCCTGTTAAGCAGGAAATCAACCCTAAGCCAGCAGTCACATCAAAGCCTACCGGTTCAAAAACCGCTACTGCACCCAAAGCTCCCCCAGCATCAAAGTCTAGATCCTCCAGCTCTCGTAAGAGGAAGGAAGCAGATCCTCCAGCCTCATCCGACGTGTTCCCCTTTGAGAATCACGGGTTTACCGAGTCCAGCAAATTCATGATTGGCTTCCTTAATCAGGTTAGTATTCTTATCCTATATCCTGCATAGACATACTCAATATACATATCTAGATATTGATACATGTCCCTTTGATCGCAGGGTCTTTAACGCCTAGTGTTCCTCTATGAAGACGCATGTGGTTTAAACTTGATGCTAGAGAGCAAGTTGAAAAAGGCTGAAGCTACCATTGCGGACCAAGCAGCGATTGCCACCACCAAATTAGAGCACTACGAAGCCAAGTACAAGGCAATGACCCCAGAGCATCAGTCTGCCATCAAGAAGATCACCCCCGAGGCCCAAGCAAAGTCCGATGCTGCCAAGGTTCAACACGAGCAGGATATGGCTTCATACCGGGAAGGCCTCAAGAACTCTGTCGTCATCTCCTTCCTCCAGGCTAGATTGAAAATGGCCTACGAGGCTAAGGCCCTGGGTTTCGAATACCCTTCATGGAACGTTGAGGCTTGGGAGGTGAATTTGAAAGATCTTGGTGGTAACCCCGTGGAGCCTCCTGTGAAGTCTGTTGTGGAGGAGCCTACTAAGGTGGTCCAGAAGGTGGGTAATGCTGATGCTACAAAGGATGTTGTTGGCGATGCTGGGAAGAATGCTGGTGGCGATGCTGGGAAGAATGCGGAGAAGGATGCTAGCGCTGATGAAGCCATGGTGAAAGAGGGTGCTGCCCCTTGAAAGCAGCAAAATGGGCGATGATGGATGTTGATGCCGAGGCCGGAGCCCATTTTTTTTAAGTTTGTTGGTTGTGGTTTGTTGAATAATTTCTATTTCCTGTCTTTCAAACAATTTATATTTCCTGCACTAAAATAATATGATGGCCAAAGGTGGAGGGATCCTGAGTTTCAGGATGAAGCCCTTGGTCATCAGTTAGTATCGTTTATTTTGAACAATATAACAGATGGAGGTGGATGGGTCTCGATTTGAGATGAAACCTTCAACTGTTAAGTAAATATGGTAGAAAACTAACTGTGCTTTTGGTGGATGGGTCTCAGTTTGAGATGAAACCAAAAGCACAATCTTTTGATATGTTAATAATATGACCTTATCTATCATTGTCCTTTTTCAATTCTTGTTATGCATTGCTTAGTTTGAATACAATTTCAATGTTTCAAACTTAGTGTAATATTTCAAATGTCCTAACCAAATATCATGAAAATATCTTGATCAGGATATTCGCAAATATCCTATTAACACTTTTGTCAAATAGGGTTTTTACAACTCAAACAATTTAGATAACGTTTTCAAAGAAAAAGGATAGTTCACATTTATTTTATAAAGCTTGTTTCGATAATAGATGTTTGACTCAAGTATAGTTTCAATTTTTCAATCTAATTACCATGCCCTAAACATTCTGAGCAAATTCCCTGAAATACATCCTGAAAATATATCCTGAAATATATCCTAAGGATATATCCTCAAAATATATCCTGAGAATATATCTTGATCAGAATATCTTCAATCTAAGTATTATACTCATAAATGTTTTAATCAAACTTTCGTCAAATATAGTTCCAGAAATTTAGACAATTTAGATAAGGCTTTTAAAGGAACAAAAAGGAAAGATCATACCTGAAGAAACACTAACTAAATGGTCGGAACCGAGATAGTTAGGGGGTTTGAATCCGCATAAAAGGGTTAGCTCTCTCTCGATTGATTTAGTTGCAGCTGAACTTCTTCTCCGGTGATTCTGCAAAAAAGAACACCGTTAGCCTCGCCAAGGGGAGAAGAGGGTTCTCTCCTTGACCCGACTCCGGTGTGAGAATAAGTATTGGTAATGGAGAAGAGAAAGTATTTGAGAAGTGAGTGTGATCTGAGTTTATACCTGAACAGTTCTCATATTTATAACCGGGAGTTTTGGGAGGGAAAACCTGTTATTGAAAAGATGACGGAAGATGCTAACGCTGTAGCGGTTATATTTTCTTCCGTTAAGTTCTTTGATCCTTCGTTAAGTTGTCTCGATCCGATGTGAATGCACACGGATCGTGGTTTGATCTATGGATGGGGGATTGCCACGTGGAAAGTGATTTAAGTGGAGATTACTCTCCAATTGCATGCCTTCGTTGTGATTCCAGGTTTGCTTGTGGTGATGACACGTGTCCAGACGGTTATAACCGTCTGGGTGGTGCACGATTGTATTTCTTTCTAGAAGATTACTGCTGTAATCTGGCGTGACACCTTGCTGTGTGGATACAGACGAATAAATCCCAAGTCTGGGAAAAATAATATCCAAGTCTGGATATTTAGGCGGAGGTATTGAACAAAGGATTTTGATCCTTTGTTAAATGGGAGAAGGCGCAAGGATTTATGTTTTCCTTTGGGCGCGTGACTATAAATTACTGATTGCTTTCTTCCTTTTGTAAGACCAATGCGCGGCCGCGCAGGGTTAAAAAGGTTGAAAGCCCAGTTTGTGGTATGGTCTTAAATCCTTTTTATGAGGTTTTTGGGACCTTACCCCTTCAAGTCCCCCCATTCTGGTGTTGTACTTATGCAAATAAGTGGAGCACTGGACTTATGAGAGAGAAATGTTTTTGGGCGCGAAAAGATAAGAAAGCTTCTATGAGAAGATTTGAATTTGTTGAGTTTGTAAAGATTTTTTATGAAAAATCTTTGACTTGAAGCTAGTGCAGTAAATTGATTTTGACAACCTGTCATTGTCAGTTGTTTTTTACAGTCCGTGTTGTACACGCGCGCGTGTAAACGCGTGTATCTTCTGACATCTTCTTTTTCTGTTGCTTGGGGAACTGTGACACCCGGAACAGTTGCTGTGACGGTTACCAATGCTATTTATTGCGATGGGTATATAACGTTTGGGTATCCTCCTCTGTGCAATCATTGCTTTGTTTGAAAACTTTTCCCCCTTCCTTGTTCCTGAGAAAACTTTCCATTATTCTTCCTCTTATGTCAACCGGAGAACGTCAAGAGGATCTTGTTGAAGATATGTCGACCGAACTTCCACCATTGAAGTGGCCTAGGGCGTCTTTTGAGGGTTTGATTCAGAATCTCAAATTTCCGGAGAATTGGGGTGCTTTGTATCCTGAAGAGGGGCAAACGGCAGCAGATGCTCCGGCCGGGTATATTACCCCCTTTTGGGATTTTTTCTGTGACGGTAACTTTCGCTTGCCTGTTACCAGATTTTTTCTTGAAATTCTTGGATTTTATAATCTGCACATCTCCCAACTTCACCCTATTGGTATGGTTAGGGTTCGACATTTCGAATTCGTATGTCGGACGATGCATGTGGAGCCAACCGTTCCCCGATTTAGGGTTTTTTATCAGATGCATTGTACCCAAGGATTTTATTCATTCGTTCAGAGGGCTTCTGCAAAGAAGATTTTACATCAACCCCCAAAATCTTTTCATGATTGGAAGCAAAAATTCTTCTTTATCAAAGCTGGAGTAATTCCTGTGAGGATGGTTCTTAGGGGGAAAGAAGATATTCCGATCGAAACCCTTCAGACTCCGGTTGATGAAAACTGGTATCAGGATTTAAAGGATGTGCCCAATATTGCATTGCCGGAGAAAGCTCTTATCGGAGCTGGCATGAGTTTAAATTGGAAGATGGAGCGTGATGACAAACCCGTGTACACGGAGGATGGTCATAGTAAGTTTGGGGCTTTTCTTCTTTCTAAAAAAAATTTTTTTTTTTTTTTTGACCTGCTCTCTCTTCGAATGTAGTTGTTTCTCTATATGTTGTTGCCTTCAAGAGGGAAGGCGGAAGAATGGGTACTATCAAGAAGAAGCCTGAAGAGGAGCTCTGGTATCATCGTATCGTGAGAAATTTTGTTCTTCCGCGGGACGCGGACCTATCTGTTCAACCAGCAGCTGGTGCTGGTGAGTTTATATCTGTTTTTCCTGTCTTTTTCGCTTTGAGTAATTTTTTGTCTTGCGCTTTCGTAGGTGAATTGTTGAATTTGGGCGTAGGCCCTGAAAAGAAAAAACGCGCAACTACGTCCACTTCCGCGCCGAAGAGAAGTGAGACTGTTAAGACTCAACCTTTGAAGGCGAAAAATGTTGGAGAGAAGAAAGGTACGCGCCGTTCTTCTGTCTCCAGGTGTGATTATGTGGTGGTTTCTGACTCTTTGGAGGGTCTTACTCCTGTAGTGACTATGCGGGAACCGAAGCCTGAACCGAAGGATTCTGTTGATATTCCTCCTTCTAACCCGAATGAGCCTATCGATCTGGATTCCAGTCCCGAACATTTGGTTCATAGGAAGGTTGGTAAAAGAAAGCAAGCTGATGCTGATGCGGAGGGTCAACCTCCCAAGAAAGTGCAGAGGAAGAAAATTACCAGAAAAGGAAACCTTGATGCTTTTGTTTCAGAATCTGTTCCTGGTAAGTATTGTTTTTCTTTGTTTTCTTTAAGCGGATAGGATTCTTACAGACTTTTATTTGTCTAGAAGTTCCTGTTTCCCCTGTTCCTGTAGAAGTACCATCTGTGGCTGATAAAGAGCTTCCCCCTACTCCGCCGCTCGCTACTGTTGCAGACCCGTTATAGTCGTCAGAGATAGCTGGGGAAGGTGTTGATAAAACTATTGAGGCTGAGGAGCCTGTTGGTGCTAATACAGAGACTGAACAGATTGTTGAACCGGGTGTGGTAAATGATGCTGATAATCCACCGACACCGGAAAAGGAAACTGCTGAAAAAATTCAGTCTTCTCCCCCTAGACCTTCTGAAACTATACCTGAGCATACTGAGAAGGCCACAACTGAGGAGACAGGTTCATCTGCTGGTGTTGAGAAGCAATCTCCAATTCGTCCAGAAGAAACTCTGGGAGAATATTATTACCGGACTTATAAGGAGAAAGATGCTTCTGATCCTCATGTCCCTGTTTGGAATGTGAAAAAGGGAGATACCTTCTCGGATTGGCGTGTATGCCAAGATTGGTTACAGGGGATACTTCCGCCTGGCGAGATTAAGTTTCAGGAAAATCAGCCTTATGAACAGACCTATCAGTCTTATCTTGCAGAAACTGCTTCTCATGTTTCTACTACTCACCGTATAGTGCGTGAGTGGTATAGCATGCATAAAGAGCGGGCATCTTTTGTAGCATCACAAAAGAAGTTTGCTAAAGATGAAAAACATGTGGCTCAGTTGAAGGCTAAATTAGAGGCTGAACAAGCTAAGTTTGAAGCTGAGCGCAAGACTGAGGAATGGTCTGTTGCTGGTTGGAAAAGAAAAGTTGAAGCTGAAGCTGCGCTTTTATCTGAGGAACGCAAAAATTGGAGGAGAATTTGTGAGAAAGATAATGCTGAGAAGGCAAACCTCCGCAATATCATAAATAACCTCAAGGCTGAGGTTGAAAATCTGAAGAATCAAGATGTGGAGGTAGAAAGACTGAAGAAAGAAAAAGCTGATATGGAAGTTATGTTGGTCGAGGCGCGCTCTCATAGGGAACGAAGTGAGCAACGGGAGGTACAAGCTTTAGCCACTCTTGCCGTTAGAGATAAAGAACTAGAGGAACTCACCGCTTTGGTTTCTGACCAGGAACAATTGAAGAAGGATCTGGAGCTTGCGCATTCTGAGAATACTGAAACTTCCCGCCGTTTGACTGAGGTTGAAGAGAAATTGGAGAATTCAGAAATGACGCGGGTTTCAGCGGAAAGCGAGCTTGAACCTTTAAAGAATGATATGGCCTGGTTGAAAGATCGCGGGATTGCTTGTGTAAGTTTGTTTCTTCTTTTTTGTTCATGTATGCGCTTTTTTGATGCTTATCCTTGCTTGATTTCACAGGTTTCCGAATCTATGTTAAACTCTGAAGATCTGGATAAAACTGTTGCTAATTTGATGGTTGCTGCGCGACGAGATGGTTACGCGCAAGGATATGCGGAATGTTCCCAACATGTGAATAGCGCTTTGAAAATTAACTGGGATGATAGCAAGTCTGCTACCTTTGGCGTTAATACTGCCGCTGCGCTTGCTTCTATGAAGACAGAGTTTAATAATTTACAACTTCCAGTGATGGAGTTGATAAATGTGGCGCTGCAATCGGATGATCACGTTGCGCAACTCAAAGAAATCTTTCCGGATGAGGGTGAAGATTAGGATGAAATTGTATTGAACAACAAAAATTTTTTTATGTAGGATGTAGATCCTAGTTTTATCGGTGCGCTGTTGCGCGAGGATTTTAAACACTGCTGTGTCTAAAACTCTTTAGGGCGTATTTGTACGCTTAAAAATAGTATGTTTCTATTTGTTTTGTTAAATGACTTTACAATATTTTGCATGAGTACAATTACTTTTGCTTTGAGTAAGGCGAATAAAGTTGGTATGAAGCTCATGTGTGAGTTTATGGTCGTTTGTGACGTGATCACTGACCGCGCATGGAGCTTTGTGTTATACTACCATAATGTTTTTGCACTTACTAAAAAGAAATTGCATGCACTTTGTAAACACAAAAATGATAGGAACTTTGAAATTTTATTCATGGATAGTGCTCAGAGGCATTACAAAGTTTTTCTGATAATTAAATGGAACTTAACTTACTCCCTGATAGTTCCGCCGCATTTGATAAGTCATGTCTTTTCTGCGGAAAACTTATAGAGTCCTTTAAGTTTTAGCCCGTTTGCTTGAGCTTTCTTCTCCCCGGGTAATCTGCTTAATCTCCTTGCGCATATTCTGGAGTAAATGCGTAAGTTCTCCATTTTTGAGGGCCTTTTCTATTTTCGTGCGCAGAGATATGCAGTTGTTCGTGGTATGCCCGTTGTCTTTATGATATTCGCAGTATTGCGCCGGGTCTTGACCACGTTTACTCTTCATCGGAATCGGAGGTTTGAATTGGTAGTCCTCAGTACTTAGAACCTCCGCCGGTGTCTTTGTTAGGGGAGTCCACTGCCTCTCCCTATTTTCGTGCTTGTTCTCTCTTTGTGCAGAGAACTTGTTGATTGTTGTGCGGGCATCTTCAGAGGATCGACTTCCTGATGACTCGCGCCATGACTTTTTGTACCTTCTTTCACCGGTTGCGCTTAAGTCTGCGGGCCTGTTGTGTGGTGGTGGTGGCCTGTTTGTAGTAAGGTTTTTCTCGGTCTGCGCATAAACCTTGGCCGCCGCCATTATCTTTTCCCAACTCGTGGGAAGGCCCTCTGTTCCCGATAATACCTTGACCATGTCGTCACATCTAACCGCGTACTTGAACTGAGCACGGATTAGTTGTTCGTTAACACCTCCAATCTCTAACACTTCTTTATTGTATCTGGTGATAAAATCCTCCAGATTCTCGTCATCGCGGCGCCAGATGTTCATGACGTCGGATGTATCGCGCATTGATCGCCTTTGTTGGCTGAAGTGTGTTAAAAACTTTCTATGCAGATCTTTCCACGACTCGATCTGTCCCGTTGGTAGGTTATCAAACCAGATTCGCGCTGGGCCGGTTAGTGTTTGCACAAACAAATGACACCATAGCGGAAGAGTCCAACCGCCAACCAACCCTGCGCTGGTGAATACTCTTAGATGATCATCAGGGTCAGTTAACCCATTGAATTTCCCAACGTTAGATGGTAATTTGGCCCTTTCCAATGGAGCCAGAGCTATCTCCAATATGAACTTCGAGTTTTCCGCCGCTTCAGCAGGGCGATAAACTAAGTCATAGTTATGCTCTGCCTCAGGGTTATAAACCGCTCGAGGCCTGCATTTGTTATAGTTTGGCTGTAGTCTGTTGAATACACTAGTGTTTGCACTCAAACGATATGTTTGATCGGATTCATCAGTATGAGTGTCCCGTTGGGAACCCAACCTGTCATGAACCGATTGTCTTTGACGAGGGTGTGGTTCACCATGGTGTTGTCTCTGGTAACTGCCTGTATCATCATAAGTTGATTCTTCTCCCTGAGAAGCATGAGCTCTTGATCCCGGCCTCCGGGATTGGGTCACGGGAGCAGTTTGAGCACACAACTGTGTGTATACTGCGTTTAATGCCCCTTGGGATCGGACATACCATGATATCGGAGTTTCTCCTGGTGGTAAGATTGATTGTGCAGGGTTTGCTGGTAACATTCCTGGAGTAACAGGATCATTTGCTCGATTGGATTGAACCTCATTATCGTCCGAGGCATCTTCTACGATCCCTTCTACTGGTAAATTGTTTCCGACGTTTGGTCGAGGACCAGGTTGCCGGTGAGATGACGAATTTTCTGCCATGTGCAAAAAACAGAAAATGGAATGAACTGAATCGAAACGAGATAGAAACTAGAAAAACTGAGAAAACGGTGGGCGCCAATGAAGAAACACTAACTAAATGGTCGGAACCGAGATAGTTAGGGGGTTTGAATCCGCATAAAAGGGTTAGCTCTCTCTCGATTGATTCAGTTGCAACTGAACTTCTTCTCCGGTGATTCTGCAAAAAAGAACACCGTTAGCCTCGCCAAGGGGAGAAGAGGGTTCTCTCCTTGACCCGACTCCGGTGTGAGAATAAGTATTGGTAATGGAGAAGAGAAAGTATTTGAGAAGTGAGTGTGATCTGAGTTTATACCTGAACAGTTCTCATATTTATAACCGGGAGTTTTGGGAGGGAAAACCTGCTATTGAAAAGATGACGGAAGATGCTAACGCCGTAGCGGTTATATTTTCTTCCGTTAAGTTCTTTGATCCTTCGTTAAGTTGTCTCGATCCGATGTGAATGCACACGGATCGTGGTTTGATCTATGGATGGGGGATTGCCACGTGGAAAGTGATTTAAGTGGAGATTACTCTCCAATTGCATGCCTTCGTTGTGATTCCAGGTTTGCTTGTGGTGATGACACGTGTCCAGACGGTTATAACCGTCTGGGTGGTGCACGATTGTATTTCTTTCTAGAAGATTACTGCTGTAATCTGGTGTGACACCTTGCTGTGTGGATGCAGACGAATAAATCCCAAGTCTGGGAAAAATAATATCCAAGTCTGGATATTTAGGTGGAGGTATTGAACAAAGGATTTTGATCCTTTGTTAAATGGGAGAAGGCGCAAGGATTTATGTTTTCCTTTGGGCGCGTGACTATAAATTACTGATTACTTTCTTCCTTTTGTAAGACCAATGCGCGGCCGCGCAGGGTTAAAAAGGTTGAAAGCCCAGTTTGTGGTATGGTCTCAAATCCTTTTTATGAGGTTTTTGGGACCTTACCCCTTCAATACCCGATACAGAGTATAACACTATCCTCAGACTTCAATCCTTTTGCAACTTTTCCACCGGAGATGTCCCCAGTCTGGAACACTTAGTGAACTAAGCCCAAACTTGATCCCCCTGAGTTCTCCATAATGCCTTAGTAGGAATGTCCCCTGTGCATTATGTTTTTTAATACTTAGAAATTTTCTGGAGTTCAACTGCAACTGTTTGTATAATTTTTATGTTACAGGGGATAAACCCTAAAATATCCTGGAGATATATCCTTAGTGTTCTGGGGAAAATCCCAAGTTTTCGTGCGCTACAGGCGGGAGTGTATAAACTTCAAGACTTAGAAAGGTGAAAACCTTTAAACCTTAGAGAGTATGAAAATACCCTTTCGCGAGAGAGGGTGATCAATCCTCATATACCTTAAGGATCCAGGATATAGCCAATGATAACGAAATTGTCAGCCACTTTTACATGGACTGGTCCCGCCATCTTGAACTATTCCTGGATAACTTGCGCTCCAGGCGGGGTGTTTAAACCCAATTCGAGAGAAATGTGAATACCTTTAAACCTGTGAAGGGATCAGGATCCCTTAAACGTGAGAGAGGGGGCCAATCCTCTAATCTTCTGAATTATCCTGAGTGTATATCCTGGAGTCATATCCCGAAGCATATTCTACAAAACAACCTTAAACTAAGATGGGTGTTAGCTTGACTAACACCCCTCCGATGCTTAAGTCAGTACTGGGTTCAAAATAAAATAGAATCATATTTAAAAGAGATAGAATTCATACCATCCTGAGTTAGAAATTAATTTCTAAACTCACTTGAAATAGGATTTGAGTTGTATAGCATTCCAGGATCTTGGTAATATATCCCCCTCCATATTCTTAAGCCGGTATGCTCCTTTCCCAGATTCTGACTCAATTTCATAGGGTCCTTGCCATTTTGGAGCTAACTTTCCATTAGTGGGATTAGTAGTATTCTGAAAAGTCTTCCTTAATACCCAATCTCCAACGTGAAACCTCTTAGTCCTTATATTCTTGTTATATGCTCTGGATATCCTCTGTTGATATGCTGTCATCCTTAGCTTTGCCGCATCTCTTGTTTCATCAATAGAATCCAATTCTTGGCATAGGGCTTCAGGATTCTGCTCAGGATCCCGAAAGTTGGATCTTGCTGTAGGTATTACCATCTCTGTCGGGATTACTGCTTCTGCTTCAAATACTAAGGAAAATGGAGTTTGACCAGTTGCACTTTTCACTGTTGTCCTATCGGCCCATAAAACGAAGGGTAATTCTTCTGCCCACCTACCTTTCTTAGCTCCTAGTCTCTTCTTCAAATTGTTGACAATTATCTTGTTCGAGGATTCTGCTTGTCTGTTGGCTTGAGGATGCACCGGTGTGGATGTAATCATTTTAATTCCCCAACTCTTACAAAAATCGGTTGTCCTCTTACTTATAAACTGAGAACCATTGTCAAAAATTATCTCAGCTGGTACCCCAAACCTAGTTAGGATATTCCTTTTTATGAAGGATACTACTTCTTGGTCTCTGACTTGAACAAATGCTTCAGCTTCAACCCATTTAGAGAAATAATCAGTCATTGCCAGCATAAAGACTCTTCCTCCTAGAGCCTTTGGCAATTTTCCTACTATATCCATTCCCCACTTCATGAATGGCAAAGGGGAAGCAATAGGATATAGTGGTTCAGCAGGCTGATGTAATATATTACTGTGCCTTTGACATGCATCACATCTTCGAGCATATTCTGCTGCATCTTTCCTCATTGTCGGCCAATAGTATCCTGTTCTTAATACCTTTGAGAATAACGATCTGCCCCCAGTATGGTTACCGCAATCCCCTTCGTGTATATCCTGAAGCACTTCTTTGGTTTCGGGATCCTCCAAGCACCTCAGGTATGGTCCTGCAAGAGATTTCTTATACAAAACATCATTTATAATAGTGAATCGTGATACTTTCATCCTAAAGGCCTTAGGATTCTCATCCGTTGGGATGTGTCCTTCCTTGAGATATCTCATGATTGGAGCCGTCCAGGACTTAGGATCCACCTCGGGATACTCATCATCAGGATCCTGGATACTTACTACTTCCATATCCTGAGATTTGAGAAGATCTATCGCAGGATACAGGATATGTAGTATTGGTATTTGGGTTCCCTCCGGTATCCTGACTGATGATCCTAGATTTGCTAAGGCATCTGCTTCAGCATTATCCTCTCTTGGTACCTGTGTAACATTCTAATTTTTAGCATATAAACTATAGGCTTGGTTAAATTTATTAACCACTAGTAACTAGTTATTTTTATTCAACCCAAATAATTTTAAAAATTATTTTATATATATAGTTGGTTGAAATAATATTGGCCTGTGACCTTGTTTAAATAAAATAAAAAGTATCTAAGAACTTATACTATTAGACGAGTAACTTACGGGTAGGTTGACTATAAGAAATATAAAGTTTCTAGATGGGCCTAGGAACCGTATAATAAATTAAATTATAAAATACATTGTATTTTGAACCTACTCCATTTTTAATGAAACTTAGACCCAAATGTAGACAAAAATATTCTCTTTCTAATAGCATGTTTAATATTTTACAAAATGTTATATTTTAGAAGTTATACACGTCAAATAAGTGAAGCAGTTAAATTAATTATAATAAATAATAATAATATAATAAATTGTAAAATGAAAGTTCAACTTTCATGTGAACGTATATATTATATTCAAATATAATAATAATACTAAACTTAGAAAAAGATTTAAATAAGAATTATATATGATTACATATGGATGTGAATTCAAAAAGGGATATGAATGAATTCATTCAATACTTTGGAATTTGTAAAGTCCAATACGTGGACAAAGGAAAATTTAGGAATACAATAAAGGGGATGCGTGGCATCGTTTGAAGGTAACACATCAAAGAATTGCTTGAAGCCAAAGCTACTATGACAACTATAAATAGAATGTAGGCATACTATACAATTGCCCAATTCTTTCAGTCTCTCACTACTCTCTCTCTCGAAATATCTATATATTCTATTTTATTATTATTTACTCTATAAATAATAATAAAGCCATGCCCGTTTTAAGTATTTTAACTCCCGATCACCGCTACCCTTCCCGATTGATCTGGAACCCATAACTCATGTCAGGGCTCTGCCCGACTAAGTTGTTGGGATTCGGTCTCGGGACTTCGGGACAAGGTTGAATTTGGGGTACTATACTTAATACCATTTACAAGTATATATATATATATATATATATATATATATATATATATATATATATTATAGTTCAGAAGTTATACCCAAAAATTTATACCAGGAGGCTTTCTAGTTGAACCCTAAAGTTACAAAGTGAGTCCATTTTCTTTTCTCACTATTTTATTCCCTTTTTCTTTATAATATAATTATATTCAAAAATGTCCCAAACCATAACAACTCTTACCAAAACTATTATTTATTATTATATTTTATACAAAAGGAAACCTTAGTTAAGACCCCTAAGTAATCCTACATAAACCCTACAAATTTCAGAATAATCAAAATCAGGATCAGGGCCCCTAAAACTCAGGGGGGGTATTTTCTACTTAACGATTATCCTTATAAAACGTTGTCAAAATTTAATTTATCGATTCCGTTGACTCAGCTAGGCTAGAAAAACACGCGGCAAACCTATGAGCTTTACGTGTCCCTTACGGACCGTAAGGGAATATTGTTACGGTCCGTAAGAAATGTCAATTTTGGGTATAAATAGCAGGCATTGGCACTTGATTTCTGGTTTCATTACGACGTTCAAATTCGATCTGTACATCGAGTTATAGTCGAAACAGTCACAAAATCACTAATTAGTAGAGGGGATGCTGCTACGATACAGGGTATTAACTAGATCGCTATTACGATTCAACGTCCGATCGATTATAACTATCCAACGATTGTTTAAGTGCCGCTCAAATTGAGTTTATACTTTGTTATTCATCGTGATTTCGACTTGAATGTTTGAGTGCTGTTCGAACTCGGACTATACTCTGTCATTCGTTGTGAATCCGCTGAATTGTTAATTATTGCACTTTGTCATTCGTTGTGAGGGTTTTATCTCGTGAGTTATCGTAAATGCTGTATTAAGTTATCTACCTAGTTCGTATGCACTAGGTTACAAGGCTAATCAATAGGCTAAGCTCTGTCTGTATAAATCTGCAATCTATCAAGGCTTATCTGTAGATTAAATTCTGCCAGTATGAATCTGCATGCTTATAATGTGAGTCATTCTCTTTTTATCAAAATGCTTTATAAATGCTTAAATGTTTTCAAAGTTATAATTACAGTGATTAAGTTTATGTAATCACCAAATTACATCCGGTATGTGGGGTACTAGGTTATCACCCGCGAACTTCGCGGGTTGGAAATTTAATTTGCACCAACACAAAGTGTATAAATAATACAAATACAAACAAAGTAACATATTACATAAATTATTTATTGACAAAGTGAAAATACAGTCAATATATAAACCTTAGTTTTAATCGTAGAGAGCAATCAATTAAAATAATCTTTTTACCTTAACTTCCAACTTTTTCACAGTTTTGATCATATACCGATCATCTTGTGTCGAAGAAAAGATGCTAACAACATTTTGTGGCTAAAAAAGCTCACAAAGAGCATCGTTCCAATAAATTTAACATATAATATGATCCACTTGGAACAACTCCCTCAAATGTCTAGTCATAATTTTAACAAAAAAAAACCATCAAAATAAAATTCAAGATTCTATCAATTGAGGCAAAATAGTACCTAAACACAATTGGGCAATAATATTTCCATATAGACTTCCCGGATTGAAATGGTGGTGTAACCTTAGATCCTTTTGGTGGGAATCGAAACCAAAACTTCTCGTTTAGGTCGAAATTGCATATCATTTGGTCCCTTATTATGAAAGCATGTTTCCCAACTGAATACCTATAACAACCAAATACACAAAATCAATTCAAACCAAAACAAATTGAGAATTTCTCAATGCATTGAAGCTTCATTATCGTAATGAGTTTTTTTTTCTTTCTAATTCAAGTAAGGTGAAAAGTCATTTTTTTTAATTTCTGAAGCATCATATAAACAATTAAATAAAGCAGAAGGCATAAAGCTATATGGCGTTTCTTATGCTGTAAAAAAAGTCTTTATGGCGTTTTTGGTAATATTATAACAATGACCACCAACAAATCAATGTCCTATAACAAATTATCGTAATTTTTTTCATTTTGATCATCAGTATTGAAAAAAAAAAAGTCACCAAAAATAGAGCCATTTTTTGTAGTTGACATAATGAACAAAAATATACATAAGTCAAAATTACCTATTTACTTCTCACCCACATGACATTCGGTGCCTCTTTTTTCTTTCCATCAAGTTCTTCAATCACCAGCTTTATCTTTGACTTGTTCCAATTGAATGAGGATACTGTATAGTTAAACTTGCAGTGTAAGATAATCAGGTATCAAAATATTGACTAACTTTGAAGTTACCTCTTAAAATGCTTTATCATAATGACGCTGCAAGTTGTATATAAGTGGCAAGTTCCATCCATTTAATTATCAATGGGTAGATTATGGTCATACTTTTTCTAATAACAGGTTAAATGTATGGAAAATGGGTTGACATCAACTTGAATTTTACTTTAAATGCATAAAAAGATCCTAAATCATTTTATGAAAAAAAAATTGTTAATTATAAATAGTATTACCTTAGTTCAAAAGATTGGATAGATGACCACTTACTTAGGTTGCCACTAATCACACGGATTTAATTCCTTCACGCATATCGGATTCTTGACTTTGGCTCAAACCAATATAACACATATTCAATAGGTGTTGTTCACATAGATATTGCTCGACTTCACACACGTTTCTTTCACACCACATAGGTTCTGATTCGTTCTTGTTTTTCACCACGTCTACTCAGCAAATTGATCACCACAACTTCGTTTAATCGACCAAGTTGCAATATTCTTTGGCTTCGTTGTGATTAAAAAAGGGACACCACAGCCGGCTTGATCGATTTTGACCCGCTATTGTAGATCTACTGCTTAATGTTGTTTCATTGGCTGTTACTCTTCTTGATCACTGCTGGTAGTCTTCTTCACATGATCTTTGTTGCTTTGATAGACTCACTTGTAAACTTGACATTCATATGGTTGTTCATTGTTACATCCTTTGTTACTTTTGTGTTGAAACTTAAATGTAACCTATAATATAGTTTAAATCATAATCAACATAGTAGACTCACTTCTAGATGGGAGGTACATTTTTCTCATTTGTAGAGCTCCTTGAATATCCTGCACGCTTCCAACATGTTGTTCCTGCGTTCATATAAACAAATTGTTCAAATTTAACATATTATGGATAAAAATATCAAAACATATTAAAAAACCGAAATACCTTAAATTAAGGTATAATTAGTTTTTTTTTTTTTTTTTGCTTTAAAAATTTAAATGCGAAATACTGTGAATTAATAGTAATTTTGTAATCTCTTTGTACCATATAAGAGTTGTTCAAATTGGGTGTTAGATGTCTGTAGAAAGATGTATTCGTGTCGACTCGAAACTGATTTAGAATAACCTGCATCAAAAGCCAATTAGGGTGTTGATATACAACTGTAATTTATTTATTTCAGTTATTTCATCTAAGTGACCGTTGGCTACATAAATGTTTGGTCGATTTCCCCATCCAGGATTTATACTCCATATCTATATGTTAATAAAGTTAATAAGTATACCTATACATGTATAATAAAGTTAATATAGAGTCATCACCAATACCATGTGCAACTGACTTCCCGTCACAATCCCACGCGCAGGTGGCAACGGGAACCCTGCCAGGACTTGCAAGTTTGGGTTTTATGACCAATTAATTCCAAACCACCAATAAAAGAAGCAACACTATGCTAAACAAATAAACACGAAAACAAATATGTTAAACCAAAAATCACAGGTACCAGACCACCCGTAGATATACACTTTATAGCCCCAATTAGCAACATCAAATTAGATTCCTTCCAACATCAAGTAAAGGACCCTATACCAAGAAAATAGTTGGTGTTATGGAATATTTATAACACTTAAGGATAAAATAAACTTGGTGTTGAGAAGACGGTATCAAATGCCTCTTTTCAAGTGCTTAAATTGAAGTAACAAAGCTAAGCCTATGTTAAAGTAATTAATGTAGAAAAGACATTGGAAATCATAACTATTGAAATAAAAGTAGATTAACCTAAATCCAAAAGGGAGCATAAGCACTGTAAAAGTCTACTTTTGAAGGGTAACGGGTCAAATGGACAGAATCACTCAAAGTCTACTTTCGAAGCATATAACCTCCTGAATAACTTTATAAAAATATTCATATTAGTGTTATTATGATCAAATAATTGTTTTAACCGTAGAAAACAATCATTTATTTCTAAAGGAATAAAAGCAAGTAATCCGACCCGACCGCTCAAGCTTGCCACCTCTATATAATACTATCAGGCAAATTTTATCAGGATATATATATATATAGGAAACATATTGAATCTATATGTGTGTCTATGTATGCACATTGAAAATGAATAATGCATGATGAATCAAGTACATTAATTAAACGTTAACGTCTTCAAAATTAAAATACTTAACAAATATAAGACAAAGAAAACAAACTTATCAAATAAAGACATTCCATTGAGTTTCTTATTTTGCTAGGTTATCACCCGCGAACTTCGTGGATCGGAAAATTTAATATATATTATCACAAAGTGTACAAATAATATAAATACAAAGTGACATATTACATAAATTACTTATTGACAGTTAAAATGCATAGAAGTATAAAACATTATATTTTTTTACGTTTATTAAGGATTAAGGTGTCCCCCGACAAACAACATTTACTGTTTCTCTAAGCCATCTAGAACTTCTGGCTACGGCCATCACTATAGATCTGCAAAATAAAGGACAAACATTAAATAACACCACAAAGTAACTAAACTCCCAATGAAAGATATGTTCGTAATCCAATCTAAACCTTAGACCTAAACAATACAAAGTTTTAAAGATACTAACAACATTTAGTTAGTTGACTACACAACTCACTACACCACATAAGTCATCATTACTCCTTATAATTAAAAAATAAGATTTTTATATGTAAATATTATCACAATTTGATCTAAAATACAAATTTGAACAAAAACCATAAAAATACTAATTTATGAAGTTAAACAAAAACCATAAGAACACATTAACAATTCAACCCGAATAAAACCAAAAGATTTTAGGATTTAGTTATATAGCAATTAATTAAAACTCTTACAATCCAAACAAATGCCACTATATCCAACAAAAACTATACCAAACTGCATTTATAAATAAACTAAGTCCAACAATACCTGACTTGTGGAGACTAACACTCCACTTATGTGGAACCGGCTAAGCGGCGCATCATTCGCCTCACGAGCAGCTCTCTTGGTTTGCATTATAATAACTTTGACTTGGGTCAAAGTAGCCAAGGTCTTTATCAGCTTTGACCTCATTAAGTAGTTTTCCATTTTCCTTTTTGAACAGAAAGGGTTCATTTTATTCAAATCAAAGCCAACCTCTAGCCAGAAGTTAGAGGAGGCAGCATAAGTTAGAAAATGAGTAAGTCCATCATCATCTCGTGCACGTTGTTTTAAATGATTCATCAATCTAGTGCCATAACCCTTCACTTGCTCATCTGATGTGATTGCACAAAAAGCTATTTCTCCGAACTTTTGGCTATAATGTCACATAAACAACAAAGAACCAAATGAAACACCTAAAAGAGCAATAAAAGATGGTATATTTGATGTGATTGCACAAAAAGCTATCTCTATAAACTTTTGGCTATAATTTCACACATGGAGCCTTTTTACCTGAGATAAGGGCGATATGTAATCCCACCAACAACAGTATTGCGCCTGATAACCATTACAGATTTGTGGCTTCTGCATAAAATAATATTACAGGGTCATTTAGTGTATGCCCACAATTCATATATGATTATAAAGAAAACAAAAAACAACCATATAAGAACCACATAAAACATTAGAAATTAAACCCATCAGCTTCGAACAATCTAGCTTACGAATAAATGGAAGTAAACAAACCTAGTTGACTCAATTTTGTTTTATTAAGATAGACGGCATCCATTAAACTCCCGGTAATGCTAGATACAACACAGAAAGGTGTAAAACGGTATCAAGTCTAAATGCAAAATACAGCAACATCATATGACACCTCCCTCCTCTCTGGTTTATTAGATATCTAAACACTTTAATCAGATTTTATCTACAGATCAATTAATGTCACCCAACTCTATTATATTTTCTATTTGAAATAATTCCCCCCCCCCCCCCCCCCGACAATTTTCCCGTGTAGAGAATAGTCTACTTCCCATGTTTACATTATTGAACTATTTCATAGAGAGAAATCATACTATATTGCTTACAGCATACCTATCTATCACAAGACGAACAATGTATTGCATGTTAGGTAGTTTCCTTGCAAATATATTCTTTAGTCCAA
This sequence comes from Helianthus tuberosus, assembly GCA_030545235.1. Classification (NCBI taxonomy): domain Eukaryota; kingdom Viridiplantae; phylum Streptophyta; class Magnoliopsida; order Asterales; family Asteraceae; genus Helianthus; species Helianthus tuberosus. The sequence goes on along the minus strand of CM060411.1, from coordinate 168,288,785 downwards.
TTAACCTGTAAATACATATGTTCATCAATTTTATCATTTACATACTGAACCATTCATCAAGGTGAAAAAACATTAACTATGCAAATTAAGAGAGAACAGTAGATACCACATCATATGTTCATCAATTTTATCATTCGATACGCATACAAACTTGTTTCCCTGCTTCCTCCTGCACATTACAATAAGTTGTTTCACTAAATCTACAATTACAACAAAAAAAAACAAAGTTACTGATAATACACCATCAAATCAGGTGGCGTTGATTTGACAACAATACAGTACCGATACCGTACCATACTGAATCATACCGACTGTACAACATTACTTCCTACTGCAAATGGACAAAGCTAAACATTTGAAACCTCGAATATTTGCCAGTTGTCCTATTCTACCTCAATACGCTTCACTCTATTTTTGACCCACATGAATGACGTTGTTTTGATCTCGCTTAGGAGCTGCTCAAGAATACTTTTCTGCCCAAAAAAATAAGTCCGTTTCGCCCTTCCATATGACCAGCAGGTGGTGAGAATTACCGCTTGCAGTAGGTCTTTAAAATTGAAAGCAAAGATTGGCGAATGTGAAAGCAAAGATGATGGAGTTTCAAACGTTCAATTCCGTTATCTTCTTTCCATTAAATTCTCTGTCGTTACGGGTCGCCCATAGCCTCCATATAGTAGCTAAGGCCACCAAGTGAATCGCCTTTCTCCATTTCTTTGATCCAATCTGAGACGAAAAGAAATCCAGAATCTGAGCCACTGTCTTCACCTGCACCATGATGGGGATCTTCAGCCACCTGTACACATGCCACCAAACAGTCCTTGACCAGAGACAAAAAGCAAATATGTGGTCACATGATTCCCCCTCTATCCCGCACCCGGTACAAAACGGCTGATTGATGGGGATTCCTCGCATAATCAGCTCCATCTTTGAGGCAATTTTGTCCAAATCAGCCCAACAGCCCAGCAAATTAGCTTTTAAAGGGGCCCAAGGATTCCACCAAACCAGCGCAACATCACTCTGAACCGAGAGCTTTGAGCAAAGTTCTAGCCGTAAATCTTAAACTAAAAAACCTTCCCCTCCATCATTTACCCACACCCAGTTATCATCTCCCTTGCTAAAATTAACTTGTTGCAGTAGGCTGCTCAGAATGCCGAGTTGCGCCCATTCCGTATTAGTCGTCAGGTTTTTTTACCCAGCCCCAGCTCCACTGGGCCAGGCTGCCAACGAACTGCACGTATGAAGAAATAAGGCCATTTTTATCCTCAGACAGTCGATAAACCAAAGATCTTTTAGAGCGCCTTGCTCGTCCAGTCGTCTTTCCAAAACAGAACACTTTTACCATTACCAAGCCGGACCTTCAACTTATCCGTAATCTTTATACCCCATTTCGCAAGACTACCGTCAATCGAATCAATGTCTTTCCACCACCCCGGGATGGTGTTCTTCACCGAAATGAGTTTTCCACCCTTGTGAGGGCTATGGATAGAATGCACAACCTGGGCCCAAAGCTGACCCGACCCCTCTCTAAACCTCCACCACCATTTCGTAATTATGGCCAAGTTGAATTCTTACAAACCGCCGACTCAAACTTAGGTAACTAACAAAAATAATGTATTGCTGGAGTTATAAAGAAAAAAATAACCTTTTTAATAATTCATTATTTTATGATTCCAAATAATGTGAGGTATGAACCTTCCCTCTTTAGTTACTTATGTATGGCTTCCTTGTATCCACATCTTTAACACCTTTAATGAAACATTTGCTTGATCAAGTGGAACCATATGTCCAGCATTATACACCTAACTGATACTAAATAAGATCTGGTTTTTGCCAGCTCAAGTACTCACCTATACATGAATAATATCATTCTAACAAAAAAAATAATTAATCATGGGAAGGTAGATGAAGCAGCCCAAAAAAGGGAAGGCATGCATTCATAAATCCTCCTGAAAGAATAATAATTAATAACGAAACGAATCACTAAAAATACACATCTTCTTTAAATTAAACCTTAAAAACTAAAAATATTAAAGTTCAAAACTATCATGTTACCGTTCCTCAAGTAATGAAGTCGCAGACCCTTGTTCCAGTTTCATACTATCATCAAAATTTTTCTTTTCTTTCCAAAAACTCATCCACAGTGTTTGGGTCGTTGTTATTCATGAAATGTCAACAGTGCAGGTAGTGAGAATATAGTTTTGGCTGAAGAGAAATTCCAAAGGCCAGATGTTTCGCCATAGCAGCTGCCATTGTTCTGTGCCATGAAGAGAAATTCCATGGCAGAGATTTGAGCTCCTTGTTCACTACATATATTCTTCAAAATCGCACCGAACATTACCTAATCAAATTGAACATAGTAAGTGATAATAGGCTGTATAATGAAACAAATGCTTTAAATTTATAAACATAAAACCAAAAAGTTGCTTATAAACAAAACATTAAGAGCCAAACATGAACCTTTCATATATTGTAGAATTTGATCATAATATAATAGAATATATCTGAATAAAAACAAAAATATATAAATCACAATAAAAAGTAGAAGGCTTACCTTTCTTATCTTGTGGTCAACCAACTATAGAGCTGAACAGAGTTTTGCTACTTGTGCAGAGTCTTCTGTTGCCTCAGTTGCTAATTTACCTGCAATATCCTAATAACACAAACATGAGGTTCCATTCCAACTCCTATTTGTGATATCACGTACATCTAAACACAAACTTTGTCATACTAACATTCATTATTGTATAGATTTCAACATCATTATTCATATTACAATTCAAGTCAAATTTGATATTCCAATTAAAAACATGAAAACCCAAATCATCAACCCGATATAATGTAACCTAAAATTCAAGCAATCTAGTTACAATTATCAACTTTACTTGATAAATACTAATTCTAAATGTAAAGAAACAATAATAAAATTACCAATTTCTAAAGAGAACGAAAATAGAAAGTTCAAAATTGATGGAGCAGAGATATATGATTGAGGGAATAGAAAGGGCCAACACCGTTACGCTTGAAGACGCTCAGCTATCCTCCCGTATTCCAACTGAAGATTATAACCTAATTCACTGGTTAAGAAGAGAAACAAAGTCTACCTCATCATGTTTGGAATCATTGAAAGCAAAGACCTCGATCCCTAACCACCGTGAGCTGCCGGCTATAGGTAAAATACCATTGAAAAAAGACATCAGTAGGCAGAAAAAGAACCAAAAAAGAGCTGAACGTTACCTTGAACCTCAGACGGTCGCCACTACAACTCCTTGATTGCATTCAGAACCACCACCATCACCGTTTGGCCGACTGTTTTGGGTCCTCGGTTTCAGATGTTTGATTTTGAGATACACGTTAGGATTGATGAAGAGTGGTGTAGAACAATATTGATCGAGTTGTGTAGAACCGCAAAGGTGCCAACTTTTCCATAAACATAATCAAGTTGTGTAGAACAAAGAGTGGCCTATAACAGTTCTTTTTAATTACATCAGCTACAAAATCAGATAAAATAACTCAAATGCCTCTAAAACTTGGCAATGACACTCCAAAAAATCTCTTAATCTTTAAGGGGACAAAAGATTAGATTCTCGTATAATTGTATTATCATACCAAGATATAAGAAACCACACATCATACTCAAAAACGTTACCGAAATCCCATGCATAAACCAAACAATAGTTTTCATGTTATAGGAGTTCTTTTTAATTACATCAATAGTTTTGATCATAAACCGAACATCTTGTGTCAAGTAAAAGATGCTCACAGTTTCTTGCTACTAAAAAAGCTCAGGAAGAGCATCGTTCCAACAAATTGCAACATGTAATAGGAGGGTGGTTTCCTGCTGCACATAATATATATTGTAAATTCGACGTCATGAAGATGGAAAAAAAGGTATTCTATCAAGAGCAAAAAAAGACTAAAAGGACCAAAATGTTGGAAGTTCAATTGAAATCGATTTTGTTTGACGGAACCAGAAACATACCTTGATCCCTATCGTCTCCTCGTTCGTCAAATCCTTTTCAAAAGCTGAACTCAACATCGCAATCGTACCGGAAACAGACTTGCCAATGGGACCATATCTAATTATTATAGATGAATGACTCACAAAACAAATCAGAAATAAATGATGGAGAAATCAAACAACCTAATACCGATAAGCAAACTTGATTTAAAGAAGATAGTTTGAATTAGAAATCACGAATGGAGTTTAGGTAAGATCGATGGAATCATAATCGCTTTTTGATAGTTAGGGTTTCAAATACAAATAGCGATTAATCAATTCTTCAATTCTGTAACATTGCAAACAACATGGAAAAGAATGAACCAAAAATTTCTTGATGAAGAAGATTGAAGATACCTGATGCGATAGAATGATCTGCAATTAGCGTAGCCGATATGTGAATCTAGGGTTTCAAGTATGATGCGGCGAAGGAGAAGAATGAGGCTGTAGAGAAATTTAGGTTTTTTAGATGCCTTATATACACGGGTTTGGAAAACCCATACATCTGACCCGAAAATTGCCGGATCCCGCTTCTTTTTTCTTGGAATCGTGATTGTAGAAACCAAAAGGTGATTTCCCTCCTAAACTAAAATGCCACATCAGCCTATATGGCCAAAGACAAATGCCACATAGCCCAAATCAATCTCATTTATATATATATATAGATTGTGCACAGTATTGCAGTTTTATCACTTTAGGTGGGCGAACCTAAATTTAGTGATAACCGTCATTCATTGGGGCAGCCAATGGTGATATGACCACAGTCACCGAAAAGAGTCGAGTGACAAATACTGTGGGTAGTTGGTTTGATATCAGAAACATTGTAATCTCTTAATACTGTGAATTATAACAAACGTGTCGTTTTAGTAAAATGAATGAACCCACTCAGTATTTCCCGCTGACAAAACCTTTTTCAAAACATGTTTCAGGTAATTACAGTAGATTGGAGTAAGAGATGGATACGACACTGAAAGACATCAAGAAGTGGCTTATTTTATTAATTAAATCAAATTAAGAAAAAATTGTTTTATGTAATCAAATTTATCTTTATTAAAGCTACCATTGTAAAAATTGGGTTTATCCCATCCATTTAAATAAATAAAATCTGGTGTTTTCTAAACTCTGATATTTTTCCTAACTCACGATCCTGATGAAATTTCCGCTGCAACATTTTCAAAATAATCACCGGTACCACTGGGCTGTTCGCGACTCTCGATTCCGTCCAGGGTGGGTCGGGGGTCGTGACAGAAGGTGGTATCAGAGCCAACTCAAAGAGCCACTGCTTTAAGCCTATAAGTGTTGTGATAACAATACTTAAACTTAAATAAAAGAGTTAGGAGATTGCTGTTAACTGGTAGCACACATGATAGCATTTAGACTTGAACTTAAGAAAATATGTCTTAGTATAAAACTTTAAGATAAGCTAAAGTACTTTTGTAAATAAAGTATGATGAGTTTTGGTATGCCATAAGACTGGTAATTAGAATATTGCAAGATATGATAAATAAGCTATAACACTTAAATCTTGCTTATTGATATTACTTGGGCTAGAATAAGATATGTTACGGGAAATATAAGTTTCCTTGGTTCTGGATAAAAGCCCTAATAAAAGAGGCACTTTTGAAAAGATACTATTTATGGGAAATAGAAAATTTTCTCCGACAAGACTGGGTATGGTGTAGCAAACTCTCCAGTTTGTCCGGATATACTGAAATTACCTCTCCGGCACGAATCGGATAAGACGGGGTATATAATATGTCAAACAAGTGACAAGATTTCCCTAAATAGTATCATGACCAGATATCTGACTGATTTTTTTTTAAATATGAATCTGTTAAATACATTGACCTTATAGAGGGTATGTATAATACAGCATGTGAAATATATGATTATATAGATATGTATATCTATAAGAAATTCCAAAAGTCAATTAGGAATATAGCACAAGCATCTGTGTCTAGATTTCTTTATTTAGAATCTCTTTTCCAATATCAAACATTATTTCGTTTAATCATCTACCTCGAACTCGTGTGAAAATATAAACAAATGGAAACCCTTAAGTTGGGACACCATCAAAAGTATAAAAAATTTCTAATGCGTTACCATAAACTATTAACGCAAGTAAAAAAAAAACATGTAAAGTTGTGCTAGTGCACAAGAAAACACATGAAACTTAAATTATACATCCACAAACGTCGAAGTATATCACACACGACTTCCAAGGCAAGACCTTTGGAAAATATAAATTGGGCATGATGACACCAATGTTAATTCCGTCAGTAGAAGAACTATTAAAAGAGGCACTTTGCCACATAATCCTATAAACAACATGAATTTCGCTAAGGTACTTTGAAAAAAAAATTCACAACAATCGGTGCACGGTCTAATCAGAGTCATAATTATTATCACTACAAAAGGAGTCACATACCTTTGCAACTCCCCTATTTCATCTTATTCGACATTCCCTGGTAATGTCACTTAATAACAGTTATCACACGAAATTCCAGATAAAGTTCTTATATTTCTTTCATTGAAATTCTGACCTCTGTGAATAGACTTTTGCATTGTTACTCCTCCTAATGGTCATCATACCATGAGGATTTCTTTCATAATAGCGAAAACTGATCTATTTCATTTCTTGGTAAATCCACACATGCACTGTTTGTACGCATGTGGTTCATGAAGACCACTGGAGGGCTTCATTCCGAATTGTTATCCAAACTCAAATATCATTCTGCTTTTTGTACTATGAACCGCATTATTGCAAAACAATAACTCCTTGATATCGAGTCAATAAATTTCTTGAAAAAGTTAATTTTCTTTGGCATACATAGTTTCTATAGTAATCATGTCCGAATTTTCTTATTAAAACTTGTTTTGTTTAAATCAAAGTTCAAATTATTTAACTCGCTCACATTACATATTCATTTCAAGATTCCATATAATGGATGAAAGCTATCGTATTCAAAATAGTTCCAACAAGTACTTCATTTGTTTTGAACCATAATCAGCTTGTTTAGTCTTTGACTTCATTGAATCCTTTCTTTGATCACGATCACCTTGTACTTACATTTTCACAAAATTTAAAGCTTGCACTAATCTCGTTTATATATATCATATATGGATTTAATTAATTATATATTTATAAAAGCCATCTTGACACAAATTGTGTGTTAAGATAATAATACCCAAATTCTTGTCATATTTCAGTATATCTTTTAAACATCAATCTAGCCTTTCGTGATAATTATTACTTTAACATCTTCAATTGAAAAACATTATATTTTATATGGAAACTTACATAAGTGAGTACCTAATTTACAAAATAGTATTACTATATTCTTGTTAAACCATTAAGGTAAAGAATTTATATTTTTATATATATATATAAATATATAAAATTTATGTTGAAGTATACTCTCATTTAAGTTTACGTTCAGTTATTTATTATTGATAATTAATATTAATTTTATTATTAATAATAAATTAATAACAAAAGTGTTAGTATTATTTTAAATACTAGGGTTATTACCGGGAGCAGATATTGAATAGCCTAGCCTTAGTTAGGCATGTACTGATCACCTATGCTTAAACAAGGCAGCACTAAACAATATCCAACCATGATAATGACTAGTTAATATATATATAAATTAAGTCATCAACTACGTTGGGTTAGGGGAACATTGTAAAATATAAGAATAGTTCTCATTTTCACTTATTTACAACATTCACAACGTTATATGGTTTTAAAATGAAAATAAGTAATCACATAGAATCGACTCATTAAGTATTATATATGTACAAAAGTAATTGTATAAATATTTTGTACAATAAATATTTTTACAACTCTATTTACAACTTTTATTTAACAATTGTGAATTCTTTTACAAAATAATAATATTAAAATATTTTGTAATGTAATAACTTCCTTGCAATATATATTACATAGTATTTATATATATAAGATACGATTCAAATCTGGACACAAATAATATATATTACATTTGCTTTACAAAATATAATATAATTGGTTATGCCAAAACAACTTGTTCTTATTATATTTCGATCTCTAGGACATAGTATGAAAAATATGGTCACTAATAATGTACTATCACATTGTTTCACAATTAAAACAACTTGGAACTCTAAACAATTATACACTGGCTTTATTGTCTTTTCGTGTATCCTTACAATTCACTTATCTCAGCACATTGATTTTCTTATATCATAATTTAATATTTGACAAATCATTTTTCATGCTTTTTAAACCTGTCAATTCTAAGTCTTCATCGGTTGCCAATCAAAGTAAGCTTTCTTTTCACAAAGAATTTTTATTAATTCTAAAAAGTCATTCACATTAATATCTATTGATCATATATCTTTTTGGCTTGAACCTAATCACTTTGGAAATTTATATCATTTCATCTCATTCGTTTAACATTGATTTCTTGAACTAATTCAGTTAAACCATTGAATCCTACTTATGGTACAACTCTTATTCACAAAATTTGATATTTAATCTGTGTCATTTTGTTGACTCAAATATGACATAAATCTAAAAGAAATATCATAACCCAAATATACTTGTGAGCTGGAATCTGAGATAAAAAAAAATATATATTCCAGTAAATCTCGAGGACGAGATTTTTATTAAGGTGGGGAGAATGTAACATTCTAATTTTTAGCATATAAATTATAGGCTTGGTTAAATTTATTAACCACTAGTAACTAGTTATTTTTATTCAACCCAAATAATTTTAAAAATTATTTTATATATATAGTTGGTTGAAATAATATTGGCCTGTGACCTTGTTTAAATAAAATAAAACGTATCTAAGAACTTATACTATTAGACGGGTAACTTACGGGTAGGTTGACTATAAGAAATATAAAGTTTCTAGATGGGCCTAGGAACCGTATAATAAATTAAATTATAAAATACATTGTATTTTGAACCTACTCTATTTTTAATGAAACTTAGACCCAAATGTAGACAAAAATATTCTCTTTCTAATAGCATGTTTATTATTTTACAAAACGTTATATTTTAGAAGTTATACACGTCAAATAAGTGAAGCAGTTAAATTAATTATAATAAATAATAATAATATAATAAATTGTAAAATGAAAGTTCAACTTTCATGTGAACGTATATATTATATTACCCTATAGTCTTAAAGAACAAAGTCGGTGGCTACGCCACCGACCAAAGACTTTTTACTCCTCATGTATGTTGGGCTGATGGACTACACGTTTTACTTCTCACGTTTGTTGGGCTAATGTGCTCAGTATTGGGCTAATTTCCTTCTTTCTCCTCTTTGCTTCCACGTGTTTTGGCAACGTCGTTATCATAAATGCCGGCTTCTTTCACTTTCATCTCAGATAAGAACAATTCCAGGTTTTTAGTACGAGATTGAGAAGATTGGAACGCAAACGAAATCAACAATTCATCTTTCAGGTCACTTCTTTTTAGCGTATTCCTTTTAATTGACAATCTAGGGTTTGTAAGATTGCTTTTTTTTCACTTGCTGAAGATATTGGCTCTGTCAAAAATTCGTGGGATGTTATAAATGTTACCAAACTGTCAAAAATTTGGTTGGATGCTTTCACTTGCTCAACCCATTGGCTTTATGATTGGTTTGTGAGCCGATTACCTGTTTGACTGAATATGTATAGGACTCGAGATGAAATGGGTATAAACTGTTGTTGTGATATTTGTATATAATGACCCAAAAGTATAATTGTAGGTTGTTTTGTGTGCTAGATATATTGACCAGCTATGTGCATTTGTGTTTGGTCTGTCCGTGACAAATTGAACACATAAACCAATGTTAACTCTTGCTGTTGTTAATCCACTTTGTGTATAGGATTATTTCAGATAGAATATTATAGTTGTTGATCTAAAACCTGCTATTTGTGATAAAAAGCCTTAATAAAAAGTGAGCTTAAAGTGTTTCTAAGAATCAAATAGAAACAACCCAATAACCAGACTTCCAAACCGTTAAAACTTAAAACAACAAAAATGAATTTTTTTAACCAGATTAGACTGGCCTCGCTGACTGATTAAACCAACCCATTGTTGTGTTACCAGACGGTTTTTATGACCTAGACGATCGTTTAAGCCGCTGAGCCTTTAATGTGTTTGTTATAATTTAAAAGAAAATTTGACAAAAACACCGTCCGGCGCCCCTCCCGGCCTCTTGAAAGCGGCGTCACTGTGCATTAATACAGCCGCGGAGGTGCTTGCTCCGACTACGCTCGATACGGCGGCTACGTTCGATGTGTCGGCTACGCTCGATGTGGCGCTACAGCTGTGCTCGCTACTGCGATGTTGCGGTTGTGATCGCGACTGCGCTAGATACAGCGTTGTGGCTGCGCTCGCGGCACGTTGTGGCTGCGCTTGATGCAGCGTGTACGGCAATGTGTCTATAAATTGTCTATAAACCTGATATTTCTACCCTGAACACTTGATTTTGAGTTGTCATGGGTCAATTTTAAGACCTACAGGCTCATTATAGGCATGGCTAATGTGAAGAACGGGTTGAAATAGGTGTAATTTACTTTGTTTGATATATATACATACATATAAAATTTAATATTATAAAAATACTTATTAAATAGTAATTATTATATAAGTTTGAGTCAGCCAATATTTGAGAAGAAGGCAACATTATTCTTTTCATGTAATTTTAGTGGGTCACTTCAATTGTATGTTTGTTTGACAAATATGGGTGTGAAACATAATGAAGGTCGGTTCATGCATTTTGTTTTTTTTTTGCTCTGACTCATACATACAGTAATGGCATAGGAAATAGTACAGAGAGTAATAAAGGAGGTTCAGTAAGGTAGATTTGGGAGATGAAAGAGGTAACAGGAAGAAGGTAGCAAATAGGGTACAAACAATACATCTAGAAATTATATGCTGGCTAATTTAATCAACTAGGGTACGGTACAGAGAGTAATAAAGGAGGTTCAGTAAGGTAAGAAATTTTAAGTACCTTGAAGATATTCTAACCTAAGCCCATTATGACGGCGCTGCGCTTGCCGTACGTTGCGGCTGCGCTTAATGCAGCGTATACAACCATTGCGCCGCTGCACTCAATGGAACGTATATGGCGGCGCTGCGCTCGCCTTACGTTACGACTGCGCTCTATGCAGCGTATACGTCCATTGTTGGATATGGCGGCGCTGCGCCCGCCTTTCTAATTGATTTTCATGTTCTGCCATCATGAATTTATAAGGCCAATTGGGAAACTGCCCATTTTCCCATAGCCATTTTCCTTCATTTGTGATTGCCCAGTCCAAAAATTTAATTTAGCCCATACTGTTTCAGCTAAGCCTTAATTTAGCTCATAATTTATTCAGTTAAGCCTATAATGCATCCCATTTGTGATGGTGGGCCAGGTCCAAAAAAATAATTTAGCCCATAGTTTTACTTAATAATTGATCTCTATCAACTGAGTAACTGATTACTATGTGAAGTTAGAGGTGCATATCTCGGGTTTTTTTGTTTTTAATACCCAGTTTAGGATATGGAATACAAGAATTCTTACCAGCTGATTTGAGAAGTAACTTTGGTGCTTCTTTCATTTGCTTATTCATGTTTTCCACTTCTTGATCAATTGTGATGACATGGTTTTGATTCATGTTTTTGGCATTTTTTTTATTTAGTTTCTTAATTTGGTGTATGATTCGGATCATATAGAATACATTATAATCGTATTGTATAAATTCGATTTGGTGTAGTTAACGCAACACATAACGTTTGGATCCAATCGCAATGCTTATATAGGTTACATTAAGTTCAATCGGATACGTCGAAACATGCGTTTTCGTGTGGTTAACGCAACACATAACGCTTGGACTAATTCATTCGATGTTTGCGATATACCCGCGCCGCAACGCGCGCGGGCATTATTACTAGTTCAAATATAATAATAATACTAAACTTAGAAAAAGATTTAAATAAGAATTATATATGATTACATATGGATGTGAATTCAAAAAGGGATATGAATGAATTCATTCAATACTTTGGAATTTGTAAAGTCCAATACGTGGACAAAGGAAAATTTAAGAATACAATAAAGGGGATGCGTGGCATCGTTTGAAGGTAACACATCAAAGAATTGCTTGAAGCCAAAGCTACTATGACAACTATAAATAGAATGTAGGCATACTATACAATTGCCCAATTCTTTCAGTCTCTCACTACTCTCTCTCGAAATATCTATATATTCTATTTTATTATTATTTACTCTATAAATAATAATAAAGCCATGCCCGTTTTAAGTATTTTAACTCCCGATCACCGCTACCCTTTCCGATTGATCTGGAACCCATAACTCATGTCAGGGCTCTGCCCGACTAAGTTGTTGGGATTCGGTCTCGGGACTTTGGGACAAGGTTGAATTAGGGGTACTATACTTAATACCATTTAAAAATATATATATATTTTTTTATAGTTCAGAAGTTATACCCAAAAATTTATACCAGGAGGCTTTTTAGTTGAACCCTAAAGTTACAAAGTGAGTCCATTTTCTTTTCTCACTATTTTATTCCCTTTTTCTTTATAATATAATTATATTCAAAAATGTCCCAAACCATAACAACTCTTACCAAAACTATTATTTATTATTATATTTTATACAAAAGGAAACCTTAGTTAAGACCCCTAAGTAATCCTACATAAACCCTACAAATTTCAGAATAATCAAAATCAGGATCAGGGCCCCTAAAACTCAGGGGGGGTATTTTCTACTTAACGATTATCCTTATAAAACGTTGTCAAAATTTAATTTATCGATTCCGTTGACTCAGCTAGGCTAGAAAAACACGCGGCAAACCTATGAGCTTTACGTGTCCCTTACGGACCGTAAGGGAATATTGTTACGGTCCGTAAGAAATGTCAATTTTGGGTATAAATAGCAGGCATTGGCACTTGATTTCTGGTTTCATTACGACGTTCAAATTCGATCTGTACATCGAGTTATAGTCGAAACAGTCACAAAATCACTAATTAGTAGAGGGGATGCTGCTACGATACAGGGTATTAACTAGATCGCTATTACGATTCAACGTCCGATCGATTATAACTATCCAACGATTGTTTAAGTGCCGCTCAAATTGAGTTTATACTTTGTTATTCATCGTGATTTCGACTTGAATGTTTGAGTGCTGTTCGAACTCGGACTATACTCTGTCATTCGTTGTGAATCCGCTGAATTGTTAAGTATTGCACTTTGTCATTCGTTGTGAGGGTTTTATCTCGTGAGTTATCGTAAATGTTGTATTAAGTTATCTACCTAGTTCGTATGCACTAGGTTACAAGGCTAATCAATAGGCTAAGCTCTGTCTGTATAAATCTGCAATCTATCAAGGCTTATCTGTAGATTAAATTCTGCCAGTATGAATCTGCATGCTTATAATGTGAGTCATTCTCTTTTTATCAAAATGCTTTATAAATGCTTAAATGTTTTCAAAGTTATAATTACAGTGATTAAGTTTATGTAATCACCAAATTACAGCCGGTATGTGGGGTATTGTGCACAGTATTGCAGTTTTATCACTTTAGGTGGGCGAACCTAAATTTAGTGATAACCGTCATTCATTGGGGCAGCCAATGGTGATATGACCACAGTCACCGAAAAGAGTCGAGTGACAAATACTGTGGGTAGTTGGTTTGATATCAGAAACATTGTAATCTCTTAATACTGTGAATTATAACAAACGTGTCGTTTTAGTAAAATGAATGAACTCACTCAGTATTTCCCGATAACAAAACCTTTTTCAAAACATGTTTCAGGTAATTACAGTAGATTGGAGTAAGAGATGGATACGGCACTGAAAGGCATCAAGAAGTGGCTTATTTTTTTAATTAAATCAAATTAAGAAAAAATTGTTTTATGTAATCAAATTTATCTTTATTAAAGCTACCATTGTAAAAATTGGGTTTATCCCATCCATTTAAATAAATAAAATCCGGTGTTTTCTAAACTCTGATATTTTTCCTAACTCACGGTCCTGATGAAATTTCCGCTGCAACATTTTCAAAATAATCCCCGGTACCACTGGGCTGTTCGCGACTCTCGATTCCGTCCAGGGTGGGTCGGGGGTCGTGACAACCTGTTCAAGTGTAAAAACATCGAAATATCCTGCTAATTTTTTGAGAATTTCGAGATACTCGATTAACTTCTCACCTTTAACTGCATAGGATCCATTAAAATGATTAGTAATTAACAGGGAATCGACAAACACTTGCAAACTCTTAATATTCATATTCCTGGCCAACTCTAATCCTGCAATCAAAGCTTCATATTCTGCTTCATTTTTAGTGGCAGGAAATTCACACTTAATAGCCTGGGGTAATATGTCCCCCTGTGGCGATTTTAGTAGTATACCCAATCCTACACCTCTTACATTAGATGCACCATTAGTATATAATGTCCAGGATTCTAGATTTTCTCCTAGCTGTTGTACTTCTAGGTCTACTTCATTTTGAATATCACTACTGAAATCAGCCATAAAGTCAGCTAGAGCCTGAGACTTTATGGCATTTCTGTTATGGGTCATTTTCTGAGTATACATATCCTGACTAATATCCTGCTTTTAATTGCTTATTTGTGACCAGGATACTGGACGGGGATATTGCTAACATCTTGGGCGATATCCTAAGTTTGAGTGAATTAAACACGTGCAGGTTAATGGCTGTAAGTTATTAACGGTCATCAAGACTTCTTCTCCTCAAGACTCGGACGTATTTGTTATGAGGAAGCCGTTGAACCCGAAAGACTTGGTCCTCAACGTTCGAATGGGAATATTCGCTGGATCCCGGAAGTTTAGGATAGTTTGTTACGTTATCTTTACTATAAATAGATGGGGCGGATCAGTTTAAGGCACACATTTTACACTGACACTCTCGAACACTTTCACTCTCTAGCTCATTGCAAACACCACACTTGTATTCAAATTTCATTGTAACACATAGTCGATCCGCACCACATCCTGCACTGTATCCTGATATTTGAAGCAATAGAAGAACAAGGCAGCTGCGATTGTCAGCTCCCGAGGTTTTATGCCGGCGATCTAGATTGATCAAGGGCTTTCCTCGTATATCACGTGTCCACCTTTACATTTTTGCTCATTGTTTGATCACAGATACAGCTCTATATCTTGAGCCGTATCCTGAAACTGTTTTCATATCTAATTTTGTTAACATATTTTTCACACATATTTCTAGCACACTACCTCACTTAACTAATTTGATCACTAAATTGCTTAGGTAATTTTTGACCAAAACAATTTGGCGCCCACCGTGGGGCAAGTGGTGCTACTTTTACTAAAAATCTTTGCAAAATCATTAATCGGTTTTCTATTTTCTAAACTTTTTGCCACATTGTTTACAATGGCCTCAAGATCAAACATGAGCTCTTCCACTATGTCTGCTACAACCTCTGCTACCACTGGTTCGGCGCTTCCACCACCTCCTCCAAGGATGCCGTTTTCTTCACAACCTCAAGATGTTATCCCTACTCGGAGTGTCCAGGGATCTGCTCCTGTTTTAGCCTCTAATGATGAAATTTTGACTTTATTTGGAAGTGTGCAGGAACAAATGAGGCAGCAACAGGAGACTAACCAAATGCTATTAAGAGAAATACAACTCTTAAAAGCTAGCTCGAGTAGACCCGCTGAAGAAACTGTCACTCCTATACAACCCAGGGCTTTGAACTTCAGTTCCGCAGTTTACACTGAGGATAATAGGGGGAATATCGTCCCAAGCCATTCTCAGAATCATACCCCTGAGATACCATCTTCGGTCAGAATATCGACTGTGAGAAGTTCAGGATATGCTTCAGGATATGGCCAAACTCCTCAGAATGGTAATGTGTCAAATAATAATATTCTTGCTACTAACAATAATGGCTCTTTGCAGGATGCAGGTATGACGTCAACATTTACCAGGGAGCTGCAGAAATTGAAGGACATGATATCCAGTGTGCCTAGAGTGGTCCAACCAATTCCGGAAGTATCCCAAGACAGCCACAGGATATCTCGCTTTGCATATCCCATCTGTGATGCTGAAATCCCAAAAAGATTTCAGACTCCCAACATGAAGCTGTATGATGGGACTACGGATCCTGAAGAGCATATTGCTCAGTATAGGGAAAGAATGGAGATTAACCCTATCCCTCCGGAGCTCAAGGAAGCATGCTTGTGCAAGGGATTTGGTTCTACTCTAACAGGATCAGCCTTAAAATGGCTGTTAAACGTTCATCCTCACTCAATTACTTCGTTTGCTCATTTGGTTAATTTATTTAACAGACAATTTTCTTGTAGTCGGAGTTTTGAGAAACTAACCAGTGATCTTTACAGGATAACTCAAGGGCCTCAGGAATCCTTGAGGGATTATGTGAACAAATTCAGTCGAGAATCCTTGGATATCCCACATCTTGATGTTGCAACAGCTGTGCAAGCTTTTAAGATGGGATTACAAAAGGATTCTTAGTTTTATCAGGACCTTGTAATGAATCCCTGCAGGAATCTCGACGAAGCTCGTAACAGGGCTTTGAGATATATCCGTCTGGAAGATGACAAGAAGATGCAGGAGAGGATGAACTCTACCTCAACCTATGAATCAACTAACAGGAAATCGGAGACCTCGTATAAGCCATATCGCTCCAGGCCATACGGCAGAAATGATAACAAGAAAGTGAATGTTGTTGAAGACGAGGATCCTGAAGAATATCCTGACTTATCTGAATACTGTTTTTCTGTTAATATACCCGAATTAATGTATGCCATGCAGGGCTTAGGGGACAAAGCTAGGTGGCCTCGAAAGAACCAGCAGAAAGCTGATTGGAAGGATAAATCCAAATGGTGTGCCTTCCACGAAGACTTCGGACATATGACCGAGGATTGCATTGCTTTAAGGAAAGAGATAAGTTACCTATTAAGCAAGGGGTATTTGAAAGACTTGCTGGGAAAAAAGAAGAATAAAGGGCAGGATCCCGAGAAGGATCCTGAACGAGACATGCTAAGGAAGCTAAGAGCGAGAGGGGAGACAGACCAGTCAGAATGACTACCCTCACAACTGATAAAGTGATCACTTTCGATAGTGATGATAGGGATACTGTTCCGGATCCTCACCATGATGCTTTAGTAATAACATTATATGTGGCTAACCATTTTGTACGCAGGATACTGGTAGACAACGGTAGTTCTGTCAATATAATTCAGCTGGAAACGTTGAAGAGAATGAATGTATCTCCGATGGACATCACTTCGAAGTCCACTGTGCTTGTTGGTTTCAGTGGAGAAGCTAGAAATACCGTAGGAGAGATAAAGTTACCAGTATATGTTGAAGGGGTCAATTCAATACAACGTTTCTGTGTGATGGACTCCTTATCCTGCTATAACATCATACTGGGAAGACCATGGATTCACGATATGAAGGCTGTGCCATCAACATATCACCAATGCATCAAGATTCCTACCCCTTGGGGAGTTGTCAAGGTTGAAAGTGATCAGCAGGAAGCGAAGGAATGCTACTCATCCTCAATGAAATCCTCAACTAAGCCTAGTACAGCATAGCAATTAAAGATGCGGGCCCAGGATATCGCGGAGGATTCGGAGCAGGATGTAAAGAAAATCATCCTGGATCAGGATAAGCCTGATATCTCGGTGCTCGTAGGAACCAATATCCCTCAGGATATTGAAGAACAGTTAACAAACTTTTTGAAATGCAGGATGTCAACGTTTGCATGGAAGCATGAGGATATGACAGGCATATCCAAAGACATTATCACTCACAAGCTTGGAATTGACAAATCATTCAAGCCTGTTCAACAAAAAAGAAGAAAATTTGCTCCTGAGCGGAATGCGATTATCCAAGAGGAAGTTGAAAGGTTGTTGAAGTCCAGGATAATCAGAGAAGTCAAGTTTCCAAGATGGCTAGCTAACGTAGTTGTGGTACAGAAGAAAAACGGGAAATGGAGAGTCTGTGTAGACTACACGGACTTGAACAAGGCTTGTCCTAAAGACCCATTTCCTCTCCCTCATATCGATGCAATGGTAGATGCTACTGCTGGACATGAGATGTTAACGTTCATGGACGCATCCTCAGGATTTCAGCAGATTCAAATGGAGCCTTCGGATCAGGAGGACACTGCTTTCATGACACCAACAGGTATATATTGCTATACTGCTATACCTTTCGGTTTGAAAAATGCAGGTGCAACGTAACAGAGATTGGTAAACATGATGTTCAAGGATAAGCTGGGGGACACCATGGAGGTATATATCGATGATATGGTGGTGAAATCTAAAAAGGCTGAGGATCACCTCCAGGATATCAAGGGAGCATTTGATATCCTGGATCGATACAACATGAAGCTGAATCCTGCTAAATGCCATTTCGGAGTGGGGGCAGGAAAGTTTCTTGGATATATGGTGACAAAAAGGGGGATAGAAGCAAGCCCAGAGCAGATCAAAGCTATCCTGGATATAAAATCGCCCTCAAATATGAAGGACGTACAAAGGTTGACAGGCCGAGTAGCAGCTTTGAATAGATTTATTTCAAGATCCTCAGAAAAATGCAAGGAATTCTATGATATCCTCAAGAAGAATAAGAAATTTGAATGGGGAGCAAAGCATGAAGCAGCCTTGCAGGATTTGAAGCGATATCTCTCAACCGCACCTCTATTGATGAAGCCTGAAAATGGTGAACCACTATCCCTATACCTTGCTGTATCAGGGAATGTTGTAAGTGCCGTTCTTATAAAAGACCATGAAGGTCAGCAATATCCTGTTTATTATGTTAGTAAAAGTTTGTTAAATGCTGAAACTAGGTATTCTCATTTAGAAAAATTAATATTAGCTCTAGTCATGGCATCGACAAAGCTTAGACATTATTTCGAGACACATAGGATACATGTTAAAACGAATTATCCTGTCAAAAATGTGCTTAGGAAACCAGAGATGTCAGGCAGGATGGCCAAGTGGTCAGTAAAGTTAAGTGCTTATGATTTAGTATATGAACCTAGAAATGCCATAAAGTCTCAGGCTTTAGCTGACTTTGTGGCTGATTTCAGTAGTGATATTCAGGATGAGGTAGACCTAGAAGTTCAACAGTTAGAAGAATCGTCAGGATCCTGGACATTATATACTGATGGTGCATCCAATATAAGAGGTGTAGGTTTAGGTATACTACTAAAATCGCCACAGGGGGACATATTACCCCAGGCTATTAGATGTGAATTTCCTGCTACTAATAATGAGGCAGAATATGAAGCTTTAATTGCAGGATTAGAATTGGCTAAGAGTATGAGTATCAAGAATTTACGAATATATGTTGACTCCTTGTTAATTACTAACCATTTTAATGGATCCTATGCAGTCAAGGGTGAGAAATTAATCGAATACCTCGATATTCTCAAAAAATTAGCAGGATATTTCGATGTTTTTACACTTGAACAGGTACCAAGGGAGGATAATGCTGAAGCAGATGCCTTAGCAAATTTGGGATCATCGATCAGGATACCAGAAGGAACCCAAATACCAATATTACATGTCTTATATCCTGCAACGAATCCTCGGGATAAAGAAGTAGCGGGTATTCAGGATCCTGGAGCAGAGCATCCTGAAGAGGATCCTAAATCCTGGACGGCTCCAATCATGAGATATCTCAAAGAAGGACACATCCCTGGAAATGAAAATCCTAAGGCATTTAAGATGAAGGTATCACGATTCACTATTATAAATAATATTTTATACAAGAAATCTCTTGCAGGACCGTATTTGAGGTGCTTGGAGGATCCTGAAGCTAAAGAAGTACTTCAGGATATACATGAAGGGGATTGTGGTAACCATACTGGGGGCAGGTCGTTATTCTCAAAAGTATTAAGGACAGGATATTATTGGCCAACAATGAGAAAAGATGCCGCAGAATATGCTCGAAGATGTGACGCATGTCAAAGACATAGTAACATACTGCATCAACCTGCTGAACCATTATATCCTATTGTTTCCCCTTGGCCATTTATGAAGTGGGGTATGGATATAGTGGGAAAACTACCAAAAGCTCCGGGAGGAAAAGTCTTTATGCTAGCAATGACAGATTATTTCTCTAAGTGGGTTGAAGCTGAAGCACTTGTTCAAGTTAGAGACCAAGAAGTAGTATCCTTCATAAAGAGAAATATCCTAACCAGATTCGGAGTACCAGCCGAGATAATCTGTGACAATGGTTCTCAGTTTATAAGCAAGAGAACTACTGACTTTTACAAGAGTTGGGGAATCAAAATGATAACATCTACTCCAGTACATCCTCAAGCGAATGGACAAGCAGAATCCTCAAACAAGATAATTGTCAATAACTTAAAGAAGAGGCTTGGAGCCAAAAAAGGAAGATGGGCAGAAGAATTACCCTTTGTTTTGTGGGCTGATAGAACAACGGTAAAGAATGCAACAGGCCAAACCCCATTTTCCTTGGTATTTGGAGCAGAAGCAATGATTCCAACGGAAATGACAATACCTACTGCAAGATCAACCCTAAGTGATCCTGAGCAGAATCCTGGAGCCTTGAGTCAGGATTTAGACACTATAGATGAGAAGAGAGATGCGGCAAGGCTAAGGATGGCAGCATATCAACAGAGAATATCCAGGGCATATAACAAGAATATTAGGACCAGAAGATTTAAGGTTGGAGATTGGGTGTTAAGAAAGGCTTTTCAGAATACTACTAATCCTGCCGATGGCAAGTTGGCTCCAAAATGGGAAGGACCATACGAAGTTGAATCAGAAGCAGGGAAAGGAGCATACAGACTCAAGAATATGGAGGGGGATATGCTACCGAGATCTTGGAATGCTATACACCTTAAGCTCTATTTCAAGTGAGTTTAGAATTTAATTTCTAACTCAGGATGGTATGAATTCTACCTTTTTTAAATATGTTTGGTTTAATTTGTTCTTTGTAACCCAATACTGACTTAAGCATCGGAGGGGTGTTAGCCAAGCTAACACCCACCTTAGTGTAAGGATGTTTTGCAGTATATGCTTCGGGATATAGCTTCGGGATGCTCACTCAGGATATTTCGAAAGATTAGAGGATTGGCCCCCTCTCTCACGTACAAGGGATCCTGATCCCTTCACAGGTTTAAAGGTATTCACCTTTCTTCCAAATTGGGTTTAAACACCCCGCCTGGAGCGCAAGTTATTCAGGGATAGTTCAAGGTGGCGGGACCAGTCCATGTAAAAGTGGCTGACAATTTCGTTACTGTTGGCTATATCCTGAATCCTAAAGGTATATGAGGATTGATCACCCTCTCTCACGAAAGGGTATTTTCATACTCTCTAAGGTTTAAAGGTTTTCACCTTTCTAAGTCTTGGAGTTTATACACTCCCGCCTGTAGCGCATGAAAATTTGGGATTTTCCCCAGGATACAAGGGATTTATCTCCAGTAGATCCTTGGGTTTTACCCTTGGGACGTAAAAAATTGCCTATACAATGGAAACTGACATTCAGAAGATTTCTAAAGTATTTGAAGACATTGTACACAGGGGACATTCCTACCAAGGTGGTGATGTAAAGTTAAAAGGATAAGGCTCGGAACTAATGCACTAAATACCTCGCACAGGGGACATCTTCATTGAAGAAGTTGCAAAGGGATTAAGGCTTGGTAATAGGGTTATATACTACTCCGGGTATGATCTTTCCTTTGTAAACATCGTCTAAGTTTTTAGTAACACTATGTTTTATAAAAGGTTAAGTATCCTGATATATTTTCAAAATCCTTTTCAGGATATTTGATTAAGGTGTTTGAAACTAATATTAGTTTGGAACTTTGATCATTTAAGTATTATCGAAAACTGGTTTTGGAAGAATAGATTGTTTTTCAAAAGCTTTCTACAAAGTTGAACGAGCATTTGGGAGTCCTATCTAATAAAAAAGTTTTTGTAATATATTGCTGAGTATACTGATCAGGATATTTTCATAAGATAACAATATAAAATTTTTTGCAAAGCTAAGATTTATACTTAGGAAAAACGGAAGATGATGGCAAGAAAAATAAAAGGATGAAATTATTCTTGAAGCAATCAATACTGGTTGATAACCGAAGGTTTCATCCTGAAACCCAGGACCCATCCACCTTCGGCTATCAAATTGTTTCGATACAGAAAGAAAAATTGTTCATGAAAACCTAAAATTGTTCAAACGATTTAAGGTAAATAAGCTTTAGGGGGTAGTGCCTTCTTCGTCCATAGTAATTTCAGCAGCATCCGTCTTGGGATCCGCCTCAGTATCCTTCTCAGCATCGGTTGTTTTTTCAACTGCTTTGGAAGATTCTTCGACAGCTGATTTGAAAGAAATGCCGCCGAGGTTCTTTAGCTTGGTCTCCCAGGCACCAACATCCCAAGAAGGGCATTCAAAGCCTAATGATTTGGCTTCATGGGCCATCTTCAATCTGGCTTGGAGGAGAGAAATGACGACGGAACTCTTAAGGCTTTCCCGGTAGCTGACCATATCCCGTTCGTACTGCACGTGGGCAGCTTCAACATCAGTCTGGGCTTGAAGAGTAGCTTTGTTGAGAGCAGTTTGGTGTTCTTGAGTCATGGCTTCAAATTTCTGCTCGTAATGACGAGATTTGGCGGCTGCGATCATGCCTTGATCGGAGATTGTGATTTCAGCTTCCTTTAGCTTGGTTTCAAGCGTCTTGTTGAGCTTGCAGGATTCTTGATATAGGTTAACCAAATGCTCAAGACCCTACAAAGCTAAGAGGACAGGTATTAATATTGATAAATCTTTGAAAATAATGTAAGCCGCAGGATGTGATATGAGAAAACTAACCTGGTTGAGAAAGGAAGTCATAAACCCGTTGGCTTCAATGAACCCGTGTTTCTCATAAGGAAATATGTCAGAGATGACAGGGGAATCAGGCTCTTTCCTTTTGCGGGAACTTGAACTCCGGGGCTTGGTAGCCGGTGAAGGTTTGGGGATAATGATGGCTTTGGAGCTGCTGGGTTTGGATGTGGCTGTGGTCTTGGGGCTAGGTTCTTTCTTGACCTGGATCTGATCAGAATAACTGTCCAATTCGTCGAGGTCAAAGACTTCAGGGATCTTGGCCGGTGCTGCATAAAGGGAAAAGTTTTACTCTTCATTACTTTACTGTCTTGACTAATTATTTTAAAAGTAATCCTTACCAGACATTTCGGATGACGAGTATTGACTGGAACTCGGGACGTGTGTGGTGAAAGTCCTGTCTATTGCAGGTAACTGGTACACAGTATTGATTCTTTCTTCTGACTCGGCGGTAGGGGGAGCGACTTCCTTGAAGTTCACTGCATAAAGATCGAAAAGAAGGATATTAATAGAAGATAAGAATTAAATGGTCTATGAGAGTATTTATGATCCTACCGGTGGTTAACCACTCCACCGGAAGGTTGGCACCCTCAGCAATGGAGTCTCGTTTGACAAAGAAAAATTTGCGTTGCCATCCGTCTTCGTTTTTGGTGGCTTTGAGAATTAGGGGTTTGCTGGAGGTCGACAAAAGCAAGAACCGGCTAGAGCCATGGGATCGGAGGCGATAAGCAATAGGCAAATCCTCGATGTGGAGGTTGGAACAATGGAGGTTTTTGATTTGGTTAAGTACAATTAGTACTCTCCAAACCACGGGCATGGTTTGAGCAAAAGAGATGCCGGTGGTTCGAAAGAATTGCATCATGAATTCAGGAAAAGGGTATCGAAGACCTAGCGAAAAAGGATATGCTGGAAAACAAACCCATTCAGTGGAAGAAACATCCGATCGGATTGACCGATCGAATGGTCTGAAGACCGTGTTCTCAGGGAAAGCGTCGGAGGCTCTTAGAGCTGCAATGTCTGCGTTGTCAAAAGCACAGATCTCCTTTTCGGGATTTTTAAGGAGATTCTGCTGGGTGAAGGTCTCGGCATCCATTGCGAGTAAGGCGATGTAAATTGATAGAAAGTAAATCAGAAATGAAGAATTACCTGAAGGTTCTATTGAAGATATATGCTTTTCAAACAAGAAAAGAGAAGATATAGGGGCATTGTGGATCTCCATTGAGCAAAAAGCGCGTTGGAAGTTACGATGTGATCTTGACCGTCGCTTCGTTTTAAATGCCTTGAGTTATGGGATAAGATTTTTGAAATATATCCGTTGGACTGGTATACCAACCGATATATTTGGGGACAATTGTTATGGGTCATTTTCTGAGTATACATATCCTGACTAATATCCTGCTTTTAATTGTTTATTTGTGACCAGGATACTGGACGGGGATATTGCTAACATCTTGGGCGATATCCTAAGTTTGAGTGAATTAAACACGTGCAGGTTAATGGCTATAAGTTACTAACGGTCATCAAGACTTCTTCTCTTCAAGACTCGGGCGTATTTGTTATGAGGAAGCCGTTGAACCCGAAAGACTTGGTCCTCAACGTTCGAATGGGAATATTCGCTGGATCCCGGAAGTTTAGGATAGTTTGTTACGTTATCTTTACTATAAATAGATGGGGGCGGATCAGTTTAAGGCACACATTTTACACTGACACTCTCGAACACTTTCACTCTCTAGCTCATTGCAAACACCACACTTGTATTCAAATTTCATTGTAACACATAGTCGATCCGCACCACATCCTGCACTGTATCCTGATATTTGAAGCAATAGAAGAACAAGGCAGCTGCGATTGTCAGCTCCCGAGGTTTTATGCCGGCGATCTAGATTGATCAAGGGCTTTCCTCGTATATCACGTGTCCACCTTTACATTTTTGCTCATTGTTTGATCACAGATACAGCTCTATATCCTGAGCCGTATCCTGAAACTGTTTTCATATCTAATTTTGTTAACATATTTTTCACACATATTTCTAGCACACTACCTCACTTAACTAATTTGATCACTAAATTGCTTAGGTAATTTTTGACCAAAACAATTTCTAGGTTCATATACTAGATCATAGGCACTTAATTTTACTGACCATTTAGCCATTCTTCCTGACATCTCAGGTTTCCTAAGCACATTTTTAACAGGATAATTAGTTTTAACATGAATCCTATGTGTCTCAAAATAATGTCTAAGCTTTGTCGATGCCATAACTAGAGCCAATGCTAATTTTTATAAATAAGAATATCTAGTTTCAGCATCTAATAAACTTTTGCTGACATAATAGACAGGATACTGCGGACCTTTGTGATCCTTTAATAGGACAGCACTTACTGCGTTCCCTGATACTGCAAGATATAGGGATAATGGTTCACCATCCTCGGGCTTCATCAATAGTGGTGCAGTTGAAAGATACTGCTTTAATTCCTGCAAGGCTGCTTCATGCTTCTCTCCCCATTCGAACTTCTTATTCCTCTTCAGGATATCGTAGAATTCCTTCCATCTTTCCGAGGATCTTGATATAAATCTGTTTAGTGCTGCTACTCGCCCTGTTAATCTTTGTACATCTTTCATGTTTGAAGGTGGCTTGATATCCATGATAGCTTTAATCTGTTCCGGGCTTGCTTTGATCCCCCTTTTAGTCACCATGTATCCTAGAAACTTTCCTGCCCCCACTCTGAAATGGCATTGGCAGGATTTAGTTTGATGTTGTACTGGTCCAGGATATCGAATGCTTCTTCAATATCCCGCAGATGATCCTCAGCTTTCTTGGATTTTACCACCATATCATCAATGTATACCTACATGCTGTCCCCCAGTTTGTCTTTAAACATCATGTTCACCAATCTCTGGTATGTTGCACCTGCGTTCTTCAGACCAAAAGGCATAGCAGTATAACAATAAATACCTATTGGTGTCATGAAAGCAGTATCCTCCTGGTCCGAAGGTTCCATTTGTATTTGCTGGAATCCTGAGGATGCATCCATGAAGGTTAACATTTCATAACCGGCAGTTGTCACGACCCCCAACCACGCCCTGGACGGAAGCCGCGAGCAGTCAAGTGGTACCGGTGGTTATTTTAAAAACATTGCAGCGGAAATATTCATCAGGACCGTGAGTTAGGAAAAAATATCAGATTTTAGAAAACACCGGATTTTTTATTTATTAAATAGATGGGATAAAACTCATGTTTTACAGAGGTAGCTTTAATAAGGGATAAACCCGAATATATGAAACCATGTTTTCTTAATTTAATTCAATTGATAGAATAAGCCACTTCTTTAAGCCTTTCGGTGCCGTATCATCACTCTTATTCCAATCTACTGTAATTACCTGAAACGCGTTTTAAAAAGGTTTGGTCAGCAGGAAATACTGGTGAGTTCATTCATTTTTGTATAAACGACGCATATTTATAAATTACAGTATTAATGGCGATTACAATGTTTATATCAACCACTTACCCCAAATCGGTATTTTTCACTCGACTCGTTTCTGTGACTATGGTCAGATCACCCATTGGCTAACCCGTTGTCCAATGGTGACGGGTATCAAGTAATGTATACAAAACCCCACATACCGGCAGTAATTGAAGACTACAAAGACTTAATCCCTGTAATTATAACTTTGAAAACAAGTATAGTTTTAGGAAAATAATTTGATAAAAAGAGAATGACTCACCTTGTAAACATATAGTCTTGATTAAACAAGCATCTTGATTCTAAGCATCTACTTTATAGTTCTGAATCCTCTAATGATTAAGCATCCATTTTGATTGTAAGTGTATGGGTAGAGTTTCGAGTAGTTAAACATTTAGTTTAACAGAATGGAATACATATTACTGTTAAACCTAATCAAACCTAACGATGGTCACGAGATCCGAACCTTAACAAAATTCACAAAGTATAGTCTTGTTTAGACAGCACTTTAGCATCCGTTTAACGAAATTCACAAAGTATAGTCTTGTTTAGACAGCACATTGACATCTGTTTAACGAAATTCACAAAGTACAGTACTTTGGCATTCATTAGTTGGTTCCTGAATCGATCGGACAGAACATCGCATTGGTGATTATTGGTTAGAACACCAACGTATAGAGAGAAGAATAGAAGGAATGAGCAAAGAAAAATGAATCCTAAGCTTCTTATTTATAGGTAGGAAATATGAAATTTCTAGGAAGTTTCATATAGCTATTCTAGGAAGTTAGCTATACATTTTCTAGGAAGCTTCCTACCCACATATATATACTCTTACACCTTCCTAGCACATTCCTTTGATATTATCTATCTCATATATATTTAATTTCATGTATATCTATCTAGGTGTTTAATTTACTTAATTAATCTTAGTTAGCTTAATTAATCTTGCTTAGCTTAATTAATCTTGCTTAGCTTAATTAATCTTCCTTAGCTTAATTAATCTTGCTTAACTTAATTAATCTTGCTTAACTGATTAATTAATCTTACTTAACTGATTAATTTTCCTTAATGGTTTAATCAAGTAATTTACTTAGCCAATTAATTAGATAACGTAATTAGCTGATTAATTAACTTACTTAGCTTGCTTAACTGCTAAGTTTCCTTAGCTATTAAGTTCTCTTAATCGCTAAGTTTTCTTAACCGCTAAGTTTACTTAAACACTAAGTTTACTTAATCGCTAAGTAATCTAGTTTAGCAGGCTCCTGGTTATGAGTTCTAATTCTAGATACAATGGAACTCGTATTAGTGTATTAACCTAATTCTACTTTAACGATAATCACGAGATCGAAATCCTCACAACGAATGACAAAGTATAGCCGTATATAGGCAGCACTTAAACATCCGTTGGATCAGTTTCAATCGATCGGATAGGGTATCGTATCAGTTATTCGAGTTAGTACTCTGATTACGAGCAGAGTTTTAGGGTTTAGGGGTGTTGTGAAAAGAAACGGAGATACGAGAGAGTAAGTTCGTCAAAATTAGATCGAACTGGTGCAGGAATTCAAGTCCCACTGCTGCCCTTATATACCTGAATTTAGGGTCCCCTCGCGCGTCGCGCCAGACCCATATGGTCCCGGCGTGTGGTGCGACAATGGTCGACCTGGCTTTGGTCGCCACGTGTCCCACGTAGGCCTGACACGTGTCGAAGTGTCGTGACGCATGTCCTTGGCCGCCCTTCTCGTCCAATCATGCGTTTTCCTCGATTTTCGTGCCGATACTTATCACGTATGTTTGGGTCTTGATCTTACATGATTCGTTTTTAATTGCGAATCTAATTAGACTATTTTTATACGATTTGGTTCGTCAAATGCCAAGATTCCTTAATCGCTAAACTTTCCAGCTTGAATATACAAGTTTTATCGCGTGCACTTCTAGTTTTGATTACGGTTTGTTGTCGAGAATATTTTTATGAGGGTTGTTACGGCAGTAGCATCCACCATCGAGTCGATATGAGGCAGGGGAAATGGGTCTTTAGGACATGCTTTATTCAAGTCTGTGTAATCTACACAAACTCTCCATTTCCCATTTTTCTTTTGCACCACAACTACATTTGCTAGCCATTTGGGAAATTTAACTTCCCTAATCATCTTGCTCTTTAATAATCTTTCAACCTCTTCCTGAATGATCGCATTTCATTCTGGAGCAAACTTCCTTCGTTTCTGTTGGACAGGCTTGAAAGACCTATCAATTCCGAGCTTGTGAGTTATAATATCCTTGGAAATACCTGTCATATCCTCATCTTTCCATGCGAATGTTGACATCCTACATTTCAAAAAGTTAGTTAATTGATTTTCAATATCCTGAGGGATATTGGTTCCTACGAGCACCGAGATATCTGGATTATCCTGATCCAGGATAATTTTCTTAACATCCTACTCTGAAGCCTCCAAGATGTCCTGGTCCCGCATCTTTAATTGCTATGCTGCATTGGGTTTGGTTGAGGATTTCATCGAGGAAGAATAGCACTCCTTCGCTTCTTGTTGGTCACTTTCCACTTTGACAACCCCCAAGGGGTAGGTATCTTGATGTACTGGTGATAGGTAGATGGCACAGCTTTCATATCATGGATCCATGGCCTACCCAATATAATATTGTAGCAGGATAAGGAGTCCATGACACAGAAGCGTTGCATTGAGTTGACCCCTTCAACATACACAAGCAACTTTATTTCTCCCACGGTATTTCTGGCTTCTCCACTGAACCCAACAAGCACAGTGGATTTCGAAGTAATATCCATCGAGGATACATTCATCCTCTTCAGTGTTTCCAGCTGAATTATGTTGACAGAGCTGCCATTATCTACCAATATCCTGCGCACAAAATGATTAGCAACATATAAAGTTATTACCAAAGCATCATGGTGAGGATCCTGGACAGTATCCCTGTCATCACTGTCGATTGTGATCACTTTATCAGCTATGAGGGTTGACATCCTGATTGGCTTATCTCCCCTTTCTGCCTTAGCCTACTTCGCATGTCTTTTTGCAGCAGAGTATGAAGTCCCACAAATGTTGGATCCTCCTGAAATGAAGTTAATTATCTTGGCATCTGTAGGAGGCGATGGTGCTCGTTCAGGATCCTTCTCTGTATCCTGGCCCTTATTCGTCTTTCTTCCTAGGAGATCCTTCAGATATCCTTTGCTCAGCAGATAGCTTATTTCTTTCCTCAGGGCAATGCAATCTTCTGTAACATGTCCAAAATCCTCATGGAAGGCACACCACTTGGATTTATCCTTCCAATCAGCTTTCTGTTGGTTCTTCCTATGCTACCTTGCTTTGTCTCCTAAACCCTGCATAGAATACATCAGTTCAGGTATATTAACAGAAAAACAATATTCCGATAACTCAGGATACTCCTCAGGATCCTCGTCTTCAACAGCATTCACTTTCTTGCTGTCATTTCGGCCATATGGTTTAGAGCGATATGGCTTGTACGAGGATTCTGACTTCCTGTTGGTTGATTCGTAGGATGAAGATGAATTCATCCTCTCTTGCATCTTCTTGTCATCTTCCAGCCAAATATATCTTAAAGCCCTATTTCGAGCCTCATCCAGGTTCCTGCAAGGATTCATTATAAGATCCTGATAAAAATGGGAATCCTTTTGCAACCCCATTTTGAATGCCTGCACAGCTGTTGCAACATCAAGGTGTGGGATATCCAGAGATTCCCTGCTAAACTTGTTAACATAATCCCTCAAGGATTCCTGAGGTCCTTGAGTTATCCTGTAAAGATCACTTGTTAGTTTTTCAAAACTTTGACTGCAAGAAAATTGACTATTAAACAAATTGACTAAATGAGCAAACGATGTAATTGAATGAGGTGGAACATTCAAGAGCCATTTAAGGCTGATCCTGTTAAGGTAGAACCAAAACCCTTGCAGAGGCATGCTTCCTTAAGATCCGGAGGGATATGATTAATTTCCATCCTTTCCCTATATTGAACAATATGCTCTTCAGGATCCGTAGTTCCGTCACAAAGCTTCATGTTGGGGGGTTTGAAATCTTTTTGGGATTTCAGCATCACAAATAGGATATGCAAACGGGGATATCCTGTGGCTGTCTTGGGACACTTCTGGAATTAGCTGGACCACCCCAGGTACACTGGATATCATGTCCTTCAATTTCTGAAGCTCCCTAGAAAGTGCTGACGTCATACCTGCATCCTGCAAAGATCCAATACCATTAGTAGCAAGAGTATTATTATTAGATACGTTACTAGTCTGAGGATTCTTGCCATATCTCGAACCATATCCTGAGCTTCTCACAGTTGACACCCTAACTAAAGAGGGTATCTCAGGAATATGACTCTGGGAATGGCTAGGCACAATATTCCCCCTGTTATCCTCAGTATATACTGCAGAACTGAAGTTCAAAGCTCTGGGCTGCAAGGGAGTGACAGTATCCTCAACGGGCCTGCTAGAGCTGGATTTCAAGAGTTGTATCTCTCTCATCACCATTTGGTTAGTCTCCTGCTGTTGCTTCGTCTGATCTTGTATACTACCAAACAGAGTTAGAATTTCATCATTAGAGGCCAAAACAGGAGCAGATCCCTGAATATTCCGAGCGGGGATAACATCCTGAGGCTGTGAAGAAGCTTGCGTCCTTGGAGGAGGTGGTGGAAGCACCGAATCAATCGTTGCAGATGTTGTAGCATATACGGTAGAAGAGCTCATGTTTGATCTCGAGGCCATTGAAAATAGTGTAGCAAAAAGTTTTGAAAATAGAAAACCAAGTAATGATTTTGCAAAAGCTTTTAGTAGAAATAGCACCACTTGCCCCACGGTGGGCGCCAAATTGTTTTGGTCAAAAATTACCGAAGCAATTAAGTGATCAAATTAGTTAAGTGAGGTAGTGTGCTAAGAATGTATGTCGAAAATATGCTGATTTAGTTGTTTTCAAAAACAGTTTTCAGGATACGGCTCGAGATATCGAGCTATATCTACAATCAAACAATGAGAAAAAATGTAAAGGGTGACACAGGATGTATGAGGAAAGCCCATGATCAATCTGAATCGCTGGCACAAACCTCGGGAGCTGAAAATCGCAGCTGCCTTATTCTTCTAATTACTTCAAATATCAGGATACAATGCAGGATATGATACGGATCGACTAGGTGTTACAATGCGATTTGAATACAAGTGTGAGTGTTTGTGAGTGATTGCAGCTAGAGAGAAAGAGAGTTCGAGAGATTTTGTGTCCTTATCTGATCTGATCAATCCTATTTATTGTAAAACAAAACTAACTAACTAGCCTACAAATCCGGGATATAACTAATATTCCCTTTGTGAACGTTGTAGTCCACGTCTTCCGGCTTCAACGTTCATATTCCAACATATTTGCCCGAGTCTTTGGGAGAAGAAGTCCACTTGAACGTTATAGACTTGCACCATTAACCTGCAAGTGAATTAATTAGTCACTACAAGGATACTGTATCAGGATGTTACCAATATCCTGATCCGGTATCCTGACCATAACAAAAGAAACACGGTCAGAATATTATTCAGGATATATGAGCAAAAAACCACCCATAACAAGACCCACGTAACATATTTCAAACCCTAAGAAAGTAGTACCCCGACAACCACCATATTCAGAAAGACATGCAAAATGTGGTCCAGAAAATTAGAGCATCACAGATGGATGGAAGGACTCCCATACAGGCACTAGAAAACATGCTGCATGAAAACCAATTTATTTACGACACCCGACAGGAACACAAAACATATGTCGTAACAGAGATTTTCTTTGTTCATCCACATTCGATTGCTATGTGACGTGCATTCCCGCACGTGCTCTTGATCGACGCGACGTACAAAACAAACATCTACAACATGCCATTTGTCTAGGTTGTGGGTTTGACGTCGACCAACAAGTCTTTTTGTATCGCACATGCCGTTATTTGCAAAGAACAAAGGGATAACTTCGTGTGGGTGCTTGAAAGGATCAAGTCAATGTTGCATGAATGTATCATGCCGCTTGTGATAGTCAAGGATAGAGAGCTAGCCGTAATTAACGCGTGTGCTCTCTAGGTTTCTATGCCGGTTTCACACCGAACAAAATATTTGTAAACATTGCAAGCAAGGGTTTAATAAAGTAGATTGGGAGAAATTTTTGTTGTACTGTCGGAGAGTGTGCGGCTCTGCTTCAGAGCCCATATACGAATACAACTTGGGAAAATTGTATAACTGACTTGTGGCTTTCAACCATTTAAGTAAGTGTGTCTTCAACAAATGACTCATACAATCCATTATATTTACACACACTTTTACATTTTATTATTTTACTTTTGCAGGGGTCTTTAATTATGTGTACGATAACTGGCTCAAAGACTATAAAGAAATGTTCATTTTTTCATGGACTAATAAGAGTCGCAACTTTGGTCAGTGGACCACTAACAGAGTTGAGAGCCAGCACGCAAATTTGAAAAGATACGTTCGAGACAGGAGTTCATTGGACCGAATCGTGGGATGTGTCATTGATATTATTGAAACTCAGATAGGGGAAATAGAAAAAAGTTTCACCGAAAACATCGAAAAAATGATGAACCACCACAGACAACCACTGTTGGACAACCTACGTGGAAAGGTTTCCCATACAACACTTGATTTACTGGAAGGAGAGCTAATGAGGAAGCTAGGGGTGTTGCATAAACTTAACACATCACGTAGTTGACATATGTGGCTTAGTTGTGGGTTGTCGTGTGCTTGTAGGCTGGAAAAGTACAGGCGTACATGTAAAAAATCTTAAACATACAAACCTTTTGTTATTTAATATGACTTTAGCAGGTTACACACTGTATAGATTTAACGAATCCAAAATATATAATATTTTTATTTTTTAGTCGATGTCGTCCGTAACGAGCGTACGCCCGTAACGTGCGTCGAAACCGTAACGAGTACAAAATGTATAATATTTTTTTAGTCGATGTCGTTCGTACCAAGCGTATGTCCGTAACGCGCGCCGAAACCGTAACGAGTACAAAATATATAATATTTTTATTTTTATTCGATGTTGTCCGTAACGCACGTCGAATCCGTAACGAGTCCAAAATATATAATATCTTTATTTTTTAGTCAATGTCGTCCGTAACGAGCGTACGTCCGTAACACGCGAGTCCAAAATATATAATATTTTTTAGTCGATATCGTCCGTAACGAGCGTACGTCCGTAACGCGCGTCGAAATCTTATTATTATTTACTGACTAGTCTCCTTTGTGCAGGTATCTTCACAGGCTGATCTCCTCTTCCATCAACGCTCGAAACAAGAGCCTGGAGTGGTGTACGAGCGGTGACCTTTTTTTCCTTTATTGCCTTTTGTACAAGAGGTCGTGCGCTCTCGCACACAGGTTGGCGGAATACTTCGCCTCCGCATATCATCGACAGAAGGGAAGATTATTATACGGCGGCGCCTACGTCACTGTTATAACCCTTTCGTTTGGCTATCACCCGGAGAGTAACCCGATTTTACGCCCAGCGATACAGCCGAATAGGTTGGGGATTAACACGTTATCAGGAATGAAGATTTTCAAAAGGTTCCCACCTGACAGGAAGCGTTTTAAGGGTGCGGATGGCCGGCCCTTCGTGCCGAAGTAGCTGCCGGCATAGTTTGACCCGATAGATCCCCCAGCCGTGCTAGAGAAGGTAGCAGAGCAAGAGCCGGATATGTATATTCCGGACCTACCACAGCCTCGTGGTCCACCCGGGGCGCCTTAGTTCCCACGGCATGTTGAGCCCGGTCCTGCCCCTTATACGCGGCGTATCAGCAGCTACGTCACGACGTTGACAGGCTGACGTATGTGATGGAGTAGTTAGTTGAGGAGGCGTAGGATCGTTGACAGCGTGAGGGATTACCTCCACGACACTTCGTTCCAGCTGTAGCATGGCATCAACAACAACAGCAGGATCCCCTGCCATAGTATTTTATCTTCTACGATGTATTTATGATGTGCGATAAAGTGTTATATATATTAGGTGTGTATTTTAAGCCCTTTTTAACACTTATTTTAGCCAAGTTTTAAATTTATAAAACACGATATTTCACTAACACTAAACACACATATGGGCAAGTGCACCCATCGTTGAGTGTAGTATAGCGTTGGTAAGATACCGAGGTCGTCCAAGGACACAAGAGCTTTTAGTACCGGTTTATCCTCAACGTCTAACCAAAATAAAAGTTTAAAAAAAAATGTTTTAAACTAAGAAAATTAAAAACTAACTAAAATGCTGAAAAAATAAAATAAAAGAAAAACAGATAGACAAGATGAATCTGTAACACCCCAACCCGGAAGGGCTGACGTGTCACAATAACAGTAGTATCATAAACAAAAGTCATAATTCCATTTATTTATTTGACAAGGATACAACCATATAATAACGAAACTTAAGATTAATATACAAGCAGACACATTCAATTTTATTAACTAACATCTTCAGATTTATTCCTAAGCTTTATTCTTCTCTCTTTCCCCCGCCCAAGATAACCTTCTGACCTGTAAATACAAAATTTATACGGAATGAGCCAAATGCTCAGTACGGAATTATAGGCTCAAAGAACAAATAACGCTTTATGCAAAACTTATACAATGCAAGAACATAATTTCATAATCATATCTTACGGATGTACCCATGAGCAAACTGAAAACGTGACAATACACAGGTAGCTACTCCTGCATACTTATCACACGAGATGGCCAGTTGGCATACCTGTTATCCATCTCATTAACTTAAATTCTAGGATCGATCCATACGCCTCCTAGTAGCTTTGTACCACACTTGTACCTAGGGACGCCGTGAACTAATCTCTCCGTCACAGATGGAGCACATGCTGTTGATGCCGCAACAACATGCTCGTGGGACACTCCACGAGAAGCGATACTCAGGGTAACAGAGTACAAATGGTCTTATTCTCATAACTTATAAAACTTATTTTCAGAACAGAACAGAACATATATTGGAACATGCGATAATGAGTACAACTAACATAATACTATCGCACGACATGAAATCTTAAATCAAATGATTAGAATAAAATTCGAACGGACTGTCAAATGAATCGATACTCAAAGACGTGAGGAGTTTTAAAATATATAGTAATTTAGTGGTTCATAACAATTTGAATATGAAGCAATAAGGAGTGGGGTAAGGATTCGTACCTTAATAATTCCAAATTGATGCTACCTTGTGATAATATTTCAGATTTATACGGACAGAGTTTAGACTACTGATTAGTCTTTTAACCTAATTTAAATAACATGCACACAAACTAGGTTAGTAACTTAATACAGCCTTTACGATAACTCACGAGATCAAATTCTCACAACGAACGACAAAGTGCGATACTTCATCCATCGAATTAACGATGATCCGTCAAATTAATGACGAACGACAAAGTACAATACTTTATCCATCGAATTAACGATGATCCGTCAAATTAATGACGAACGACAAAGTATAACCCTAATGTGAGCAGCACTTAAACATCCATTGGATATATTGATCGATCGGACAATGAATCGTAATAGCGATCGAGTTATTACCCTGTTCTGCAGCACCCCGCTATACTTAATTTATGTTTCGTGTGAGTTTTGAGAGTAATTGGACGATATCTCAGCGAGTATTCTGAGTTTCTTCGTCGTTTTTGTGCCCAGATTCAAGTCCCAACATCCTCTATTTATACTGAAATTTTGACCTTGACGCGGCCCGCGTGACCTTAAGACTATTCTTACGCGGGCCGCGTGGCAACTTATTTTGGGCATAGGGTTGCCACGTGTGGAACTAGCCTAGCTGAATCGACAGTTTTTAAAATCTCAACTTTTTCCGCAAGTTATTAGGATAATCGTTAACTAGGTTTTACCCCCCCTGAGTTTTAGGGGCCCTAATCCTGATTCTGAAAATTCTGAAAAATTTAGGGTTTGTACGAAATTACTTGGGTGTCTTAATTAGGGTTTCCTATGGGTTAATTTAATAAAATAATTAGGTCTTTTAATGAGGGTCGTTAAATTATTAGTTTATTATTCCTTTATTTCTAGAATAATGATTTTAAATTTTTGGTTATTACAACTATTACCCCCTTAAAAGAAATTTCGTCCTCGAAATTTTTCAAATATATCGTATAAGTAACGGGAACGGAATTTTCATAGCAGAGTTACTAACTTATATAACAAAAATCTCCTACTTAAATATGCTTAATCATAACTAAAATATATTCACATAAGGCAAAGCATGAATGACCATAAGCAGAAATAAATGAACATAGATCAACTAGCAAGGTTTACCATTACCTTAACTAAAATTCTATTGCTAGAATAGATTAGGGTATAGAGAGCGAATTGATTCTTCAGATTCCCATGTTGCTTCGTGTTCAGAGTGATTCTTCCAGAGGATTTTAACAAACGGAATTACTTTCCTACGCAAAACCCTTTCTTGTCGATCTAAAATGGCTTCTGGTTCCTCTTCGTAGGACCAATCTTCGTGAATTGTAAGTAACGGATAACTAATGACATGAAGTGGATGATAATTATATCCTCTTAACGAGGAGATATGAAAAACATTATGAACGTGAGAGAGTTGAGGAGGTAACGCCAGTCGATACGACACTTCTCCAATTCTTTCAAGGATTTCAAACGGACCGATAAAACGGGGACTAAGCTTTCCTTTAATTCCAAATCTACGAACGCCACGCCAAGGTGATACCTTTAAGAAAACGTGGTCGCCAATTTTAAATTCGAGTGGTCGTCTATCTTGATCTGCATAGCTCTTTTGTCTGCTCTGAGCTTCTTTCAGTTTTTCTCGGGCCATAGTGACTTTTTCATTTGTAATCTGAACTAGTTCTGGCCCTTCAATAATCTTTTCTCCAACTTCATCCCAGCATATCGGTGCACGACATTTCCGACCGTATAAAAGCTCAAAAGGTGCCATGCCAATACTTGCTTGCCAACTATTGTTGTAAGCGAACTCAACAAGACATAGATATTCATCCCAGTTTCCAGACCATTCAAGTGCACATGCTCGGAGCATGTCTTCCAAGGTCTGAATCGTGCGTTCCGACTGCCCATCTGTTTGTGGATGGAAAGCCGTACTAAACTTCAGTCGTGTACCCCAAGCTGCCTGAAAACCTTTCCAAAATCGTGAGGTGAAACGTGGGTCTCTATCGGAAACAATGGAAGATGGTGTGCCATGGAGTCGAATAATTTCTTGAAGAAATATTTCGGATAACTTATTAACCGAAAATCCTTGCTGAATTGGTAGAAAATGTGCTGAC
The DNA here is from genome assembly GCA_030545235.1 of Helianthus tuberosus. Classification (NCBI taxonomy): domain Eukaryota; kingdom Viridiplantae; phylum Streptophyta; class Magnoliopsida; order Asterales; family Asteraceae; genus Helianthus; species Helianthus tuberosus. The sequence continues at coordinate 168,251,155 of CM060411.1, read as the reverse complement.
TTTGACAATCTATCGACAACAACCCATACAACATCATTCTTCTTGAAAGTCTTAGGCAAACCGGTAACAAAATCCATTGTGATCTCATCCCACTTCCATATGGGAATATCCAATGGCTGCAACAGACCGCTTGCTCGTTTGTGTTCAATTTTCACTTGTTGGCAAGTGAGGCATTTACTTACATATCGAGCAACGTCTTCCTTCATGCCATTCCACCAGAAGTTCTGTCTTAAGTCTCGATACATCTTGGTAGATCCTGGGTGAATTGAAAATGGTGAGCTGTGAGCTTCGGCTAACAATGACTCACGAAGGGTGGAGTCATCGGGTACACAAAGTCTTTTACCGCACCAAATCACCCCATGATGGTCTATACTAAATTCAGATTGCTTACCCACCTCAAGATTTTGCACAATTGCCCAAAGTTCTCCATCTTGCTTTTGTGCATCTTTAATCCGTGATATGAGGTCAGGTTCAATCTGCATTCTAGCTAGATATCCATCAGATTTACTAACCTGAAGCCAAATGTTCATCCTTTCGAGATCCCTCATAATATGAGGCTGAATTTGTAAGCAAGATATAGTCCCGGAACTCTTTCGGCTCAATGCGTCAGCTACAACATTGGCTTTACCTGGATGGTATTGAATATTTACATCGTAATCTTTTAAAAGTTCTAACCACCTTCTTTGCCTCATATTTAGCTCCTTCTGCGTAAATATGTACTTGAGACTCTTGTGATCGGTAAAGATGTCACAACTTTCACCATACAGATAGTGTCGCCAAATCTTAAGTGCAAAGACGACTGCGGCTAATTCTAAATCATGTGTAGGGTAGTTAACTTCATAAGGCTTTAACTGACGGGAGGCATAAGCGATAACCTTCCCATGTTGCATTAGCACACAACCTAATCCTTTCTTTGAGGCATCACTATAGACTTGGTAACCTCCTGATCCAGAAGGGAGAGCGAGTATCGGAGAAGATACGAGTCGTTTCTTTAATTCTTCAAAGCTTTTCTCTTGTTCTTCATTCCATGAGTACTTCACCCCTTTCCTTAGGAGTTTTGTGAGTGGTAAAGCAATTACTGAGAATTTTTCAACAAATCTTCGGTAATAGCCAGCAAGACCCAAGAAACTTCGTATTTCGGTAACAGAAGTGGGTCTTGGCCATTTTGTAATAGCTTCAACCTTTGTTGGGTCTACCATAATTCCTTCTGCTGATATGACATGACCTAGAAATGCCACTTGGCTAAGCCAAAAGTCATATTTGGAAAACTTAGCGTATAACTTCTCATGCCTCAAGGTTCTAAGTACTTCATGTAGATGTGCTTTATGCTCTTCGTGACTCTTAGAATACACTAGAATGTCATCGATAAAGACAATAACGAATTTGTCTAGGAATTGGTGAAATACGCGATTCATCAAATCCATGAAGACTGCAGGTGCATTAGTTAGCCCAAAGGGCATAACTAAAAATTCGTAATGACCATATCTAGTACGAAAGGCTGTCTTGGGAACATCATCATTCTTGATCTTTAGCTGATGGTACCCGGACCTTAGGTCGATTTTTGAGAAGAACTGAGCCCCCTGAAGTTGATCAAAGAGATCATCAATGCGAGGCAGAGGATACTGATTACGAATAGTAATCTTGTTCAGCTCTCGGTAGTCAATACATAAACGCATACTACCGTCTTTCTTCTTCACAAATAAGACCGGAGCACCCCAAGGTGAAACACTGGGTCTTATGAATCCTAGATCTAACAATTCTTGCAATTGTTCCTTCAACTCCTTCAGTTCCATTGGAGCCATACGGTATGGAGCTTTAGAAATAGGTTCGGCACCAGGGATCAAGTCGATGGTGAATTCTACCTGACGGTCGGGTGGTAATCCTGGTAGTTCATCCGGAAATACATCAGGATATTCACGAACAACGGAGTGGCTATCGATACTCTTAACACTAGCAGAAGTATCCCTAATCGATGCTAGGAATCCAGCACAACCGTTTGATATGAATTTTCGGGCCTTGAGCGCAGAGATAATCTTAAGAGATTTATGAGCTTGAGTTCCCTGATATATAATATCAGGATGATGAAAATCACCGAAAATAACATGGCGAGAATGACAATCTATAGTTACGCGGTGTCTAGATAACCAATCTATTCCTAGAATAACATCAAAGTCACACATATGTATCGGAAATAGGTCTGCCTTACACACCATAGATTCAATACTGATCGGACAATCCTTATATACGGAAGTGATTACGGATGAATTTTCCATGGGAGTGGAAATGGTTAAAGTATGATTTAAGAGAGTTGGTCTTATCGGAAGGTACTTAGTAAACGAATGGGATACTAAAGAATGAGTCGCTCCTGTGTCGAATAACACATAGATACTATGTTTACCAAGCTGAAGGGTTCCCGACACAGTACCTGGGACATTAGCAGCATCAGTAGCAGAAAGTGTGAAAGCTCTTCCTCCAACATTGGGTGGTGCAACGTTTGATCGGTTATTCTTCTTAGTGTCTTTCTGTGTACACTCCTTGATCATGTGTCCAGTTTGGCCACATCTAAAGCATGCTCCTGTACTTCGGTGACATACTCCCTGATGTCGCTTGCCACAAGTATTACATAAAGGATATGTAATCTGATTCGGTTTTACATGTTGATTCAGTGGTTGAGCTCTAATAGGTTCTGCATACAATTGAATCTGGTTTTGAGCAGGTCTCGGGTTTTGCAGTCTCGGTTGCCATGGATGTGCCTGATTTTCAGAATTTTGATTTCCTTGCACTTTGCGATCTTGATGCTGTGGCGTAGTGGATGATTGGCCGTTTTCTTGCTTAATTTGTCCTTCCCTATTTCTCTTCTTATTATCCCCAGTTCGAGATAAGAATTCTTTCCTTTCGAATTCAAAAGTTTTGATTGCATCAGCAACTTCGGTGATATCCTTAAATTTCATGTACATGATCGACTTCCGAATTCGATCATTGACTGCCCACTTGCATTTTTCTGCCTGGACTTCTGCTGATCCTGCAACGTCTCCTACAATACTAGCCAACCTTGAAAATCGAGTAATGAACTCAGAGGCTGGTTCATCACTCCCCTGTCGAATCACTGCATACTCCCTGATATAAGCTTCTTTATCAGCGGTCGAAAAATACTTGTCGTAAAAGATATTACGAAAGTCGACCCATGAAAGATTAGTGTCAAAATCATCCCCTCCTTTGACATTCTTATATCCTTCCCACCAAGTTTGTGCGTCATCTTCGAGTTTGTAGGTAACCAATCTAACTTTGTATTGCTCCGGAACTCCAAGAACTCCGAAGATCTTTTCAATATGAGCTATCCAGTTCCTTGCTTCGACTGGATTATTAGCGTGACTAAAGGATTTCGGCTTTTGTTTTTGGAATTTACTAATCCATATGTCTATACTATAAGTAGTATTGTTTGTGGTATTCTCACGAGTTTCACCACCAGAGGTTGGATTAGTGTTAGTGCCTTCTGGATGACGAGTTTGTTGAATAACGGCCTCAGCGGTTTGAGCAACAAGGTTTGGAAGCAACCCGGCAACAGCCTGGTTGATAGCATTAATTACGCTTGGATCAACTGGAGTCTCATTCGAAGAAGTGTTGTTACGTACAGGGTTAGTACGAGTATTCCTACGTAGCGGACGACGAGGAGGCATATCTATACGAATAAACATAGGAATTAAACCAAATAAGAGATCAAGTTGAATCCTATCATAGATATCTACCCATTCCTCACAGGTTTTAATTACTATCTTCAAGTTTTCTACAGGAAAGAGCCTTTGCTCTGATACCATAGCTGTAACACCCCAACCCGGAAGGGCTGACGTGTCACAATAACAGTAGTATCATAAACAAAAGTCATAATTCCATTTATTTATTTGACAAGGATACAACCATATAATAACGAAACTTAAGATTAATATACAAGCAGACACATTCAATTTTATTAACTAACATCTTCAGATTTATTCCTAAGCTTTATTCTTCTCTCTTTCCCCCGCCCAAGATAACCTGCTGACCTGTAAATACAAAATTTATACGGAATGAGCCAAATGCTCAGTACGGAATTATAGGCTCAAAGAACAAATAACGCTTTATGCAAAACTTATACAATGCAAGAACATAATTTCATAATCATATCTTACGGATGTACCCATGAGCAAACTGAAAACGTGACAATACACAGGTAGCTACTCCTGCATACTTATCACACGAGATGGCCAGTTGGCATACCTGTTATCCATCTCATTAACTTAAATTCTAGGATCGATCCATACGCCTCCTAGTAGCTTTGTACCACACTTGTACCTAGGGACGCCGTGAACTAATCTCTCCGTCACAGATGGAGCACATGCTGTTGATGCCGCAACAACATGCTCGTGGGACACTCCACGAGAAGCGATACTCAGGGTAACAGAGTACAAATGGTCTTATTCTCATAACTTATAAAACTTATTTTCAGAACAGAACAGAACATATATTGGAACATGCGATAATGAGTACAACTAACATAATACTATCGCACGACATGAAAGCTTAAATCAAATGATTAGAATAAAATTCGAACGGACTGTCAAATGAATCGATACTCAAAGACGTGAGGAGTTTTAAAATATATAGTAATTTAGTGGTTTATAACAATTTGAATATGAAGCAATAAGGAGTGGGGTAAGGATCCGTACCTTAATAATTCCAAATTGATGCTACCTTGTGATAATATTTCAGATTTATACGGACAGAGTTTAGACTACTGATTAGTCTTTTAACCTAATTTAAATAACATGCACACAAACTAGGTTAGTAACTTAATACAGCCTTTACGATAACTCACGAGATCAAATTCTCACAACGAACGACAAAGTGCGATACTTCATCCATCGAATTAACGATGATCCGTCAAATTAATGACGAACGACAAAGTATAACCCTAATGTGAGCAGCACTTAAACATCCATTGGATATATTGATCGATCGGACAATGAATCGTAATAGCGATCGAGTTATTACCCTGTTCTGCAGCACCCCGCTATACTTAATTTATGTTTCGTGTGTGTTTTGAGAGTAATTGGACGATATCTCAGCGAGTATTCTGAGTTTCTTCGTCGTTTTTGTGCCCAGATTCAAGTCCCAACATCCTTTATTTATACTGAAATTTTGACCTTGACGCGGCCCGCGTGACCTTAAGACTATTCTTACGCGGGCCGCGTGGCAACTTATTTTGGGCATAGGGTTGCCACGTGTGGAACTAGCCTAGCTGAATCGACAGTTTTTAAAATCTCAACTTCTTCCGCAAGTTATTAGGATAATCGTTAACTAGGTTTTACCCCCCCCCCCTGAGTTTTAGGGGCCCTAATCCTGATTCTGAAAATTCTGAAAAATTTAGGGTTTGTACGAAATTACTTGGGTGTCTTAATTAGGGTTTCCTATGGGTTAATTTAATAAAATAATTAGGTCTTTTAATGAGGGTCGTTAAATTATTAGTTTATTATTCCTTTATTTCTAGAATAATGATTTTAAATTTTTGGTTATTACAGAATCACTTGGTTCCGACTCGTATCTAGTATAACCTTTGATTATTTCCGCACTTTTGCACATAATTAAGAGATTATCTTAGTTATTGTAGTAGGGCCCTCTTTTGAAGGCGACGTTACCCTCACCCCAGTAGTTTGAGTCAGCAGGGATACAATCCTAAAAGGGTGGATTATTGGAAGATAATGAATTAAGTTATTAATGCAGTATTGTGGTAGGCCCCGCTTTTGGCGGTGACGTTACCCTCGGCTAAGTAGTCTGAGTCAGCATGGATACAGTCCTAAATAGCCGGGTTATAGTATTAATAGTAGTTAACTTATGAGGGGGTCAAAGTGTTTGGACCCCCGCCATCCAATACCGTGAAGTATTGAAGGAGGTCCTACTAAATTTGACCCAGGTCCATTGCAGGACCTCTAAACGCTGAACAATGGCAAGACCTTTACCAAACCGTTCCCTTAACCCCCTACCAGGTAGCCAACATACCTCCATATAGACCGTGGAGATATGAATGGTGAAAATCTTTTATTTTATATAGACAGTAAAATAATGCCAAGACACCACGGACAAACGATAAGGAAAGATCACCTTCAACATAAGTAACTAGTTATTAAAATCATTAATACAAAACCAAATAAAAAGTGCAAAAGATTAAAAATAAAAAGTATTATACTAGACACTTTGTCTTCACCAAGTGATGTAAGAGACTTAGGCAAACATGGCCTTGATTGTCAAGAACTCTTACGATCAATCTTGGATCCCGAGACGACTCACACACTCTACGATGGACAATGGATGATGGTGGTGGATGATGGTGTTGTGATGGTGGTGGGTGGTGGATGAAGTGTGAGAGAGGTGGTGTGCCAAGGGATGAGATGAAATGAATCCAAGCACTCCTATTTATAGGCTGAACAGAGAGCTGGGCACGGCCCCGTGTCCGCTGGGCACGGCCCCGTGTCCGTCAGACAATCTCTCTCCTCATAATTGTAATTCGCAATTACAATAAATGCGCCTGCTGTACTTTCGACACGCCCCCGTGTCCGCTGAGCACGGCCCCGTGGTGGGCAATAGAAGCTTCTATAGGTTTGTCTTTTCTGCTGCTTCTTGGGCACGGCCCCGTGCTGGCTGAGCACGGGGCGTGTTCAGTCTTCTGATTTCTCTACTTTGCTTTGGAAGGTGCCGTTGAGGGGTCGGCCAGTCCACTAATATTCCTTTTCTTGTATTTATGTTGGATTTAGCTATCTTTTTGCTTCTTTTGCGTTTTTGAGCTCATTTAATCCTGAAAATACAAAAGGAAGACAAAAACACTCTTTTTCCAATATTAGTACTTAAAAAGGGTTAGTTTTATGCCTCATTTGATGTAATTTATATGTTGCATTTTACATACATCAATTTAGTATTTAGTTATATTATATCTTTTGTTACGTATGTGCAGACTAATGTATTTAGTATTTTATCTTATGTTGTATTTAGTATTTTATCTTTTGTTACCTTTTTGGACTTACAGGTGAAAAATTAAACATTTGGACTAAATTTCCTAAATAACACAAACCACATGGACTAAAATGGCATTTAACTCTTTCTTTTATTATGTAGTATAGAAAATATACATATAGATTTGGGACCATAGTTTCTCTTGTTAACGTATATAATACTTTTTTGTTATATACTATCTTCTTTTATCTGAAATACATTATGAATATTAAACGATTAGTGTCAGTGTTGGTTCAATTCAATCATATACTTTGTATGTTAAAAATAGGGTCCTAATATTAACACATGGGAAAACTTATTTACACATGGTGTATACGGGCCGTATACTGTTATACGGCCCGTATAGAATAAAAACAACTTGACAAAGTCTGTGCCAGCAGACTTTGTCAGTTGTTTTTATTCTATACGGGCGTATAACAGTATACGGCCCGTATATACCATGTGTAAATAAGTTTTCCTGGTCGTATACAATGTATATGAAGGGGTATGGTCCCAAATATCGCGTCAGCACGACCGCGAATGACCATTACCCTCATTAAAAACCCCCAACAGCAATTAACTCTCCAGTGTCCGCGTAGACACACGCGAACACTGCGGTCCAATCTGTCCATTGATGAGAAGACTTACCTTAAGGACGGAAACTAATGTTACGCATAGCGATGCGGCCTCGCACCGCATCCTATGAACATTTTCGTCACGACAAGGGATCTGGACAACAGTAACAGTCACTCAACAGGCGATGCGACACAACACCGCATCCCGCGCAAATCATGGATGGAACAACCAATGCGGGAACAACATCAATGACCGCAAGCAGCGATGCGGCTTGGCACCACATCCTGCCTACAAGGCAAGTGGGTCTGACACTACAGTGCAAGTGGCACTGGGAACAGTCGCCTACTAGCCCACGTATGAACAACAGTCTGACACCACAGCCGGACGTGGCATCACCACAGCATCCGACAGGTCTGACACACCTGCAAATAGCTGTGCGATGTCAGACTAGCTACTCAACTACCCTCCTTCACTCCTCGGCTATAAATACTCACCCCAAACCAGGTTTGAGGTATCATTTTCCCAACTCTCTCAATACTACTACTATCATACTTTGCTTCCCAAGCAGATTACTGATTCTTACGCCGGAGAGTGGTAACAAGGAGCACCCCCCCACCCCATCCTCCTTGTTACGAGTCACGGTTTGTTTCCTTGTGCAGGAAACCCACCACCAGACGATCCAGCCAACGATCCTCGGAAAGAAGGGATTAACCCTCTTGACGAGATCAGTGAGTTAACCCTGCCTAGTTAACCATTGTTTCATCATTGGCGCCCACCGCTACTCCTAGCACTTTTTTCCAATCATCCTTTTCTTTCCAAAGATGTCTGATCGTCAAAACAACACTACCGGGGATAACCTAAACCCCGCAAACCAAGGGCCTGCGGGAACCATTCCCCTAGCCCCAAATGCCCAACACATTGGCACGTCAACGCAAGGGGGCGCATCCCTTACGTTCGGACACGATCTGTCACAATACGCTGCCGTCATACCTCCAGGCATGAGCCCTCATACCTGGTATGACCAACAAGCAGCCCTTCTGGCCGCAACGTATAACAGAGCTTGCGCCGACGAACAAGGAGGTATCGGACCTACCCCGATACCGCGTACACCTGCCGGTCGCATTTTACGATACGACGACAGGGCACCCACACATCCAGCCTCCAGAAGGAGGCAAGAGGACCGCGGCTCCTCCTATTGTGATGTCCGCACAATCAATGAGGACGATTCTTCATACGGGTCCCGCCCCAGGGACTCCGTACATAGCCGTTTAGGCTCTCAAGATGAAAGAAGGCGGCAGTCTACAATGCGCCGCAACACAAACATTCAGAGTCATTTGGGACCACAGTCCCACCAGGAAGGGTATGGCCATACTGATCCAGATGACAGTACGTACCGCGGGGAGTCCCATTCCACCAACAGTAGACCGGGCGGACGCAACTATGTTCCTCCCAGTCAACCCCGCAACACATACCTTCGCGCTGCAAAGCGTAACCAGGGCAAACCTTACAGGCCGAAATCTGCGGCCGAAAACTCTAAGTTTGTCCCAAAGATCGCCAACGCCGATGTCACCACCACAAAATTCCCATTGAACATTGGGAAATACAACGGCTCGACCGACCCAGATGATCACAACAACATCTTCGTCGGCGCTGGGTGCAACGGTAAGTGGGACGAACCTACCTGGTGCCATTTTTTCCTACAGACCCTAACAGGTCTGGCCAGGGCATGGTTCGATTCTCTGCCACCAGGGTCACTGACCTCATTCGAGGACTTACAAGAAAAGTTCCTCGCGCACTTCAGCCAGCAACGACGCCATGAACGTGATTCAATGGACGTCATGAACATCTGGCGCAGAGACAACGAATCGCTTGATGCATTCGTTGTCCGTTACAATAAAGAGATCCTAGAGATAGGCGACGTTGACAACCAGATGGCACGTAACCATTTCATTGTTGCAGTCAAAGACGAACAAATGGTTATGAATATTTCCGGCGGTAACGGCTTGCCTAAGAAGTGGGAAGATGTCATGGCTAAGGTCAAAACATATGCCCAAACTTAGCAGTCTCTCAGACCGCACATGGCAAAGGCACAACCCCTAGCGGAAGGCCAATCTTCCCGCCAAGAACCCAAGCGCGGCAATAAGCGCAACAGGGACACATGGAATCGCGGCAGCGATCCCAAGCCATATGTCCCCCGGAACAACCAGCCCGACGTTGGGATTCAAGGGTTTATGAGTAAAATAATTGTGGATTTCGGTTGGGTCAGATCTCGCAAGTTGTCATTTTCAAGTTTGTACATTTTGTGAAAATACCAATGTTGTCATTTTCAAGTGTGAGATTAGCCAAACGAGGATGAAAGATACTCAAACCATCTGATCCCGTTGTTGCAAAATACCAATGTGTTTGTCAGCTTCGTCAATACACAACTTAACAAGATAAGCAACTAAAAAGTTAACATTCTGATTCAGATTCAGAAAGCAGATGTTTAGTAGTGTTTGAGACAATTGATTTCTCTTGCGGTTACCAGGCCTATCATCTCCGTCTACGTTTGGTTTCCTCAACTACAGTAACAGTATACGGTAACAAACTGAACCACAACCTATTACAGCACTGTATGAACCTGCGTTTTGAAAATAGGCTTTGTTCTTCGTTTATTGGATCGTTCTAATAGATTAAAGAGGTTTTTACCATTTTTTACCATATGTATACGAGTCGTATACGGTTTATACGGCCGTATACCATTGGTAAAAAATATTTTTACCGATCGTATACAACGTATACGATGGTTGTATACGGGCCGTATATTATTATACGGCTCGTATACTATGGGTAAAAAATGGTAAAAAAGGGGTTATTCTCTTTAATCTATTAGAACGATCCTTGTCGTGATGATTCGAAACATTCACGAACCACAATGGACTCAGACTCATACTACTAGCAGTAGAACCCGACACGTCTTCTGTGATGATTCGAAACATTCCGAATAACTAGCAGAAAAACCCGTACCGGTGATTGTTTATCCATACTATTCTTCATAGCCATATTCCCACTCACAATTTGTTGATACATATCGTCCGTTCAACTTGAGTATTTTTCTAACTTTATGCTTGCATCCACCACAGTGAATATTAACTTTGTGTGAAAGAGTTTGGAAACCGGACGAAATCTATGAAGAAACTTTTGGAATTTGTGGATTTCGGTTGGTTCAGAAACTTAACAAGAGAATCAACTAAAAAAATACAATTGATTTCTCTTCCGGTTACCAGGCCTATCATCTCCGTCTACGTTTGGTTTCCTCAACGAAGAACCATCAGCCATTATCAGCCCTTTTTTCCTTTGGTTTCTGGTTGATTTTTGAGGGTGAGGGTTTTGAATTAATTCCTGCGCTCAAGTTTCAACTACTGGAGTGAAAATTGGTAAAAATAATGGTTTATTCTCTTTAATCTATTAGAACGATCCTTGTAACCATCAACCGTTCAAGTTGATATAGGAGAGTACTGAACAACCGAGATAACAGCTCCGGTATTTTTCACCAACCCATCTTTGGTAGTGTTTGTTTGAGAACCTGATTCAGATACACAACGGTCTCTTTGCTTCGTCCACTAGAACTATTTGTGTATGCATTCTTTTGGTAGTTAACAACGCTAATTAGAAAAAAATCTGAAAAAATTAATCATATCGATTGCAATAACAGGATGGATGTGACACACATAGATAGATAAAATGTCACAGTTGTCAAGACTGTTTGTCGGGTTTCCAATGCTCACACAGGGTGATAAACAACGCTGATACACGTAACATCTAGTTATATTCAGATTTAAACAATGCCCGCCTCAATCTTCAATACTTCAGTAAAATACCACTAGTAGAAGAACCCGACACGTCTTCATGTAACAGAGAATGTTTTAGAAATTGAAGGAAAATGAAAAGATTTGTTGAAATCGAATTTGACAACTATGACAGCTTATTAAAAGTATCGGGTGTTGTAGTTTGGAAAGATGACCGAACAGAGATCTGAATAACAAACTGTGGAGAACTTGTTTGTGGCAGGTTCTTCTGCTAGTTACTCGGAATCGATAAATAACCAACACGAAGATCTCTGCGATCGCTAAGGTTTTCATCAACGGACTGATCGGTAACGTTACTCTACCTGTGCTCCGATTTAAGCGGCATGTTCTGATCAACGTTTATCGACATTGTTAAAGGTGATGAAGAGTTTAGAAACCCTAGAATGATTGTGTTTTTACAGGAATAAAACGTGATACTTGAAAAAACGCCAATATATACGGCCCGTATATAGTTATACGGCCCGTATACATGTGCCAACATCAAAAACCCACAAAAATAAATCAATTGAGCCGTATACGTTTTACAAATCGTATACACATGTATACGACTCGTATAACTGTATACGGGCCGTATATAATAAAACAAAAAAAAATATTATCTGCGCATTTTCCTATTCAAAAACATTCTATACGAGCCGTATAATTGTATACGGCCCGTATACAATAGGGGATGTGAAAATAAGATATAGGGTATGTGGGAATAAGGCACCCCTAAAAATATTACAAGTGCTAACGTATTAATTACAACCATATAATTGATCAATTGAATAGGCAAAATAAAAAGCATGATATCTTTGAAAAAAAATAGTGAAATCTCCTTTTTAGATCTCATTGTCGGATTCAAACCCAATCATTCATACTTTCTCTCACTATCCACTTTCCTCTTTCACCATCTACCTAACATCCCATTATCCCATTGTCGGCATGATTTGCGATGTTTCTTTCTATAGAAAGCAAGAAATGAGAAGGATTTCTCATTTGGAAGAGGTTAATGAGAGTAGTGTAGTTAAATATATAGTAAAAAGAGTGTACTTCATGTGGAGGGAATGTATCTTTTAGTGTAGAAAAAAAATAAAGTATGTGGTATTTATAGTTTTAAAAAAATAAATTCACTATTTTTAGATAGAAATGGTCACATGACAATTACCTCTTAACGATCAAACACACACACAATCAACTCTACTTGGATTGGTGAGTAGTACCTGCGAGTCATACCTGCCTAGGGCGAGCATGTCGCTGGCCAACCCGTGCCGTCACTTGAGACCCAAATTTTTAAAGGGCCCAAAAGGTTTTATAAGCTTATAAATATTTAGTATATGCATCCATTTGTTATCCAAAAAAGTGTTGGTGGTGGAGTGGAAAAAACCATCTCAAGATAATGCAGAAGTCTCTAGTTCAAGTATTTTTTCTACTACCAAGGTTATATTTTTTCAATTCATTTCCCCTTAACCACAATTTTGGGACCAATTCTTTTTGTCGCCTGAAGCCTAAAATTTTTTTAGAGTTTTCAGGGACGACTCTGGTTCTCGCAATACCCGAAGGCCCTACCTAGTTTTACAACCCTTGTCACATCCAAGGAAGTCCTACCTCAATAATTGATAAAAAACGAAGAAGGTGGATTAAAACCATACATTGTTTTTTTAAATCACATTAGATAGTTAAATTCTATAATTGGTTAACGCGAATGTAGAATACAAAAAAATATATATAAATTAAATATCTACACATCATCGTCATTGAAGTGCGTAAATTTCCATCAAAGTTACCAATATAAGTATGTGTCAAAGCCCCTAAGACCATTGGGTATGGGGAGGATAGTCTCCAAAGGGACTATCCTCCACATAAGCGCCACGTAAGCATGGGAGGAGGACCCTCTACTTGGAGACTATCCAAGAGTGTGGTGGATGCTCCTCCTCCATTTTTTATTATCATTTATTTGATTTAATTAATTAATGAAAACAAAGTAAATAAAAATAAAAAGGTTACATTTAAATAAAACCTAAAAAAACAACCTAAAGTTACATTTAAATAAAAAAAAACACACCTAAAAAAACCTAGAGTTACATTTAAATTAAAAAAAAAACACACTTAAAAAAAACCTAAAGTTACATTTAAATAAAAACTACACTCCCCCACTCCATTTTTTCCTAATTTTTTCCTTCATCATTTGTAAACTGGGACGGTCTTCTGGTGGATAGGAGCTAAAGTCGGCCGTCATTATTTTCCATTCCTCCAACTCATAGGCTTCTTGTTGCTTCTTTAGCTTCTCCTCGTCTAGTTTTTTTTCATCTTTACCTTCTCGGTTTGCGTGTCGTTAAAGATTTCCTTAAATGATTTCAACTCGGCCATAACACCTTCCAACCTTGAACCACCACCACTTCCTGATGCGGCTTGTTTCCTTTTTTCAGCCGCTATTTTTTTTACTTTTGTCCCTTCCTGGGGACGTTCTCCATCTTCAATCGGCTCCTCCTCATTGTCGGGCTCGTCGTTGATATTTATTTGGCAACGACCGGTTGAGCCTCCAACGCTAAAACCCACAAAAGCGTTGGATCAACGTATTCATCTTGCGCCACTTCGAGCTGATAGAATCAATGGTTCTGTACTCGCCTTGTTCCATAAGCCCGTGGAATACATCAAGGGCTTCTTGCCAAAACGAATCGCTTAGTTGATTGTTACCTACAAGTTAGTAACAATAATAATAATATTTTGTAAGAAAAATATAGTGTACAAATAAATATTTAATAACAACAATAATAATATAATGTACAAATAATATTTAATAACAATAATAATATAACAATAATAATATTTTACCGATTATAGGAGACGTTGAAGAGTTAATATATGCTTTCGCCAACGCCTCTTCCTCAATTTTTGTCCATTGTTGCATTTGTTTGCCCGCTGCGTCTTCCTTTTTACCCTTTCCCTTTTTATTTTTCTTTTTTGAAGGTTCAGGTTGCGTTTCTGGCACAACCTCTATCTCATCATCTTGTTCCTCGATTTGTGTTTGAGGTGCTTGTGGCATGTTGGGTTGTTGCATTTGATATGGGTTGAACGGCATGTTGGGTTGTTGCATTTGATATGGGTTGAACGGCATGTTGGGTTGTTGCATTTGCATTGGGTTGAACGGGTATTGGTTGAAAGCGTTTGGCATTTGTTGGTAACCCGCAAAAGCGTTGTCCATTACGGGTGTGTAGCCGGATGACGAAAACGGGTGTGAACTTGAGTTGGGATTATTTGGGTTGTAGGGATCCATAATTTTTGTTTTAAGGTTGGGAGAGGTTTTTTTTATAAAAATGGGAGAAAAGTGGGAGTAGTTTGGTAAAAAAGTGGGGTGAAAGGGGGTTTAATTTATAGTGGTGGGGTGAATTTTTTTTTTAAAAAAAGGTTGCAAGTTACCGTTAGAGGGCCCACCACATTCAAAAAGCTTGGCCCGTCTCCAACGTCCGAATTCGGACGGAACTGCCGAGACGCCCCTAAGGGGGCCGGTGTGCGACGGTGCTAAAGGGGGGGGGGGGGGGGGGCGGCCCTGTGCCGATCCCCATACCCATTGGTCTAACAAGATATAAATCTATATCTATACTATATAATAAAAGAAAACCTATGAAGGACACGTATTATTTATTGGAGCAATCTATTTTTTGTTTTCCCGCCTAAAATACTTTTTCTCCGTTATCCCTATTTAATTTATCAAATCCAAATAAACATAATGATGATTTTGATTAAAGATAAATGTTTAATATATTACATATGAAATTCCTTTAAATTATCTAATTTCAAGAATTGAAAATTTTAACTAAATTTATATCACCGCATCATATTCAAATTTATTATCTTCAAGAATTGAAAATTTTAACTAAATTTATATCACCGCATCATATTCAAATAATTTTGGTTTACTATTTAATCTAATCTTTGACTGTCTTGTGATACAAGTAATTTATTTTAATAAAACCGAAACATTAATTTTTAATGACGTGCATTTATTTTTTCTTTCAAATACAATTTGATATCAAGTGTGAATGTTGTCAAATAATGTTGAAAAGACCTGCAATTTTTTTTTTATCTTAAATCTATTAGGGTCAGGATACAGAAGGAAGTTTGTTTGGGTAGGAAGGATACGAAGTAATCATGACCATCAATTGAGTAATTAAGGGTTTGTATTAAATGGAAAGAATTGTACAAAAACAAGGAGGCGCGTGAGATTTCTAAGAGCATCTCCAATAAGCTATTTTTTCATGTTTTTATATGTCTATGTGGCATATGTTTATATTTTTCTTATTGTAGGACATGTTTTTTATACCCATTTTTTTGGGTGGTGTTTTTCTCCAAGAACTAGAAAAAATGAGTAAATGATGGGACCAATGTACTTTTAATATATATAATATAGAGAGAGAGAATAAGTGGTGCAAATGTGTGGTTAAAAATTAGAAAGGTGGTGACGATGTGGCAATGGTTTTATGTGTTTTTGTGTTTTCTTATTGGGTGGATTTTTTATGTTTTTGAAAGGCGGGTGTTTTTCTGATGTGGCAACTGATTGAACATGTTTTTAGGTGTTTTTAGTGGGTCTTAGGGTGAACGGGGCGCCCTCGGGGTGGCGTGCGGTGAGTGAGTTCCCCGCACGGGAACACCGCCGCCGACCCCTCGGGGAGGCTAAGCGGGGACATGACTGCGGTATTGATTCACCGAGAGAGAAAAGAGGATGGGAGAGATGTTATAAAAATATTTTCTTAATTAAAAAAATAAAAAAAGCAAGTACCCCAAGAGAGGAGTGCCGCCATCAAATTGAGGGTGTGGGGGTAGTTAAGTGGGGAGTTGACGTGGCGCGTGCTGATTGACTGTGGGTAAGAGAGGTCACTCCTCACTTAGAGGAGTGCCCCTTACACCCTTATTGTGGATGCTCTAAGGGTATTCTAGTTATCCAAGTAATAGTTTATCTCTCCTCTAATCCCTCCTCGTTTTAAAACGTTAATAACTTTTTCATACGTCATTATTTTTTGTATATAAATTGCACCATAAAAACGAGTGTTTTTTATCTTTAAAACGAGCACACTATTGCTATACTTTTGAAAAAAAAAGTTTTCGATAATCCAGATGCGTAAAACACAATGGACAAAAAAAACACAAAAAATGATTCTTTTCTAAAACGCAATGGATTAAAAACACAAAAGAAAGTGTTTTTTCTAAAACGCAATAGACAAAAAAACACAACAGAAAGTATTTTTTTTTTCTAAAACGCAATGGATAAAAAACACAAAACAATGTGTTCTTTCTAAAATGCAATGGACTAAAAACACAAAAGAAAGTGTTCTTTATAAAACACAATTGACAAAAATAACCAATAAAATGTCTTTTCTAAAACGCAATGGATCAAAAACAGAAACTAAAGTGTTCTCTCTAAAACGCAATGGACTAAAAACATTAAAAAATGTGTTTTTCCCAAAACGCAATGAGCTAAAAACGTAAAAAAAATATGTTTTTCTAAAACATAATGGACTAAAAACACAAA